>CM038680.1:478945673-479211148 GCA_021605205.1 Aegilops longissima | reverse complement strand
TGTCCCTTGGTGGAGAAAGACCCCTTGTCGGAAAGCATCCCTTGCGGGCGCTCCTTGCGGAGAATTCTCCCTTGGCGGCGTAGTTAAGCGAGGCGGAATTTTGGGAGGCGACTTCGGGCCCTCGATGAGGCTGCTCTGCTCCTGCGCCAAATCAACAAGTCGGATATCGATAAAAGAAAGGAACACCCATGCACATCTAACCATAAGAAATAAACCAAATACTTACAGCTGAGGGGCTGTCTTTGGGGCTGCTCTGAGGAAGGGTTGCGGATCCGGCAAGGGGTCTCGAACCAGCCTCCTGTCATGCAGGGAGGATCGTCTTCGATGACAACCACGGGGTCTTGGCTCTCTTGGCGCTCTTTGAGCCAGCGTCTGAAAAAGGAAGAGTTGAGAATGAAGCAAATCGGATACAAGACAAAGCAGCAAATTGAAGAATTACAAATGTAACGACAAGATCTTACTCTTCTTCTTCCTCGGGCTGGCAGCGGAGAAGTCAAATTCAGTCCGCCTCCGGTGTGGCCAGTGGAAGAGTAGGCTCCCTCGGGCGCTTGGCGGGTCACGAGGGGCGTGGTCGGAAGGCCCGCTCCGTTCTTGTGGCAACATGAGGCGCTCAGCAGTGGAAGCGTCCTTGTGTGACAGCTGTTAGCCCGTCTGCCGCCCGCCACTTCCCGGTCTTGCGGAGGCACCTTCTTGGTGGAGTCGTGGACTCCTCCATGACAAGCTACACGAAGGTGGGGGCGCCCGAGCAGGCTCGTTCGGCTCAGCTTCAAGCTCGACCTGCTCCTCCGCCCGGCAAGCTCCTCTCGTCGGCAAGGCTTGCCGCCTCTGCTGCCTCCGCCTCCTCCACGGTGAACCGAATTCACCGGCAGCAGCAACCTGCGCCTCCTCCAGCTGGTGGCGTCACGATGCAGCTTCGGCGTCGGTGGTGTCGCGGGTGAGCCACTTACACTTCGTCGAGGCGGATCGGCACTTCTTCGGTGTCGAAGAAGCTGCTGCGGCGTCATCGGCGGGCTCTTGCCAAGTTGGAGCGATTCCATGAGAATCACTGGCGGCATCATTACCGCGGATCGCGATCGGCGAAGAGTTGTTGCCGCGGAGCGACCCCCTTGGCAACATGAACCACTCGGGTGATGCAGGTGCGTGCTTGAACAGCTCCGGCTGACATCGCATCCGGCTCAAGGCGGTGAAATTCGATTGAGGCCAGCAGCCTCATGATGTCGCCGCATTTTGGAACTCCCAAGCATGCCTCCTCCTCTCCTGCAAGGGAGGCGATGCAGCGGCGAAGAAATCTGCTTGGCGCCTCTGATGAGTCCGGCATGCGAGGCGCAAGATCCGGGTCTGGCGATCTTCAAGCTAGCATCCTCGGCGCCAAGTTGCTCCAATCGTTGCCGCGCACTATGGGAGTTTGGTATTTGGGCTGTGAAGGGCTCTGGGTTCTCTCGATGATCAACACCAATCGGCTCTCCCTCCTCCCACTTGCTGCGGAGCTCTCCTTCGAGATATGCTTCTTTCTTGCGATCCACGGAGATCCAAGCAATCCCTCGGCAAGTGGCTCTCCTCTCTCAGCGGGGCATGAAGAAGTGGCGAAAGGGCTACATTTGGGTGGACTCCGACAAAGTTTTTCGCAAAGGTGTGCGAAAACCGCCATTATCGAGGACAGCATTGGGGGTGAAATCAAGGCCGAAGCCGTAGGTGTTCATGATATCGCAAAAGAATTACGTAAAAGGGTGGCGAGCCGCAATAGAAGAAAAGCCGCGAAGAAGGGGTGCGACGAAACCAACTCGATGTGGCGGAGAGATTACCCTCGTCTTGTGAGTGCGCCGCGTCTCCGTCGACGAGAAGAGGTAGTAGCCCCCCTCGGCTCCTTTCGCGTCGGTGGGGTCGAAAGTGGCCCGCTCCTTCGCGATGCCGCGAGCAGCTGCGCCTCGGCCGACTTCCGCCCTTCCCCTTGCCAAACTTCGGAGCCATGGTGGAGGTGGTGGAGGAGGCCGGCGTTGATGGCGTTGGTGGCGATGAAGCGGGCGTCGCTCTCTTGAGACTTCGAAGGAGGAGGGCGGCGGTGGTTTTGAGATGTGACAGCAATGGCGAGGTGGGCGACCTGCCTGTTTCCCCTGTTTATAAGGGGAGAGAGCGGGCGTTCGCTTTTCAATTAAAAGCCCCCGATCTCTCCCACGGCGCCACGATCAGTAGCGTCTTTGTTCGTGGGGGCGTGGTGAGTCGAAGGCGAAAATGGCGTGATCTGGCGCGCGTGCCCGTGCTGCATTTTGGTTTGGCCCAACGGCGCTCGGCTTGCCGTGTGTCAGCCCGAGGCAGAGGCTCTGTCGGTGTACTAGGTAGGGGTACCCTGGTATCTGAACTTCGTGCGGGTAGTCGCAGACACCCAGCGGCAAGGCTTGCCTAGTGACGCCAAGGTCCTCCGTGGTTCGCCGGAACCATTCAAGAACAAAGTATCTAAGCCAAGAAGACAAGGCCCGGCAAGAGGAGCTTGGAGGAATACCTCAAGGCGCGCGAAGACAAGACCCGGCAAGAGGGCTTGCCGGGAAGGCTCGGAGGCGACAAGCTTCAGGCGCGACAAAGATTTAGCCGCGGCAAAGCGCTTGCCGCGGCGAAACTTTCTCTTCATCTCGCTCCATCTCATCTACCAGCGTTTAGCCATGAGACCATTCCATGCTTGGCGTGTCAAGAAAGGCTGTGCAGCCAGCGGGGAGCAGCGATAGCGGCTGACAAGCTCACCATCGTGGCAAGCGGTGGCGCGCACAACGGTCCTGTTGCCTTTGTTTAGGCGGCGAGGGGCGGGCATTAATCTTTGTCCCTTGCCGTCGGAGTTAGGTAGAGTACAGCTTTGTACCTTTGTACAAGTAGGTGTACCAACTCTTGTTTTTCCATTTGTACCCTCATCTCGTTGCCACTGTGGTGACCCCTTTGAGCCTATAAAAGGAGGCCCATGCATAGCGTAGAAGAGAGTTCGGCTGGATTCGACTCATTAGAGACTAGAGGCACTCAAGCTAGGTTTTGTAGCTCTCATTGCTCCCTAGCAAGAACACAAGATAATCGGACAAGCGGCGGTAGGAGTATTATCTCTCGGAGAGCTCGAAGCTGGGTAAACTGCTTCGTGTGCATCGCCTCGATCTGCTCTTTGTGCAATCTCCGCCCCCACCGAACCAAAAGGACTCGGTCCGCCGAGTCCCATAGGTGTTAAGTGGGTCACGATCAACTTCCCGACAGTTTGGTTCATGCAGGCCAGGCAAAGCATCAACGTCCATCAATCAATCCATGCATCAATTATTTAATGCTAATATCCATCCATGTTCTTTGTTAGCCTCGTGGCATACGACCGAGCACGGCCGAGCATTCAAAATCGATCGCTTGGGCGGGCTACTTGCGATGTCTGGAGTTCAGCGAGCTAATTAAAGTGCAAGGAACCCAGCCGGGAGGCTTTCTTTCCGCAGGTAGCAACCAAACAAGCGTGCATGAAATCCAGCCACAACCCGAACCCACATAAAATATGCTCACACGCATAGCCAAGCAGACCTTATATCTCCCTGGTTCACACATACACATGTCTCGCTCGCGCTATACATATAGACCCATCAACACTCTCGCCCTTGTTCTCTCTCCATGTGACCGCACCCCCTAAGTACCATAATCCCTCACTCCATCATAGGCTCTGTTTGGATCCATGGGTTAGAGTTAGTTTGGGTTAGTTTGAGTCAACTAACCCAAAAGATCCAAACAGGAGGGTTAGTTTAGGTTAGATGCATCTATCCATCCAAAAAACTAACCCATCCAAGAGGTGCTTATTTGGGTTAGTTCTTCTTGGGACCACTAATATACACTTTTTCTCTCACTCTCCCGTGCAAATCCTCCCACTTCCTCGAAGCTTCTCGTCCTCTCCTCCCTCCCTCTACACCCCAGTGAAGGTGCCTCGCCGTATCCGTGCTCCATCTAACCCTGCCATCCAAACACCTCTTTACTTAGAGTTAGTTCAGAGTTAGAATCTAACTCTAACCTCTAAGCGAGTTAGAGTATCCAAAGCAGGGCCATAGGCGCAAGCCTCCCCCTCCTAAGTATGACTATCTCTTACTAGCCATCAGGAACACACGTATTGTCTCCATCCATCCATCGTCTATCTCGATATCTCTCGGGGCATCTTCTATCACGCACACCTTGTCCTCGATCTCCCACCCATGTAGTCCCATCACGATCTCGGGGATCTCTCTATGACAAACATACAATCTCTCCTCCCCATGTCGCATTTTCTCCGTCGTCTCTCTCGACCTATCTCCCTTGTTTGTCGAGACCCCTCTTGGCCACGTGCTAGGGGTCTTCCTCTCTCGGTTCAAACAACCACACACTATCTCCTCACCTTGCCTCCGTTATCGAAGATGCATGTGTGATTGCATAAGACACTGCGCTTTTCTCCACTTTTATCGTGTGTTGTCCATGTCTCTTTCACACGCACACACTTTTTTTTTCTCTCTCTCTCTCTCTCTCTCTCTCTCTCGTCGGGGACTACATCCGTCCATAAGCATATGGATGTTTTGAAAAGTCAAACCTCAGAAAAGTTTGACTAGGTATATGTGGAGAAAAACATTTACATCTGGAATGATCATTAGATTCATCACAACATGTACTTACTTCATACTATCATTTATCTTTGGTATTGCCGATATAAGTAATTTCTTTATAAACTTGGTCAAAGTTCCAAAAGTTTGACTTTAAAAAAATGTTGTAACTACATTATCGAACAGAGGGAGTAGCTCTTTCTCTCTCTCTCTGCTATCTCTCACGGGCATCCCCTCTCACTTGAACTCTCTATACCGACGGATGATACGCTCACTGTGTCAGCGTATAGCTCTGTATATTGTTTAGTTGACCGGTGAACCAATCCACATGTTGTGTTGTCATTTCGTGTTACGTATCTTGGTGTCTTGGCCCATGTGGCGGTGGGTGAAAATAAGTAAACTAGAGGTCCATCGACGCGGTGAAGAAACAAAGTTGAAACCACTCGGGTAGCACCCGCTGCGCTAATAAATTGAGGTGCATTGAGGACAAACTTCTTGCGCGTGAAGGGCCTTTTCGCGCACAATTCACCCTTGCGGCGGCATACCGAAGGACACTTTCGCGCACACACACAACACACACCAGCACTGCGTGTACACGGCGTCGCCGCCGGTTGAGATGGACGGCGAGGCAGCCAACAAGCGGAGGCGCTCGAGCCAAAACCGCATCCGGCGAGCACTGGACTTCATCGGCAGCCTCCCGGCGACATGCTGCTCGTCATCATCGGCCTCCTCCCACCAAATCTGCCGTGCGGACCGCCCTGCTCTCGGCGGTGGCGCCCCTCTGGCCTTCGTCCCCTCAACCTCACCGTCGGCAGCTGCCTCTGCGGCGGGGATTACAAATGCATGGCCGTAGTCTCCAAGATCCTTTCGCCGCACCTGGGCCAGCGAGCGCCTTGACATCCGCATGTTCATTACCAATTGCAAGGTCAACCCAAGTTCGACAGTGGTTCTTATCCCCGCCCTAGATCAGCTCGAGGAGCTCAACTTTGAAGCTGGATGATGTCGCTCTCTGCCGCCGTCGCGCTCCGCCTCACGCCATGCGCTGCGCCACACCGACTTCAGCTCTGCTATCATCCCAGTTAATGCGCGCCGCCCTTCTTCTCCCTCAACTCAAGTAGCTCGACCTCTTGACGTTGTCATCTCGAAGAAGGCTATGGAGAACCTGCTCCGCAGCTTCTTTGCGCTCGAGTACCTTCGTCTTGAGCAGATCCACGGGTTCATTAGCCTCCACATCGCCTCGTGAATCTCCGATGGATTTATGTGTCTTGCTGGCCCGCAACAAGACATCAATTGGGAAGAGATCACTCTAGTTGTTCCACGTTATGGTCATTGAGAATCGCCTTTCCTTGAGAGATTGCTTGTATCGGATCTAGAAGGTCCAACAAAAATCAGGGTCATTGATGCTTGAAATTGTGATGTTGGTGTACTAAATCGCCAAATTCTCGAACTCTTTATTGGATCCGTAATCGTTCGGTACAGCACTCATCTTCTTCTCCGTCTTCTTGAAATTCACATTTTAAATTTCTTCTTGATGTATTTCGACCGTCTTCGAGAAAATGATTCCCACAAGCTTGACCAGGTCCATGCACAGTGAAGATCTTAGCACTAAAATCTATCATTTAATCTGGATCAAGTTGTTGGATTCCTTACATGCTTTCCATGCGGAAGCTACTCATCGAGGTGAAACTTCTTTCCTATTAGTAGCGGTAATCTGGCGTAGCTCAATTTTTTCGTAATTTTCCCAAATTATGATGACAAGTGTAGTGTTCAGAACTACATCTCGCCTTTGCACCGAAAGAAATGTTTTTAGTATTTTTTTCTCACGTGATCACCTGCATCATTTTATCTGTACTACTATAGTACCCTAGGCTAGTCATAGTGGAAAGTAACTTAGACTACTCGGTAACTCTATGGTCACCCTAAGGGCAAGTACTACCTCCGTCTGGTTTACTCTTCCAATTTTGTAGTATCAAAATTTGACCATAGATTTAAGCTGACAAAATGTTAATGCATGTCACTAAGAACTATATCGTTGGATTAGTATTTGAACATAATTTCAAATGGTGTAATTTTTAGTGACATGCATTGGCATTTTCTTAGGTAAATCTATGGTCAAAATTTTATACTAAATCTGAGTAGTATTCCTCCGTCCCAAAAATCTTGTCTTACATTTGTTTGATACGGATGTATCTAACACTAAAATGTAACTAGATACATCCGTATTTAGACAAATTTAAGACAAGAATTTTGGGACGGAGGAGTAAAAAAGTGGGCTATGTAGGCCAAAACATGTGCCAAATTCACTTGTGATGCATTTGGCATCGATGCCCTCCATTGCTCACTGGTGCCCCAATCTGGAGCACCTACTTTGCTCCGGTGCCAAATTAACTCACACAATGAAAAAACACTGCGTGGGAGAGAGAGAGGACTGAGGCAATAAAGAAACACTTGTTTGGGAGAGTGAGAGGCTGGTGTAGTTGGTTTGATTGATTTGTTTATACATGTGGGTGCTGTGTGCACAGCGGTGCCAACTCTCTCACATCGCGAGGCGGTGCCAAAATCTTTGATTTGACATCGATCGTATTATGTGGCATACTTTTGCGAAATATGGCATCGGCCACATAGTGGAAGGCAACAAATGCCCAAGCTCTTCACGTGCTCCTAGTTAAATGAGAGAGAAGCAGAAGAGAGAGAGAGAGAGAGAGAGAGAGAGTGAAAAAATATCACTAGCCAGCCAACCCTATCGTATGAGCGAATGATATTGGTACCTCTTGATGACACGGCAATCTTATGCAGCCAGCTGCTCTAATATATTCTCTTCTTTTGCGGATAAAAAAGACCGAGAAAGTGAAAAATGTGCTGCACTATAACAATCTCATCGAATGCCTTGATCTCCATCTTACAGAAATTCATTTGATCGACTACCGAGGCAGCACATCTGAGATTAAATTTGCGGGTTCTTTGTTACGGAGGCTAGTGTGCTCAAGGTAATGAGGTTTGGCGTTCTCTGGCGCAACAATGAATGGCGTGCTGATCACATAGCGTCTAAGCCTAAATGACAAAGTCTCCATGAAGCTGGATTTGTTTTGAAACATCAAGTGGCGGAGACTCGAAAACTTATTTGCCCATTAGTGACTTGTCGGGGTGGTGGATTTTAGTTTGTGCGATAACGCTGCATCCACCTAAAATGTGAAAGTTCTTCGTGAACTTCCTAGGTGCAGCATTACTCCTAACATTTGTAATATCAGTTTGAAACTTGTAATATTGCCGTGTCCTATTCCTGCATTTTCAAAATCCTCTGAATCAAATAGGTCTGAGTTGGTGATGATGTTGTGCCTCCATCTTTCACCGATGGCCGTCGGATCTAGATCGCGCGCATACAAACTCAAGCTTCTCCATTTTTGCAAAAGATGCCGCACTTGTTCCCTATTTACAAACAACTCATTGTCTCTCACAATTAGCGTTATCTCCTCCCCACCACATCTAGAAGGCCATGGAAAAATCTGGTGCGATGGCGCTGCGGGCGATCCACCCCAATCTTGGTGTTTCGTGCAATGCACGGGCATCTCACGCGGGAAATTATGTCAAGCAGGGCTAGTTGTAAGCAGGCTAGCTCTACAGCCATGATGATAGTGACTGCGGAAGGTTAGGCTGACTATGGTATGCGAACACGGCGCCTATACTCAGGTGTCATCTCCGTGCGAGGTCTTGTGACTTCCTTTGTGAGGAGCAGCACGTAATAATTTGACCAACGGGTAGTAAAGTTCTAGTACTCCTAGGAGTACTACATTGGTAGTACTACTACTAGTACTAGCAGCACCACCGTCTGGATTTAGGAGTACTACCACGTCCATCTGGATTTTAGTATTTGACTAGCAATATCTAGTAATGCATGTCACAAAAAATGTACTACTCCCTCTGTAAATAAATACATGGTGTTTTATTCCTATCGGCGAGAGAACTTAATGTTTTCTTGCTAACTAGAGTCTTAATAGGATTACATGAAATGAACTAAACACTGCATGTCATGTTTGGTAGTCTCAAGTCATTGAAAGCATGCACGGCCCACATCTCTCATTGGTTGATATGTCACGAAATAAGAAACAAGGAGGAGTTAATGCACCGATGCCTAAGTGTTTTGGGATTATATGGTTTTCGTAATGTGACTTACACAACATTTTTGTTTACATGCATTAACATTTTATTAGTTAAATCAAAGGTCAAAACTTGGCGCCAAAATGCAAAGGGACCAATAAACGATAAACATCAAACTTTCTCGTTTGGCCCCAACTAGAGGTCGGTGAGATGACTATCTGCACCGCACGCGGAGAATAACTTCATTGACTTCGGCAACTGCCTTTGGGTGAATGACACGTGGGTCGGGGTGGCTGGCCCACCTATCATCTGACCAAAGGCAGGTGCGAGAAGGCCGAGAGAGTAGTCTGAAATCCTACGCACCTCGCACTCTAACCAAGGGCAAGAGTGATCACTCGAATCGCAAGATCAGTTGACTAGTAGAAGCTAAGCTAGACCCATGGAGGCGATGGCGCGAGCATCGGCCGGCTGTGCAGATGGTCCACGATGCGGCCTGCAGCCCGCAGCGAGAACATCTCGAGTAGTATTGCTTGAGGCGGCGAGGCGAGGGCGCTTAGACGACAACCGTCTCCTTGTTCGACGAGGTCCTCGTCCGTTTCCTCGACAAGTTCACCGTCATCAAGAAGCTCGCAGACGACTTTGACGAAAGCCTTCAGCCGACGCGCCCAGGCTCTATGATGCCCGCCACCCTCAACGGCCACTATGGTGACAACCTCTTCGACGCACTGGTGGCCCTGCGACTGCCCGTCGTCGTGCCGGAGAATGTCCACCTCGAGGTCACGCTCGCCGCACAGCGCCTGGCGCAGTAAGACACCATGGACATAATCACCCACGTCTACGCGCATGCAAGAGGAGGACGATAGGACACTGGCCTTCTTGGACAACAGGGCAACCTTGGACGCACTGTTCAGAAGCACGTTGAGCTCGCCGCCAATGCCGCTGCTCCTCACACGTCGGTTGGTGACCCGGCGCACTAGGGCGTGAGGATGTCGTTGATGGATAGTATTTTTATCTTTCCGTCAAATCCATGTAGTAGTATATGATACTACAGTAATTATCTTACCTTTCGCATCAACTTCATAATTTTAAAGACGTACTCCATGCATGAGCGGTGCGAACCAAACTTCTCATTACTCTAGGCAAAATCGTTATTTTCTATCTATGGATCGCGCCATGGAGCAGAACCAAAATTTACAAGTTACGAGTTCAAAAGGAAAAGCCTGCCGTGTTCGCGTCGCACCCCCACACGGTTAGTCTGGCACGCCGCTCAAGCGGGATTGCGTGCGGTGTTGCATTTTCACTTACAAGTAGGATCATAGTTGAGAAAACCGACTACCGGCAAACCCCCACCCCGCCCACCGCGCGATGGCTGAGAAAACAGGAGGGAGAAGAGATGGCTGTAGCACGGACTCCAAGAAAATTGGTGTCGGATGGGACTCGTGTGGGTGGCGTGTGCCGTAGTGCTAGACGTGAATGCTAGTTATGGCCCATGCCACCCCCACTATATTGAGCCTATATCGAGGTACAGTACATAGAACAAATTTCCTGCAGTCCGTGCTCAGCACTCCTCTATCTCTGTTCTCAGCCAGCCAGCGGACGCGCGGAGCCCATCGTCTGTTTCCTCACATGCGGCCCCACATGTCGGTGAAAGCATAAGCGGACCATGAACCTGCACAACTTTCACCTCGGCGTCTGGTGATGAAAAACAAATCCAAGAAAGATCTTTGGTGGCGCTTTTGGAGTTACTCAAGAGTAGTAAGATTCTATTTACAGTTTAACCCAAGATGCACATCTCGTGGCTTCAACTTATCAACTACCACTCTATTTTCTTTCATGACCACGACCTGGATCTTGGATGTCCCACGTGTCGGCAAAGGAGGAAGAACCCAACCAAATCTTGGTTGTGCTCTCGGATTAGACTAGTTGTGCTAACTTAAAAATTAATTGTGTACTCCCTCTGTTCCAAAATACTTGACTTCCATTTGTCCAAAATGGATGTGCCTATATACTAAAACATGTCTAGATACATATATATTTTGACAAATAGAAGGCATGTATTGTGCAACGGAGGAGTAGAATGGATGCAAGTTTTTGTATTGGGAAGAAGAGTACATCCATATATTGATAGGCGCAATTTAGTAGATGTTCTATCACTTTTACCTAGCACAGAGGCTATAGATGAGATTAGTGCACTTGTTGATACTCCTACTTGGTATGCATGTTGCTGCTTAGCCGCAGAGAAAAGCGGACGGAGGAGTACTAGAATAGAGGCTAGACATGAGACTAGATGCGAGGAAGCAACATCTACTTCTTTACACTCGAAGAAGAAAGAAGCCGCAAGATCGAGCCTCCATGAGATCAACAATGAATGCATCGAGAAGGCACTAATCCAACTTACGGGAGTAGTAAAATGTATTCTTGTGGTTCTTGTTTTCTTTGGTCTTGCTTTTCTAGTCAAAATTATCGTTGGAGTTCGTGCAAAGCGGAGGTCCGTTTGGGGTCGTGCGTTGCGTTGGCCTTACAAGTGGGACCGCAGTTAAGGAAACCGACTATCGGCAAACCCCACCTCGCCCATACGATGGCTGAGTTAGAGAAGCGATGAGGTTGAGGAGATTGCTCTATACGGACTCCAAGAAATATGATGTCGATGGAAGTCGTCTTTGGTCGCGTGTGCGTACTCACTGGGCGTGAATGCTTGTTACGCCCATGCCACCTACTACTCCTACTAGTTAGTACTACTATATAGTACTACTAGTATCGAGGATTCGAGGTGCTGGTTACGTAGTACAGTATGGCTACAGTGAAAACACCATACGATCATAAAGCATGTGAAGCTAGTACAAATAGTGTACTACTATTGTTGATTGGCCCCATCCGATAACTTGTTGCAATGCACGTACAATGATGTATTCGGAAAATATATTTTTTGCCTCGTCGCACCACTCACTCACAGAAGCAACTCAAAAGCCATTCATAAATTTAGTAAGTTTATCACAAGCATATCATTTTATTACATACAACATGTCATCAACCCACATCGACAACGAGGATACATTATAAATACTAAAGTTTTCACCACACAACAAATAACAAGCAATGAAATGAACTTCAACTCAACCATTCCTCGGCGTTGGAAACGCTTGCTTTTAACCACAAGTGATTCTCTGGGACGGGCCATCCATTGTCGATCTAGAGACCAATGCAGGACTGATCATCCAGGCTGAAGTGGCCTACTAAATCAGTACCAGGGTAGGGAACCACCCAAATGTCCGAGGTATAGACACAATTGCTTCTCATAAATGGTAGTAACGTTGTGTCAATAGCAGTTGGATCGCCTTTCACCATCATTGGATAGTTTTGTCCAAGGAAGAGCGAGTTTTCTCCAAGACTATCAATTCTGTACCATGGAGAAGGAGTTGGCGCTAGCACACTAGTATCCATCCCGAATACCATGCAACAGGTGTTGGAATATGTCCGGAGAGTGCGACCATGGGAGACTACACCTGCTTCCTTAGCAGTAACATCATCAGTGGGCTGTATACACACGAGAAGAGGTGATCCATCGGAATTAGCTGCCAGGCGCCAAATAGTATATGGGCGCTGCTCGTCCTCATGCTCGTGATCATCACCATCATCATCTCCCCCTTGGTTATAAAAATCTTCAAGTATAGGTGGTGGAATGTTCACAGGACCTTGGAAACACAAGAAGAAGGTTGCATGCATGTGGATGAAACAACTATAATTACGGTGGAAGAAAAACGTACCGAAACAACGAGGATGCCATGCAAAAACTGTGCCACGAGTGGTGGCAGCAAACACAAGGCCCTCGTATTGAATTGCATCACAGTACTCATCCGTGTACAAAAACTGATTTTGAGCAATATCCATCCGGTCAAACCAGCGACGACGGCAACAAGCTTGTCAAAGGTAGCAACAACTTCATAGTTGTTGTAATTCCAAGAGCGGTTGGGGACTCGAGAAATTGCTATATTCCATAGAAGACAGTCACCATGATTGTATTTGAGCGTCGTACAATACGGTGTGCTCAACCTCCGGGCGTCTGCTGAGATTTTGGAAGTGGAACCCGTCACGAGTGTACACGTTCACAAGTTCCCACTCGCAGTTGGACCCAATGTAAACAACCCAATCTCCATTTGCGCCTGCCCAAGCCTTGCCTTCAAGCGATGGCATCTTAACATCATACGTATCATTATCAAGCAGCATCAACTTGCACAGGGCGAGGCCTCCGTCGTGACGGCGCCAGTCATCAGGGTCACGGCGAAGAAGATAGGGGAGATCAAACCGCTCCTTGACTCTTGGGTTCCTTGTAATGATGTTACTAGTTGAGTCGAGAATGGGCTTGAACGAACCTGCCATGCTAGCCGAGGTGATGACGTCGCACCGATCAATGAGTTCCTCCACCACGTCATGTTTCAGATCGGGGCAAGAATAACGGGGTCGTTTCTGTCCTGTTCCCTCCATGGAGAAGACGATCGAACAATGGCAGAAGAAAGGGTGAAGGGCTGAAGGAAAATGGAGGAGGGAGAGGAAGAGCGTGCGACGACAGTTCAAATCGAGAGGGAAAGGCGAAGAGTCGGTGGACGGTTGCCAGTTTGCCACGGTTCACGAAGGGGCGCCCCGGCCTACACGTCGGTTCGGAAATACTCCTACTACTCGCCGTCGTCTCACTGATATGTGGATCGGGACCACATGTCAACAAGACATTGTGTGTAATTTCTCGTGCAAAATGTGATCTGGCCGCGTTGGGTCGAGGTGCCGCACTAGTTATCGGCCTTTATTTTTTTAATGGCGCGCCATTCAGTTTTGAAGCACGACTAAGCGGCATCAGACGCAGAGAAAATATAAACTACTCTACCACTACTGCACCTCCAGTACTAGTAGTATAAAGAAGATATATAGGCTGGAGCTTTAGCGCTTTCTTGCTAAGGGCTGCCCACTTGCTTCTCACACTACCACCCTCTCTCCAGATCTAAAAAAGACGGCCCCTCTCTCCCTCCTCACCGGTGGCCACAGATCCGCCGGGGAAGAAAAGGACGTGCAGTGTTGATGCACTCGTCGTCGGCGAGCGAGGTCACGCACTAACGACAAGGCCGTCCTCTCAGACCTAGCGCCCGCGCGGGATCGCTGCCATAGTGTGTGCAGTGGACGACGACCACGAGCGAAGCCACTTCCCGCTGACCCTCAGGTATGCTACCTCTTTTCGAACCATACCCTTGTTCTATTGCCCCATCTGGCGCATCGTTGCATGTGGATCTTTTTCCACTCCACCATCTTCCCAATTTGCTATCCTCTGCTCTGCTGGCCACGCATGAGCGAAAACCATAATTTGCACTATTAAAGTAAACCCTACTTCATGCATACTAATGCATGTGCAGGTTGAATAAGGAAAGGAAGGAGACTGTACTATCCAAGAGAGTAGGCATCGAACCCGCATCTAGGTTGAAAAGGGGAAAATCAGTAGCTAAGGAACGAGTCTCGTTTCTCTTGGTTGAAGAAGGGTAGAAAGGCATGACAACGCAATAGAGAATGACCAGGTCGATCGGTTTGTTGTCCTCACATAGGAAAAAGGTGGCTAAAGAGAACAAAAATGGGACATAATCCACATATGCTGCCTAGATATTTGTTGCTCTGGGCAACCATACCTCCCTCACCACTCTGCGTCCGTGGAGGTACATCGTACTGGTGCGCCCACTATCCGAATGGGCCTCCCATGCTCTTATTGCCACTTTTTTTGCTGTTAGTATAACGCCAGCAGTCAAGTCAAGCAATGCTACTGCTAAAGTCATGCCACATTTAACTAATGCCGCTCTCAGTCTAATGCCACAGATAAATTTAAGCAAGTGCCATTTAATGTCTTTGGATCATTTCAGGTTAGCTGTTGATTGTGGATGTATTAAAGATTTTTCAGCTAAGGCATTATAATGTTGTTGCACAGCAAAGATACCAACGATGAAACTTGTTACTACCTTCAGATTTTTGCCTTTATTAATGCTTATAGATTACATACCTCACTTTCATGAGATAAGTTAATTTTTTGTGCAGTGTCACCAAAATGCCAAAGCGCTGATGTCATTTTATTTTGGTTAATCTGCACAGACAATTATGAAGACAAGAGGAAAGGTCAAGAGTGGGCACCTCCTCCTCCGGCTGTTCTCTTGATTATCAAGAGGAAAGATCAAGTTTTTATGTTTGATCGATTACGAAGATTGGGATAGCAATTTTTAAGGTCCCCCCCGAGTTCGAAATGATATTTACCTTGGAGGTACATGGTTTGCAAATTTTTTTATACCGTCATTAGTTAATAATGCTAGTTAGCTTCAGACTTTTGTATTTGGTTTAATTCTCATGCACAGCTAGTATACCAATGCTGAAACTTGTTACCTTTACATTTTGTATTGTTAATTCTTATAGAAACCTTCCAGTGCTAGAGTTTATTGAAATCTGTTCAATAAAACCATTGTACTATACCTGTAATAAACTAACTACTCTATTGTTGCACTAGCCCTTTGGATTAGTGTATATTTGTAGTATTCAATGGTGTTGCATTAGCTATGGACATAAATAAAGTGTGGCAAGCTTTCCAGATATGTGCTCAAGAAAACTACTACCTGTTTTTCTAAATACTAGGCGTTTGGGTACATTAATTGAACCGCGAAAACGCGTCTTATATTAAGGAACAGAGGTGTAGAGTTCACTCAAATTATCCCGTAAAGCTAGTCACACCTTTGTTAAAATTAATGTTCATTATGTTATCGGAGGAGGTGCATATGTTTGTCTCTAATGCCCTGTCTACTACATACCCGACATCATGATGTAATGTTAAGTCATTTCCTTTTATACAGTGTAACTAAATTGTCAAAGCGGTGATGGCATTTTATTTTAGTAGAACTGCACAAAATTTGCTTAAAAGAAGAGGAAAGGTCAGAATGGCTCAGTTTTTGAGAAAAAACTATGTATGCCTTCGACATCACCGTTGTTGCTTTATTTATTCCTTCAAACAGGTGGTTAGAAACAGTCTTGCTACCTTTTCCCATTAAGAAATTGGAATGCTTATATTTGTGAGTCCATGCTTCAACTAGTGCCACTTTTATAGTAATCACACTTTCAATATCTCTGCAAACAGGGATGCTCGATTTTAGTGGAGCTGCACAAAAAGTCCAACTGGTTCAACATTAGGAGCATGCTTTTTCCAAACCTTTATATCCAATTGGTGGCACTATGAGCTGTTCATTACGAAGGTACATGGTTTGCTACTATCTTGCTACTCTTTTGTCTTGTCATTAGATAGTAATACTAGTGTTTTGCATGTGAATTTATTGGGGGGTGGACCTACATTGGAGGTGCAGGACATGATTCAATGATTGGATGCTCAATTTCGGTTGTATCGATTTCACCTCTTCCATCATCGCGAACCTGGTGTGGTATATGTTTACTAGCCGCTTGATATTTTTGCGCAGAGATGTACGCTTTCGTTGCTATTTGGCAAACAAACAAAGTGTCCGCAATTTTGGTTGAACTGCACAAGAGAATAGTATAGTCACTGCATGCAGTGCCATTTGAAAATAGACACAAAGATTGGATAGTGTCAGGACCCCGATTCCAAGTCACATCGATCTAGCCGGTAACACCTCATATCATTTTGCGGCCTCACGCACGGTATTCCCATGGGTGTCGCCTTACCATGGCCCGGGACCGTTTGTGCCTTTTGGCTCACGTATATGATAGTGTCGCTAGCATCCATATGACAGAGAACCCGGGCCGACATGACTAGTCGTGAACCTAAAGTGGCACTAACTTATAGGGACAGGCATACATGAATCAACATCGAGCATGTCGATTGAATGGCGTGTGAATCCGGGCTGTAGCTTCGGGCTAACAGGACTCAGGAACCCGGGCTGTAGCAGGCTAAGGCAGACTCGGATGTCACGCGTGACATTTCCCGAAGGGATGCATACACGAGCGAAGTGAATCACATGCCGGCCATCAAGTGTCCCGAGCGGTAGTCTTTGGGCTGGCGGGACTCGTGAACCGGGCTGTAGCGGACTACTATGGCTCAAGGAAGCACTAGACTACATTTCCCAATAAGAGAGGCTACCAAGGATAAACAACTAGGTTGTCGGATCCTACACATACCAAGCATTTCAATCATACACACAATATGCTCGATATGTGTAAATACAACATGGCATCACAACATAACTCTACGACTCAAGTATTTATTCATTAGGCTCCGATGAGTGAGATATTACAGACATGGGTCTCTCGACCCAGCATTCAGAGCATACAAGTCAAACACATGCGGAAGCTAAACATGTCTGAGTACAGACATCTGTAAATGAAAAAGGCTAAGAAGCCTAACTATCTACCAGATCCTGCCGAGGGCACAAGATCGTAGCTGAGGTAACAAGCTAAACGTCGAAGTCCACGCGGAACTACTAGCGAGACTGACGTCTCTCTGCAAAACATAAAATAAGCAAAAACAAACGTGAGTACAAATGTACTCAGCAAGACTTACATCAGAACTATCTACATATGCATCATTATCAACAAAGGGGGTGGTGGAGTTTAACTGCAACAAGCCAGCTTTGACTTCGGTGGCTATCTGAACTACATTGCAAGTAACTCTTTTGAGGTGGCGCACGAGTCCACATATTCACCATATCAATACACCACTATGGATCCGCTCCCGTCTCCATACGAGAACGCCATCCATAGCACTCATGCTTATCTTGCGCATTTTAGAGTATCCACTTTCACTTGTCTATGAACTGTTATAGGCAACCCAGAAGTCCTTTACCGCGGACACGGCTATTCGAATAGATCATATTAACCCTGCAGGGGTGTATTTCTTCACACACGCTCTCGCCACTTACCGCCATATACACCTCGTGTATCTCGGCAACCTTCAAGCGGAAGCCTGGCGAGGGAGTCGTCCACGACCTGACTAACCACACAAGTCTCTAGTCCAGGTTTATCGCCTATTCGGGTTCCATCTGCAAGGAGATCCGACCAGGGTGTCGCTCACGGCCCCAAACGATGTGAGCAGGGTTCCCAAGCCCACCTCGACGGGTGGTTGTACGCTTGGCACACCGTGCCATGGTGCCTAGTCTGTCCCAAGCCCACCTGTACCGGGTGCCACTTGGTAGACTACTAACACTACCTACAAACACCAGAAACTAGTTGCAACTCCTGGACAGAGATCAAGTATATTAATAAGACGAGAGGGGCCGAGTTACCGGAACCCAATGTGTGGTAGTAACTGTTCATGGATCACAAACACAGAACTCAGTTCCTGAGGACGGCTGCAATGAGACAACCCACCATGTACTCCCACATGGCCTCTCACCGTTACCTTTACCAAACATGTTCACACACTTAGCTCGCACACAGTAGGACATGTTCACACACCTCCAATTCATCCCTGATGAATCAGACCTGACACAACTCTAAGAAATAGCAGGCATGACAAACAAGCATGAATGAGTAGGCACAACAGGGCTCAAACAACTCCTACTCATGCTAGTGGGTTTCATCTATTTACTGTGGAATGACAGGTCATGTAGAGGATAAAGGGGTTCAACTACCGCAGCAAGTAATAGTTGAATCGTTGTTGTCCTAATGCAGTAAAAGAGAGCAGGAGCGAGAGAGTGGGATTGTATCGGAATGAACAAGGGGGTTTTGCTTGCCTGGCACTTCTGAAGATAATATAGTTCTTCATCGGTGTCATCGAACACGTCGTCGGAACGTCGTCTACTGGGAGGGGATAACACCGGCAAACAAGAAAGAACACAATCAATGCAATGCAACAATATGATGCATCAATGTGACATGGCAATATGATATTGATTGAGCTAATGCATCTAGCAACAAGTTAAATGAAGTTGGTTTGAACCCTAGTTTCAAATTCAACTCCATATGTGAAGGTTTAAATGCCCTTTATATGATTTGTCCTAAACAACAGTCATAAGTTGTTCTAACATGCATCAAAATGGTACAGATGGATAGATTGGATTTTTCTGATAATTTTTCATATATAATTTATTTCATTCTGAGCTACGGTTGATTTTCTATGAATTTTAGAAGTTTGGATCATTTTCTGGAATTTCCTGTATAAAGTTAAATCCAGAAAAAGGTTAACTACGTCAGCATGACGTCAGGGTGACGTCAGCAGTCAACAGGGCTGGGTCCAGGTCAAACCTGATGTGTGGGGTCCACACGTCAGTGACTAACTAACTAATCTAAATTAATTAGTGTTAAACTACTACTAACTAAAAATGTCATTGGAGTAATTAGACTTAATTAAAAACTAAACTAGGATTAGCCGAGGCCCTGGGCCCACTTGTCAGCGACCCAGGGGAGGTTAAACTGGGGTCAAACCTGGGTCAAACTCGCCGGAGTTGACCCGGGGCTCGTCGCCGGCAGGCGGGGGACAGCGGAGAGGTCTGAGTTTCCTCCTCCGTGACCAAATGGCCGACGGAGGCGGCTACGTGAGCCGGAGCTCGCGTGCATCAAGTGGTGCCGGTGGGAGGAGTCTGGGTGGCCGGAAACAGCGTAAGCAGAGCAGGCGGTGGCGGAGCTCTAAAAAAGCTGGTTCGGAGTTCAGTGCACGGCAGGTCCAGCTGGTGGTCGGGTCATCTCACGGGAGCAAGCAGAGCACTATAGCGCACCCGAGCACGAGCTCTGCGTCTTTAGCCACGACGGCGACATGGCCGGCGGCGGTGAGCTTCGCCTCGGTCGAAGCGGCGGCTCTGATGTCGAGAGGCATGGGAAGGAGGGCAAACGACGGAGAAGCTCACAGCGGTTGTAGGGGGCATGGAAGTGGGCTCGGGGAAGCACGGACGGCGTCATGGCGTTGCCGGCGATCTCGGCGACCGGAGGGAGAAGAAGGCGATGCAGGCGGCGATGCAGAGCGGCCGAGCTCACGTGACTCATCGAGGAGGAAGAGGGCGTCTTGGCGGAGCTTCTTGGCGCGTCGGCGGGGCATGGGGTGGCCGGTGGCCGCGGCAGCAGCAATGAAACGCCCTCGATGCGGCTATATCTCCCACGTGTCGAAGCACGACTTAGAGGCATAACCGCATTGAAAGCAATGTCGCAAGTGAGGTAATCTTCACACAACCCATGTAATACATAAGGGAAAGAGATACATAGTTGGCTTACAATCGCCACTTCACTCAATACATGAGTAAAACATTACATCATACAGATACAATCAAGGTCCGACTACGGAACCAAAATAAAAGAAGACTACCCCAAAGCTACACGGATCCCCGATCGTCCCAAGCTGGCTCCACTCTTGATCAAGCTCAAAGCGAAACAACACAAAGAACAAGATCTTCATCGAGCTCCTCCTTAAGCTCGGTGCATCACCTGCACGGTTTCATCGGCACCGCAAACTGGTTTTGGAAGTATCTGTGAGTCACGGGACTCAGCAATCTCACACCATGAGATCAAGACTATTTAAGCTTAAAGGTAGGGCAAGTTAGTGAGGTGGAGCTGCAGCAAGCGACTAGCATATATGGTGGCTAACATACATAAATGAGAGCGAGAAGAGGAGGCAAAGCACGGTCGAACAACTATGATCAAGAAGTGATCCTGAAACTACTTACGTCAAGCATAACTCCAACATCGTGTTCACTTCCGGACTCCACGAGAAGAGACCATCACAGTTACACACTTGATTGGTGTATTTTAGTTAAGATCAACCGGGTTTTCTACAACCGGACATTAACAAATTCCCATCTGCCACATAACCGCGGCACGGCTTTGAAAGATAATACCTGCAGGGTGTCCCAACAGCCCATGATAAGCTCTCGCGATCAACGAAGGATATTCCTTCTCCCGGGAAGACCCGATCAGTCTCGGAATCCGGCTACAAGACATCTCGACAATAATAAAACAAGTCCAGCAAAGCCGCCGGATGTGCCGACAAATCTGATAGGAGCTGCACATATCTCGGTCTCGAGGCACACTCGGATGAGCAGTCCATACAACTAAAACCAAACCTCAAGTTGCCTTGAGGGGCGCCTGACACTCTAGTTCGGGCCAGCACTCGAAGGAGCTTTGGTCGGGGGGCTAAAATAAAGATGACCCTCGGCTCCGAAACCCAAGGGAAAAAGGGCATAGGTGAGGCAAATGGTAAAACCAATGTTGGGCCTTCTTTGGAAAAGTCTTATTCAAAGCGAACTGTCAAGGGGTCCCATAAATCACCCGACAGCGTTAGGGACGCAAAAATCCGGGAACATAATACCGATATGGCGGAAACTAGGGCGGCAAGAGTGGAACAAAACACCAGGCATAAGGCCGAGCCTTCCACCCTTTACCAAGTATATAGATGCATTAATAATATAAGATATATTGTGATATCCCAACCAGTAAACATGTTCCAACAAGGAACAAAAATCTCCATGTTCCAACAAGGAACAAACTTCATCTTCACCTGCAACTAACAACGCTATAAGAGGGGCTGAGCAAAGCGGTAACATAGCCAAACAACGGTTTGCTAGGAAAAGGATGGTTAGAGGTTTGACATGGCAACATGGGAGGCATGATATAGCAAGTGGTAGGCATCGTAGCATAGGCATAGCAAAAGAGCGAGCATCTAGCAAGCAAAGATAGAAGTGATTTGAGGGTATGGTCATCTTGCCGAAATCCCGCAAGGAAGAAGAACGAATCCATGAAGAAGACAAGCGGACGAAGTCGAATGAATCCTCACAACTCCGAACGGAAACCGAAGCTAACGAGAGAAGCAACCCGGAAAGAAACAAACAACATAGTAAACAACCATCACATAAACATGTCATGATGCACAATCGAGTATGATGCATGTCCGGTTTAAAGAGGCATGGCATGGCAATGTGCACAAACAAACTACAAGTTAAATGGAGCCCAATATGCAACGAGTTGCATATTGATGAACACTACATTCAAATATTTAGTTCAATCTCGATTAGGCTACCCAACAATATTAAATGTTATTAACCATGGCAAGGGGTGAAGCATAATGAAACTAACTATTTAGGCAAAATTAAATGAGGCGGAAACAACAACAACAATTCCGGAAAATCCTCATGTGCATATTTATAGATTAGGAACTGATCTGACCTAAAGCATATTTTAGAGTTGTTAAACATGCAAAATAAAGCTACCATGTTAATCTATGCATTTTTCTACCCCATTTACATATATAATTTATTTAAAATGGAGCTACGGTTATTTAGTTATGAAATAAATCATTTTAGCATGGCATTTAAGCAAATTAATGCAAACAACCATTATAAACATTTAGATGTTGTTATCAAGATGCGGATGACATGTGCAAGTTTTATGCAATATTATGAAAACGTTAACATGAGCATGTTAAGAAGCATTGTGTCACCGTGGTGGAAGAAAGGGGTGCCACGGCAACGAATCCGAAAATGGTGCCACGGCAACATATCGGTTCCGATAACTCGATTGAGATATCGGTACAAAGGAAAACGTGACGGAAGCGAGTCATGCAAGAATGGTGGGGTGATCCCGGATTCCGGGTTCCCACGGAACGGTGGCATGGCAAAAGAGGGGCATCGCAAGGATGATTCGATCACGGTCGGTCATCACGGGTTATACCTTCAGAACGTTCAAACGGGACGGTTCGCGTTTCGTAGAGGGAAGTAGTCGTTCTCACGATGATCGTCGAGGGAAGTAGGGGAAGTAGTCGTTACACGGCGTGGGGGAAGTAGGCGTTCACGTTCGATGGTAGTGGTACATCTCGTCATCGGAAGTAGTTGTTCATGTCCCGTGGATGTTCGGGGTCCACGGGATCTTCGAGGGTCGACGGTAGTGGTACACACGTCATCGGGGTACTTGTCGGATCCGAGAGGTACTTGGCGTATCGTCGGGGTACTTGTCGCATCATCGTGGAAGTAGTTGTTCACGTTTTGGAGTTGAACTTGCCGCTCGTGGTACATGGGTCTTCTGAACTTGCCGGTATTGACGAAACGAAGGGGTACTTGTCGTTATCCACCTCGGAAGTAGTCGTTCCCGTGTAGTCGAACTTGACGGAACCGAAGGGGTACTTGGCGCATCACCGTGTAGTCACTCGTTTGTTCGGAGAGGATCTTGACGAAAACCACGAAGCGTCCTCGGGCTCCGAAGTGAAGATGCCCAGAGGCAGCAACAGTGTCTGGCGCCAACCCAAGGTGGTCGGTCGGCGGCCACTGCGGTGGTGCTCAGACGCGCAATGAGCTAGTGCTCCATGGAAAAGGCGCTGCTGGTCATGCGAGGATGGTTCGGGCTGCTCGGTTCCAGCGTTCTGGGCGGCAGAGAACGGCAAGCGAGAGGGTGGAGCAGCTTGGGTCGGGTTGGCCTGGCGTGGAGATCGGGCATGGCGCAGCTAGATGGCGCGGACGGCAGAGGAGGAGGCCGCATGTGGCGGGTGCGGAGGCGGTGGTGCTGGCCATGGAGCTCGACGGCGGGGACTCGGGCTCTGGTGGTCTCCACCAACGGAGGAGGCGGCAAGGGCGAGGGGACCGGGCGCAGGAGGAGATTGAGGCGGCGGCGACAGCTCGAGGAGATCGGGCGCGGCGCTCTGGTGGAGCTCGTCGGGCGACGAGGAGGCCACCGGGGGTTCACTGGTGCGAGCGGGCGGCGAGAGGAGGTGGAGAGCGCGGGACGGTGGCGCTTGAAGGAGAGGAGGCTCGAGGAGGAGAGGAAGGAGCGGAGGCGATGGAGATGGACGGAGGAGACCGGCTCGGGCGGCGATGGAGGGCACGAGCGAGGTGGAGGAGAGATCGAGAGGAGGAGGCGATGGGAAGGAGATGGGGTCGGGAAGGACGAGGGGGGTGGCGGCGCTGGAGGGAACGGGCAGGGGCGGTGGGATCGAGCAGAGCTCTCCTGCGGCTAGGGTTAGAGGGCATCGGGTGGGCCTAGGTGGGCCTAGGGAGGCCGGGCGGAGGAGCCTTGGCCCATGCGGGACTGGGAAGCGGGCGGCTGAGGTGCACTGGGCTGAATGGCTGCTGGGCACCCTCTCCCACTCAAAAGAGAAAAAAAAACAGAGATAAGGAAGAAAAGAAAGAGAGGATAGGGGACGAAGTTGGACGCGCGGATAGTTTTCCCGGACTCACAAAAATATGAGGAATTTAACAAAAATGACCCGAGGATTTTTGGTGGAACTCCGGAAAATGATGAAAATAATAATGGCAAGGTTTGGGGACCAAACTTGAAGCAGAAAAAAGGAACGAAATTATTTTGCAAGTGTGTTATGGTGAATTCCAAATAAATGGAATTATTTTTAATATAGCTCCCTAATATCGGGAGGATATGTTATAAAGAGAAGTCAACCTTCCCTCGATTTAAATGGATCGAAAAATCCATACAATTTATTTAGTTGAGTTTTTAAAAATTAAAGATATGATGGCATGATGAGATGATGCAATGCAAGAGATGACATGAGCAATGCACAAACAAAACAAACCACACGACAAAACTCGGAAACCCTAGAAGGCAACTGAAGCTCCGGTCTTGGGGCGTCACAACACTCCACCACTACGAGAGGATCTCGTCCCGAGATCTAGGATGGCACCGGAGAAAAACGGAAGAGGAAAAGGTAAAACAAAGTTGCTTCTCCGACAAACGAGTGAAACCAAAGAACCTTGAGAGGTTGAACAAAATGAAAGAAAGAAAACAACGAAGATGAAGGAAGTTGAAAACACTCTGTTAGAAAAGAGGAACAAGGACCATTACGAGAACTTGAAGGTTGCAAAGACATGGATCAAGAGTTTAAAGGAGAAAATAGAATTCGAAACCACTCCGGTTAAAACTAGATCGAGAAGGAATAAGATTGATATGATTTGGGCAGCACTCCGACTAAAAGATGAAGAAAAACTTGATAAGATGAAAAGAACTTGAAGAGATGACACAACCTCCGGTTAAATGGATAAGCAAGAAAAAGAACATGATCTTGGCAAAACGAGACGATGGGTCGAAGAGAGCAACATCACAATGCCTTCAAAACGAAAGAATAGAATCTAGATTGTTGGGATAAAGGGATGGAGAAGAAAATGACAACTTCTACCACAAATGAATTTGAATGAAGCATCCTTAAAAGAAGGATAGAACGGAGTTGTTTGAAAAACAACAACGATAAGGATAAGTTTGTAGTGGGCTTATGAAAACATCTCAAAATTATGAGGTGAAATTCTGCCACTAACGAAAACAAATGCTTGCTTGAGATCAACGAAGAGATGAAAACTGCTTTCGCCGAGAGGATAGTTAAAAACTTGGATCATTGATAAGCACCACAAATAGCAACAATCCTTAGGGAAAGCTTTTAGGTGAAATCTATAGCCCAAGATAACTCCAATGAAGAGATTGATGGATTTAAAATACCTCATTCTTGACAACATGTGAATCATGAAGCATGAAGGAAAATTGTCAAGAATGACATAACACCATCTCAAGAGATAAGGTAGAAAGAATTGCACTTCGAAATGCAAGAAGAAGGATACTTGAACTCCTCAAAACAAAACATGTGTTGAACACCATGCTTATTTTAGAGTATAGCTTGACGGATCATAACTCCGAGAGAAATCTTGAAGAACAATTGAAGAATGAAAAGAATCCTTGAGGAAGCACCATGTAGAGCCTCCATGATGAACTCCGATAAACAAAAGGGTGATAGAAAGAAAGAGAAGTTGACAACACAAGGTGAAGCCTTGCAGTGATAAGATGAAGCTTTGAAATGATATAACCGAGAAAACTTGGAACTCCGGAAAGAAAGATGAACAAATGAAATCACGAATTTTGACGATCCTCCGGAATAAGGAATTGAACTTACTAGATGAAACAAGAATAAGAATTACATTATGCTCATCCTTCACCAATTAAATTGATGACAAGCAATGGATTTGGCATACTACTTATTCTCGTAGAAAGGATTAAGATAGATATGGCACAAACTTGGGAAGGTCTTCAACGAACCACCGGTAGAATTGAAACAACGAATAAATCTATATGGTAACGAAGGAAGAGAACTCTTGAACGAAACACCATAATACTTGAGAATGAATGAAGAAAAGAGAACGAATAGCCGGGAAGAATTGGAAAACGAATAAAGATGCTTGACAAAATTTAGATACATTAAAATGAAGAGATCATGAACTGATTAGAGGATATTTGAATGATGCACCGGTCAGATTTGGAGAACAAGAGTTGAACGCTTGAATGAATAATTCTGAGATGATGGGCTCCGAAGAATCAAACTGAAAAGACTCCTGAAATGCTCCGGGTCGGTTAAAAGAATTCTCACAACCGAAAATAATTATGAGAGGATGGCACGAAGCTAGAACCATGAATCTTGAAGAGAATGGACCAAGATTTAGGAGAAATCCTTCTTCGGTCTTCAACTGACGACGAGAAACACCACCATGAATTGTTGAAGCACTCCGGAATGAAAATTAGAAAGGTTGAACCACAAGATGAAAAGAATTTGAAAAGATCTTGGAGAAAGACATTTGACTGATGATAACTCATTCTTACGTCAAACTTTGCAATGAATTTGGGAATAGCTCTGGGAAAATAAAAGAGTCAGGTAAGATCCTGGGAAAAGACCTGTGGGTTAGGGCCCACTCAAAAGAACCACCGTTGAACAAATGTTTGAAATAGATATTGCACCGGTAGAATTAAATGGCTTGAATGAGATAGCATCCTCAAAAGAACTTGAGTGTATTGAGAATGGAAACTAGAATCTTCTGAGATATCTTCAACACTCCGGAACAAATGAATAGCGAGAAGTGGATGATTAAGAGATGCACCGCCATGAGAAAGCATTTGAAACGATGAAAAGAATACGATCAACACTGAAAACTTGACTTAAATCCACCGGAAAGGAAAATTAGAATGGAACAAAGATAAGGTAAAAGCTTCCTTAGCGTCTTCATGAGAAATCACCGGATAAACATTAAAGGAAAAGAATGAAGAAACTTCACTCAATAAAATGGATACTTGATTAAGAAATCTGAGTCCTTGAAGAAAAAGGGTGGGAGGGCGGGAAAACAAAGGCAACTTAGGTCGGATGAAACGAACACCGTTGAGAAAAAAACTTAGAATTGATCTTGCGAATGTTGGAATGATCGGATCCACTTGAAGAGAAGCACGCCGATTGAGAAAAGAATTGACATGACAAGCTCAGTGATCAAGAAGGATTAGTATTCACAAAGCAATATGAGAACACCATTTAGAATGAGGTATGGAATCAACACTTGGCATTGAAGCAACTTGAATACCACAAAACGGAACAAAAACAAAGGATTGGCTTCAAGAATGAGCCGGAACAAATACATATGATAGAGATTTACCCAATCCCGTATCATGCATCTGTCGGAAAGATATTCTAGGAGCTACTTGAATTCCCACCTATAAACTCCGAAACTTTCGGTTATGCAATCTGGTGTTGGGGATACGGGGGACACAAAATATATCACCCAAACTAACAATACCTAGATCCAATTGTATCCATCCGTCAACACATAACCAAGAAATCCTCGAAATCGTGTACCTCGACCTTGAAAAACATCCGTTATACAAGTCATGGCAATACTCCCTTTTCGCCACAAGATCTTGGGCTATCGGGGTTATCTCACCAACAACTGCACAAAAGAGATTTCGATGTCGGTAAAACTCAGGTATTCCGAACGCAACGATAAAATTGTGGCGACAACACCTCGGAGCTCAACTCCCGGACACCGCCACAACCCCTAAATGTCGAGGCACCAAGAACAATGTTCTCGTCACAAAACCATCGGAACGATTCCAAGATACCCACGTGATCCTAAAAAATTTTTAGTGAAATTTGAGGAGAGAAAAGTCAAAACTCTCGTCGGGATGCCTCACCGAGCGACGAAGGGACCGAGGAGTAAAAGAATCCTACTCTCGATATATATAATCCTAAGACTCAAAACATTTTCCGTTCTAGACTCAACAACGCCAAACAAACAATCAAGTAGGGGCTCCTAAGTCGGGAAGGCTCGATACCAACTTGAAGCGCCCTCGATGCGGCTATATCTCCCGTGTCAAGCACGACTTAGAGGCATAACCGCATTGAAAGCAATGTTGCAAGTGAGGTAATCTTCACACAACCCATGTAATACATAAGGAAAGAGATACATAGTTGGCTTACAATCGCCACTTCACTCAATACATGAGTAAAACATTACATCATACAGATACAATCAAGGTCCGACTACGGAACCAAAATAAAAGAAGACTACCCCAAAAGCTACACAGATCCCCGATCGTCCCAAGCTGGCTCCACTCTTGATCAAGCTGAAGCGAAACAACACAAAGAACAAGATCTTCATCGAGCTCCTCCTTAAGCTCGGGTGCATCACCCGCACGGTTTCATCGGCACCGCAAACTGGTTTTGAAGTATCTGTGAGTCACGGGACTCAGCAATCTCACACCGCGAGATCAAGACTATTTAAGCTTAAAGGTAGGGCAAGGTAGTGAGGTGGAGCTGCAGCAAGCGACTAGCATATATGGTGGCTAACATACGCAAATGAGAGCGAGAAGAGGAGGCAAAGCACGGTCGAACAACTATGATCAAGAAGTGATCCTGAAACTACTTACGTCAAGCATAACTCCAACACGTGTTCACTTCCCGGACTCCGCGAGAAGAGACCATCACGGTTACACACGCGTTGGTGTATTTTAGTTAAGATCAACTTCGGTTTTCTACAACGGACATTAACAAATTCCCATCTGCCACATAACCATGGCACGGCTTTGAAAGATAATACCTGCAGGGTGTCCCAACTTAGCCCATGATAAGCTCTCGCGATCAACGAAGGATATTCCTTCTCCCCGGGAAGACCCGATCAGTCTCGGAATCCCGGCTACAAGACATCTCGACAGTAATAAAACAAGTCCAGCAAAGCCGCCCGGATGTGCCGACAAATCCTGATAGGAGCTGCACATATCTCGGTCTCAGGGCACACTCGGATGAGCAGTCCATACAACTAAAACCAAACCTCAAGTTGCCTTGAGGGGCGCCTGACAAGACTCTAGTTCGGGCCAGCACTCGAAGGAGCACCTGGTCGGGGGCTAAAATAAAGATGACCCTCGGGCTCCGAAACCCAAGGGAAAAAGGGCATAGGTGAGGCAAATGGTAAAACCAATGTTGGGCCTTTTTGGAAAAGTCTTATTCAAAGCGAACTGTCAAGGGGTCCCATAAATCACCCGACCGCGTTAGGGACGCAAAAATCCGGGAACATAATACCGATATGACGGAAACTAGGCGGCAAGAGTGGAACAAAACACCAGGCATAAGGCCGAGCCTTCCACCCTTTACCAAGTATATAGATGCATTAATAATATAAGATATATTGTGATATCCCAACAAGTAAACATGTTCCAACAAGGAACAAAATCTCCATGTTCAACAAGGAACAAACTTCATCTTCACCGCAACTAACAACGCTATAAGAGGGCTGAGCAAAGCGGTAACATAGCCAAACAACGGTTTGCTAGGAAAAGGATGGTTAGAGGTTTGACATGGCAACATGGGAGGCATGATATAGCAAGTGGTAGGCATCGTAGCATAGGCATAGCAAAAGAGCGAGCATCTAGCAAGCAAAGATAGAAGTGATTTCGAGGGTATGGTCATCTTGCCTGAAATCCCGCAAGGAAGAAGAACGAATCCATGAAGAAGACAAACGGACGAAGTCGAATGAATCCTCACAACTCCGGAACGGAAATCGAAGCTAACGAGAGAAGCAACCCGGAAAGAAACAAACAACATAGTAAACAACCATCACATAAACATGTCATGATGCACAATCGAGTATGATGCATGTCCGGTTTAAAGAGGCATGGCATGGCAATGTGCACAAACAAACTACAAGTTAAATGGAGCCCAATATGCAACGAGTTGCATATTGACGGAACACCACATTCAAATATTTAGTTCAATCTCGATTAGGCTACCCAACAATATTAAATGTTATTAACCATGGCAAGGGGGTGAAGCATAATGAAACTAACTATTTAGGCAAAATTAAATGAGGCCGGAAACAACAACAACAATTCCGGAAAATCCTCATGTGCATATTTATAGATTAGGAACTGATCTGACCTAAAGCATATTTTAGAGTTGTTAAACATGCAAAATAAAGCTACCATGTTAATCTATGCATTTTTCTACCCCATTTACATATATAATTTATTTAAAATGGAGCTACGGTTATTTAGTTATGAAATAAATCATTTTAGCATGGCATTTAAGCAAATTAATGCAAACAACCATTATAAACATTTAGATGTTGTTATCAAGATGCGGATGACATGTGCAAGTTTTATGCAATATTATGAAAGCGTTAACATGAGCATGTTAAGAAGCATTGTGTCACCGTGGTGGAAGAAAGGGTGCCACGGCAACGAATCCGAAAATGGTGCCACGGCAACATATCGGTTCCGATAACTCGATTGAGATATCGGTACAAAGGAAAACGTGTGAAGCGAGTCATGCAAGAATGGTGGGTGATCCGGATTCGGGTTCCCACGGAACGGTGGCATGGCAAAAGAGGGCATCGCAAGGATGATTCGATCACGGTCGGTCATCACGGGTTATACCTTGAGCGTTCAAACGGGACGGTTCGCGTTTCAGAGGGAAGTAGTCGTTCTCACGATGATCGCCGAGGGAAGTAGGGAAGTAGTCGTTACGGCGTGGGGAAGTAGGCGTTCACGTTCGATGGTAGTGGTACATCTCGTCATCGGAGTAGTTGTTCATGTCCGTGGATGTTCGGGTCCACGGGATCTTCGAGGGTCGACGGTAGTGGTACACACGTCATCGGGTACTTGTCGGATCCGAGAGGTACTTGGCGATCGTCGGGTACTTGTCGCATCATCGTGGAAGTAGTTGTTCACGTTTGGAGTTGAACTTGCCTCGTGGTACATGGGTCTTTGAACTTGCGGTATTGACGTAAACGAAGGGGTACTTGTCGTTATCCACCTCGGAGTAGTCGTTCCGTGTAGTCGAACTTGACGGAACCGAAGGGTACTTGGCGCATCACCGTGTAGTCACTCGTTTGTTCGGAGAGGATCTTGACGAAAACCACGAAGGCGCCCTCGGGCTCCGAAGTGAAGATGCCCAGAGAGCAACAACAGTGTACAGCGCCAACCCAAGGTGGTCGGTCTGGCGGCCACTGCGGTGGTGCTCAGACGCCGCAATGAGCTAGTGCTCCATGGAAAAGCGCTGCTGGTCATGCGAGGATGGTTCGGGCTGCTCGGTTCCAAGGCGTTGCGGCGGCGAGAGGACGAAGCAGAGGGGTGGAGCAGCTTGGGTCGGGTTGGCCCTGGCGTGGAGATCGGGCATGGCGCAGCTAGATGGCGCGGACGGCAGAGGAGGAGGCCGCATGTGGCCGGGTGCGGAGGCGGTGGTGCTGGCCATGGAGCTCGACGGCGGGGACTCCGGGCTCCTGGTGGTCTCCACCAACGGAGGAGGCAGCAAGGGCGAGGGGACCGGGCGCAGGAGGAGATTGAGGCCGGCGGCGACAGAGCTCGAGGAGATCGGGCGCGGGCGCTCCTGGTGGAGCTCGTCGGCGACGAGGAGGCCACCGGGGGTTCTACTGGTGCGAGCGGCCGGCGCGAGGAGGTGGAGAGCGCGGGACGGTGGCGCGAAGGAGAGGAGGCGCTCGAGGAGGAGAGGAAGGAGCGGAGGCGATGGAGATGGACGGAGGAGACCGGCTCGGGCGGCGATGGAGGGCACGAGCGAGGTGGAGGGAGAGATCGAGAGGAGGGAGGCGATGGGAAGGAGATGGGGTCGGGAAGGACGAGGGGGGTGGCGGCGCTGGAGGGAACGAGCAGGGGAGCGGTGGGATCGAGCAGAGCTCTCCTGCGGCTAGGGTTAGAGGGGCATCGGCTGGGCCTAGGTGGGCCTAGGGAGGCCGGCGGAGGAGCCTTGGCCCATGCGGGACTGGGAAGCGGGCCGGGCTGAGGTGCTGCTGGGCCTGAATGGCTGTTGGGCACCCTCTCCCACTCAAAAGAGAAAAAAACAGAGATAAGGAAGAAAAGAAAGAGAGGATAGGGGACGAAGTTGGGCCATGGATAGTTTTCCGGACTCACAAAAATATGAGGAATTTAACAAAAAATGACCCGAGGATTTTGGTGGAACTCCGAAAATGATGAAAATAATAATGGCAAGGTTTGGGGACCAAACTTGAAGCAGAAAAAAGGAACGAAATTATTTTGCAAGTGTGTTATGGTGAATTCCAAATAAATGGAATTATTTTTAATATAGCTCCCTAATATCGGGAGGATATGTTATAAAGAGAAGTCAACCTTCCCTCGATTTAAATGGATCGAAAAATCCATACAATTTATTTAGTTGAGTTTTTAAAAATTAAAGATATGATGGCATGATGAGATGATGCAATGCAAGAGATGACATGAGCAATGCACAAACAAAACAAACCACACGACAAAACTCGGAAACCCTAGAAGGCAACTGAAGCTCCGGTCTTGGGGCGTCACAAGCAAGCGGCGGCGACGGGCTCGCTCGGCTTCGGGAGAGGGAGCGAGAGAGGCGAGGCAGGGAGAGAGGGTCGAGGGGGGTCCTGGGGTCTGCGTGGCGATGCCAGAGTCGTCCAGAGCGTCGTGGGGGTACACGCAGGCAGGCAGGAGGTGGCCAGCGCGCGCGGCGACCACGCGCCCTGCCTACTGGCGTGAGGAGGAAGACGACAGAGGGGCTGCGGTGCTGGGCTGGGCTGCACAGTGGGCCGCCAGGTTGGCTAGGCGGGCTAGGTGAGCTCTTCTCTCTCTCCCTTTCTAATTATTGATGTTTTCTATTTTTTCTGCAACTTTGTGGCTTTATTTAAAATACTTAGACACTTCCAAAAATCATGTAACTAATCATGGCTACTGTTTAGAATATATCCAACGGTAAACATTTTAGTTTATGATTATTTGAGCATTTATAATGTTTTATAGTATTTAAATGCCCAAATGCAAGTACTTAATGGATTAATTCAAAAATCCAGAGTGGCCTAGAAAATGTGCACCATTTTTGGCAGAGATTCTAAACCAATTCAAAAATGATGAACTTTTCTGAAAAGCATTTTGGGTTCACTGAAAATATTTATGGTTGACCCTATTTGATTTAATCTTGGTGCTAGGGTTTAAACATCCCCATTTCAAGTTTCTCTAAAAATTTAAACATGATGCACACATAAAGGGCTAGCCTAGTGCATACCAGGACTGGGGGTGTGACAACTCGCCCCCACTAACAAGAATCTCGTCCCGAGATTCAAGACGTGAGGTAAAAGGAAAGGGGGTCACAAAACTATCATGATCTTCAGGATTCAACTACCCTTCTCGAAGATGTTGATTCATTGCTTCAATTGATTTTGACGTCTTTGCTTTCGAGATCTTCATCCAGCATGATGGCGACAGAGAGAAACTCTACAGGAATTGATCTCCTCGAAGACGAAGCACTCAGGATCAACTCATGGAGTGAGACATTCGATCATCTCTTGAGCTGAGACTCAAACACATACATCGAGAGAGGTGGATAGTAACAGATGACGAGGGTTCAATTTGGTAAGCATAACGCTTAGTTGAGATGGTGCAAGGTTTCAGAGTAGCGAGGAATTGAATTGCCATGATACCATAACGAGACATCTTAAAGGAAGTGGTTCGAAGAATTATTACCTTAAGTGGCAAAAAGAATTACCTTTGATATAGAGATCATTGAGACTCTTTATATCAGCCTAAGGCAAATCACAGCGATCGTTTGGCGGAGTTCAAAGGAATGGCACATCCAGATTCGAATGGATGATGTGGACTACCTTGTTCAAGACAACGCAATGGATGATTTTTGCTTATCATCGGAAATGAATGGGACTTATGGCAGACTGACACAATAATGGGTGCGAGTTGGGAACAAAATGCAAATACTGAGAATGACCCAACCATCATATCTTCCTGAGATTCAGATCTGGTTGGTGTCAGGACATTCCAGACTCATCAAGTCTAGAAAGAGAAATGAAAGTTTGCAACACAAATCGACGAGATGATGTTGCGAGATTCTCGGGGAATGAACCACGATAGCAAGCTCCAAAACATGAGCTGGTTCTGCTACAAACCCGTGGACACGCTGTCCAAGACAAGCATGACCACGTAGTAGTCTTATAATAAAACACTACCGAGTTATTGTTGGGAACCATCATCGAGGATAACGGAATCTTGTGCATGATCTAGAATTAGCACAACACGCTCCTTTTCCTTGAGCAAATCAATCAGTGGCTTGGTGTGCTAGGGATACATATGGAATGAAGGTTGCGAGCCTGTCAAACCATAGCATACTCCGCACATGCATGACTGACTTGGGATGGTACCAGGGGGAACAAAAACAATCTTTCTCAAACTCACGGCGGCAACTTGCACCAAATGCACGTGAATCAGAGAAAGTCACTTCTTTCATCCAGCATATTCTTCACGAATGGGACATGAAGATAATGCTTATAAAAGTTTCCAACACTAGGTTGATGTTCAACATGAGTCATGGGGGAGACAAAATGCTGCTGATGGGCTCAACAACAACTCATCGAAATTTCCATATCACTGGACTTCCGACATCATGTGAACACGGTGATAGTATTGGTCAGACCAAAAGATGTAATGGTGTATGCTCGAGGGATCAACCACGAGTAAGACAACATTACGAATATCGTTGGTTCTAACTTGATTTGATGATAGCCCACACTCAAATCAAGGTTTTGACAAGGCCATAGATCCAACAACTGATCACAGGGACCAATCGATGAAGATATCATCTTTCTTCAACACATACTACACAAGAATATCCCTTTGGAACGAACAAAGTTAGGCAAGCTTTTATCTTCCAACTCTCCAAGTTGTTGTTCAGCTTAACCAACTAGCTCAGGGTATTCAACACAGATTCTTGGAGAACGGGTGGTTTAGAAGAAAACCAACATGATCACGAGCTCAACATAACAGTCAGGAAACAACCCGGTAATACCTCCGAGAAGATATCCGGAATATTACGAACCACCGATATGTTACTAAGCTCGAGAACAATCTTGCTTTTCAGGGCAAGACGATATGATCAATAGAGCAAAGATTTGAATTTAATCCTAACTCATCGATCGAGGAGTGCACCAGGAGAATGGACTAGGTAGCACGATCAATCTTAGAATGATGATTTAATAACAAACACGCTAAGAATGAGAATATTGTCCATTAACTACCAAGCAACGGAGTTGCCAGGGCAACGGAGTTGCTAGGAGTATAGATTTCATACATCACGATTCACTTGTCGGCATTCCGGTTGCGACAACCCGGAACCGAGGAATGAGTAATGATGGCGAGAAGTATCACTACGTCAAGAATTCACAAGAGCCGATGCAATTCTCATGAAAATCCTGACATAAAGACGGTAATACTTCAGGGTAGAACAAAATCAAAAGCTGGGTTGGCATTTTGATCTGAGCACAACTATTTTGACCCAATCACGGATATGGATGAAGTAATCGAGTTTGTTTCTCCTAGTCATTCCGAATAGAATGGCTTGACGGGCCACAAGAGTAGTGGCACTGATGAACACGAATGCCTAACTACTCCTGACTATCAATCGATAGACGAGGGCCAGAAAACAACTAAAGAGGGAGAACTCAAAGGAACACATGTTTTTCTGAGTTGTGGATGCATGGATTAGTATGCCGAACAAATTCAGCATATTTCCTCCGGATAACCCATGCAGAAAGGTTGAACTGGCAGAGTCACAAAATAGAATGGAGAACCCATTGAGAGCACTCTTGTCGTGATCTCTTGGTTTGAGGAACTTCCGCCAAGAATGGTTCATGATATTTAGAGGAATGATGTACCACGGACCTCAAAGACTATCGCAAAGGTTACTAATAGCCTAAAGGAACGAGCAAACACAATCAACATGAGGTAGGTGGGGTGAATCTCGGTTCAAGAACCCTGGAGTAGAATACCTACTACTAATGGCATCACGGGATGCTTTCGAGATTGGTGGCCAGAATCATCACACTGGAAACACAAAACATGACTAGATTACTAGGTGACTCCCTAAAACACCTAGGGTCATAATACTAACTCCAACATATATGTCGAGGTAATAGGGTACCTCAACTCACCGATTAGTGTGCTTAATCTGGCCCAAAAGGACATCAGGAACGGGAGGAAGGGATTTGCAAATGCATCAGATAGTTTAGAAACCTGGGATGACTCAGACAGCATAACGGATATAAATGCTCAAAAAGATTTGAGACATCATTCAAAATGGTGGCATAGCCACTACATCATATCAAGGTTCCGAGATCAACAGTTAACATACGGAAGTAGCAGGAACTAAACTGAGGCTTGAAACTATCAATCCTATAGGTCTATGGATTAGTAACACGTCATCCTGATAGATAGATGAGAAAGCCTAGTTCTTAATCCCCGTAGAAGAGAAGAGGATGACTCAGATCAGAAGGCCATGAGGTATAAGGAGTAAAAAGAGCCTTACGTTCCCTCCCACAATCAATTCCCTTACATAACTAAAGCATTTCTAGACACAACTTCGACCGGTTTAGCTTGGTAGTCCTCACAGCGATCAAAGCTCGATACCAAAGCTGTCAGGACCCCGATTCCAAGTCACATCGATCTAGCCGGTAACACCTCATATCACTTTGAGGCCTCATGCACGGTATTCCCACGGGTGTCGCCTTACCATGGCCCGGGACCGTTTGCGCCTTTTGACTCACGTATATGATAGTGTCGCTAGCATCCATATGACAGAGAACCCGGGCTGACATGACTAGTCGTGAACCCAAAGTGGCACTAACTTATAGGGACAGGCATACATGAATCAACATCGAGCATGTCGATCACAGCGTGTGAATCCGGCTGTAGCACTAGGCTAACAGGACTCAGGAACCCGGCTGTAGTGAGCTAAGCAGACTCGGATGTCACGCGTGACATTTCCCGAAGACAGACACACGAGCAAGTGAATCACATGCCGCCAGTCAAGTGTCCCGAGCAGTAGTCTTTGGGCTGGCGGGACAATGAACCGGGCTGTAGCGGACTACTATGGCTCAAGGAAGCACTAGACTACATTTCCCCATAAGAGAGGCTACCAAGGATAAACAACTAGATTGTCGGATCCACACATACCAAGCATTTCAATCATACACACAATATGCTCGATATGTGTAAATACAACATGGCATCACAACATAACTATCGACTCAAGTATTTATTCATTAGGCCCGAGGAGCGAGATATTCTGAACATGGGTCTCTCGACCCAGCATTCAGAGCATACAAGTCAAACACATGCGGAAGCTAAACATGTCTGAGTACAGACATCTGTAAATGAAAAAGGCTGAGAAGCCTGACTATCTACCAGATCCTGCAGAGGGCACAAGATCGTAGCTGAGGTAACAAGCTAAACGTCGAAGTCCACGCGGAACTACTAGCGAGACTGACGTCTCTCTGCAAAACATAAAATAAGCAAACGTGAGTACAAATGTACTCAACAAGACTTACATCAGAACTATCTACATATGCATCATTATCAACAAAGGGGGTGGTGGAGTTTAACTGCAGCAAGCCAGCTTTGACTCGGTGGCTATCTGAACTACATCGCAAGTAACTCTTTTGAGGTGGCGCACACGAGTCCACATATTCACCATATCAATACACCACTATGGATCCGCTCCCGTCTCCCTACGAGAACGCCATCCATAGCAATCACGCTTATCTTGCGCATTTTAGAGTATCCACTTTCACTTGTCTATGAACTGTTATAGGCAACCCAGAAGACCTTTACCGCGGACACGGCTATTCGAATAGATCATATTAACCCTGCAGGGGTGTACTTCTTGACACACGCTCTCGCAACTTACCGCCATATACACCTCGTGTATCTCGGCAACCTTCAAGCGGAAGCCTGGCGAGGGAGTCGGCCACGACCTGACTAACAACACAAGTCTCTAGTCCAGGTTTATCTCCTATTCGGGTTCCATCCGCAAGGAGATCCGGCCGGGGTGTCGCTCACGGCCCCAAACGATGTGAGCAGGGTTCCCAAGCCCACCTCGACGGGTGGTTCTACGCTTGGCACACCGTGCAACGGTGCCTAGTCTGTCCCAAGCCCACATGTACCGGGTGCTACTTGGTAGACTACTAACACTACCTAAAAACACCAGAAACTAGTTGCAACTCCTAGACAGTGATCAAGTTGATTAATAAGCCGAGAGGGGCCGAGTTACCGGAACCCAATGTGTGGTAGTAAATGTTCATGGATCACAAACACAGGACTCAGTTCCTGAGGACGGCTACAATGAGATAACCCACCATGTACTCCTACATGGCCTCTCACCGTTACCTTTACCAAACATGTTCAAACACTTAGCTCGCACACAGTAGGACATGTTCACACACCTCCAATTCATCCCTGATGAATCAGACCTGACACAACTCTAAGCAATAGCAGGCATGACAAACAAGCATGAATGAGTAGGCACAACAGGGCTCAAACAACTCCTACTCATGCTAGTGGGTTTCATCTATTTACTGTGGAATGACAGGTCATGCAGAGGATAAAGGGGTTCAACTACCGCAGCAAGTAATAGTTGAATCGTTGTTGTCCTAATGCAGTAAAAGAGAGCAGGAGCGAGAGAGTGGGATTGTATCGGAATGAACAAGGGGGTTTTGCTTGCCTGGCACTTCTGAAGATAATATAGTTCTTCATCGGTGTCATCGAACACGTCGTCGGAACGTCGTGTACTGGGAGGGGATAACACCGGCAAACAAGAAACAACACAATCAATGCAATGCAACAATATGATGCATGAATGTGACATGGCAATATGCTGTTGATTGAGCTAATGCATCAAGCAACAAGTTAAATGAAGTTGGTTTGAACCCTAGTTTCAAATTCAACTCCATATGTGAAGGTTTAAATGCCCTTTATATGATTTGTCCTAAACAACAGTCATAAGTTGTTCTAACATGCATGAAAATTGTATATATGGATAGATTGGATTTTTCTGATAATTTTTCATATATAATTTATTTCATTCTGAGCTACGGTTGATTTTCTATGAATTTTAGAAGTTTGGATCATTTTCTGGAATTTCCTGTATAAAGTTAAATCCAGAAAAAGGTTAATTGCGTCAGCATGACGTCAGGGTGACGTCGGCAGTCAACAGGGCCGGGTCCAGGTCAAACCTGACGTGTGGGGTCCACACGTCAGTGACTAAGTAAGTAATCTAAATTAATTAGTGTTAAACTACTACTAACTTAAAATGTCAGTGGAGTAATTAGACTTAATAAAAAACTAAACTAGGATTAGGTGTGGCCCTGGGCCCACTTGTCAGCGACCCAGGGGAGGTCAAACTGGGGTCAAACCCGGGTCAAACTCGCCGGAGTTGACCCAGGGCTCGTCGCCGGTAGGGCCAGGGACGGCGGAGAGGTGCGGGTTTCCTCCTCCGTGACCAAATGGCAGGGGAGGCGGCTCGTGGAGCTGGAGCTCGCGTCGAGTGGTGCACATGGGAGGTCTTTGGGGTGGCGGAAACAGCGTCGGCGGTGGCCGGAGCTCGGACAAGCGCGGGATCGGAGTTTTGGTGCAAGGCAGGTCCAGCTGGTGGTCGGGTCATCTCACAGGAGCAAACCGAGCACTATGACGCGCCAGCACACGAGCTCTGGCGTCTTGACCATGACGGCGACATGGCCGGGCGGCGGTGAGCCGACCTCGGTCGAAGCGGCGGCTACGGTGATCGAGAGGCATGGGGAGGAGGGCAAACAGCGGAGAAGCTCACAGCGGTTGTAGGGGGCGTCAAAGTGGGCTCGGGGAAGCACGGACGGCGTCATGGCGTTGCCGGCGATCTCGGCGACCGGAGGGAGAAGAAGCGATGCTGGCGGCGATGCAGAGCGGCCGAGCTCACGTGACTCATCAAGGAGGAAGAGGCGTCTTGGCGGAGCTTCTTGGCGTCGGCGGGGCATGGGGTGGCCGGTGGCCGCGGCAGCAGCGAGCGGCGGCGACGGGCTCGCTCGGCCGGGAGAGGGAGCGAGAGGCGGCGCAGGAGAGAGGGGCGGTCGAGGGCGGTCTGGGGTCTGCGTGGCGATGCGAGTCGTCAGGCGTCGGGGTACACGCAGGCAGGAGGTGGCGGTCTGTGGCGACCACGCGCCCTGCCTCTTGGCGTGAGGAGGAAGGCAGCAGAGGGGCTGCGGTCTGGGCTGGGCTGCTGGTGGGCCGCCAGTGGGCTAGGCGGGCTAGGTGAGCTCTTCTCTCTCTCCTTTCTAATTATTGATGTTTTCTATTTTTACGCAACTTTGTGGCTTTATTTAAAATACTTAGACACTTCCAAAAATCATGTAACTAATCATGGCTCTGTTTAGAATATATCCAACAGTAAACATTTTAGTTTATGATTATTTGAGCATTATAATATTTTATAGTATTTAAATGCCCAAATGCAAGTACTTAATGGATTAATTCAAAATCCAGAGTGGCCTAGAAAATGTGCACCATTTTGGCAGAGATTCTAAACCAATTCAAAAATGATGAACTTTTACGAAAAGCATTCAGGTTCTTTGAAAATATTTATGGTTGACCCTATTTGATTTAATCTTGGTGCTAGGGTTTAAACATCCCCATTTCAAGTTTCTCTAAAAATTTAAACATGATGCACACATAAAGGGCTAGCCTAGTGCATACCAGGACTGGGGGTGTGACAGATAGTCACTTCATGGACTGTAGAAAAGTAGTATTGTACTATTTACTGGCCAACACTTGGGGCTTCATTGCTTTGGTCTGATTATACAATGGGTATCATTTCCCCTAAGTTAAAGTTTGTATTCCGAAAATAGTCTCGCGGTGTGATCGAGAGAAGACCAAATCATATTGCAGTGGATGTTCCTCCATCATGTGTGGTTCATTCTCATGGTTCCAGCTGTTAGTGAAACCACTTACGTTTGCAAGAGGAATTATAGACTTCACAAACAAATTTTCTTTCAGTCTGTACTGAATGTTGGCCAAGAGAAGCATCCATGTTAGTAGGAAGAACAGATGTTTTTTCTAGATCTTTGCTTGCATTAACATGTTGATCTTATGTATGGGAATCGTACTAGTTGCGACGCAAGATCCGAAGTGGCTGATCTTTGCTTTTGGAGCTACATATTTGTATATGATCTATGAATCATTGAGATGCATTATGATTACTTATTTCTGTTCGCTCGGTGTTTACAAATTCTTGATCGATCACTAGCTAGCCTACAAATGCGCTTTTGGCAGTTTTATTTGCGATGCAAGATGCAAAGTGGCAGTTTTTGAATAAAATGCCTACCTCGAAAAACCGACAAGCTACACTATCGATCCTACGGATAAAAATGCCTACCTCTAAAGAAACTGACAAGCTACACTATTGATCCTACACGGATAAATAGCGTATCACGCACGTACTACCTCCTTTCCGGTTTGCAAGGCTCAATTCAAGAAACGACCTACTTGATCCTACACGAATAAATAGCGGATCACGCACGTACTAGTACCTCCTTTCCGGTTTGCAGGGCTTAATTCAAACCTCTCACCAACCAAGGTACTCCCTCCGTCCGGGTTTATTAGTCCCGTGAGCAAAGCAGCAAGACCAAGGCATGGCAATAATTAACGGCATGCAGAAGTTTAAGCCTAATTAATTCTAGCGATTTAAGTGGCTGCATGCGTGCCCTCGGCTGCGACTCGTTGTATGCTGCTTCGCGTCTTGCTGCGGCGATTTCGAGTGCTCGCATGCAGCCAGCCGTAATTAAGGCAGCTAACTGATGCGAAAAAAGATACGCTTTAATTGTTGCGGGCTTTTTAAATCCGTGAAATCATTATTGACAAGGAGGGATATGATTCGAGTGCGCTCATTTGACCGCCATGCCGGCGTGCGACCCAGACGGGACGGGACGGCACAGTCATAATTTCAGTTTCCCTAGTTTTCCACGGCAAGCTGGCGCGCTAAGCCATTATGCATTGAATTCTGATGACCATCGCGCTACCTTCCCCCTATAAGTATTGTTTCCCGGCATTCTCCAGTGCCACCGTGACCCAACTCGCCATATCCTCATAAGCCCCCACCAGCCCGACGTCGCTCGCCACGTCCGCCATGCCCCCGCCCGTCTGCGGTAGGTGACGCCGGAGGCGGTCACCGCCAGAACTAGTGTTCGGTTTTTCACCGAAAGGCAGACGGAGGGAGGAGGCATTCTATCTGTCTTTAGATGGCAATGCGCAGATCGAGGAGTTGTTGGAGCACGACCGCATGGCGGAGGAGCAGGAGTTGTTGGAGCGCGACCGCCTGGCGGAGGAGCAGCGTAACGCCGATTTGCACCGCCAGCGGGACATGGAGCAGCGCACCGACGCTCTGAGTCACGAGCAGAGCGCCCGCAACTGGGCCGACTACGTGGAGGCCGGCGCCCGGCAAATAGCCCTGGAGGCTGTCGGGCACGCATGCATTCGCGACACCGATTTTTACTACCAGCTCGTCAGGTGGGTTTCCCGCTTGGAAGCCGAAGCTTCGGTGGACCACGCCGGCATGGAAAGGGCCAACGCGCCCTATCGCACCTCTGGCAAGTCCGAGGCGAGGCGCAGGACGCCGGTGCCGGCATTTAGCGTGTACCACCGGCATCGTCGAGTTAGCTAAGAGTAAGTTAGTACTTGTCTAGTGGGAGTAGATAGTTAACTTGGCTATGATGGTTGTAAACATGGAAGTTCAGTAATCTATATGTGGATCGGACCTGTTACTTTTCTCTGAATGTTGAACTTTCCGTTTGAACGTATGGAATGGGCTGTTATTTTTTTTAAATGGGTTGTATTTGTCCTCCACAGGTTTAGAGGCTGACTTGTGGGCCTAGCAAGTTGACGCGTACACAATCAGGAGATGATTGTACGTGGAGAGGATGACAACAGGGACCCGCCAAGGTCATGGCGATGCACGCAAGCAAGTGCCTCCATATTTCAAGCCAATAAAAATGGCTCCTCCTAGTGGATTTCGACATCTGGGTCCCATGCCATTGTCAACGTAGTCAATAAGCGAGAGAATTACTGTGGCGGGTGACACGAGGACCCAACAGCTCGCCCAGATTATTTTTGTTTTGGGTTAATTTGATAAATGCCTCAGAAATGCCACTGCAATTTCAAACTTTGAAAATGCCATTTCATGCCATTTCTAGTGGCATTTTTGAAGTCCGAGTGGCGTTTTCAAAGTTTGCAAACCTGTGGCGTTTTCAAAGTTTGCAAAATTGCAGTGGCCTTTTTCAAAGTTTGGAAATTGTAGTGGCATTTTATGAATCTCCATAATTGGAGTGGCATTTATCTAATATGCTTTTGAGATGGAGCGCAGGTGTCAACTGGCTGTAAGGGACACTCGCCTGTCTAGACAGCCTTTTCTTTTATGTTTACCACAGACCAGCCCAGTAGTTTTTTTTTCTTTTTGAAAATGGCTAGCCCAGTTTTTTTGTGATTTGTCAAGTAAGTCACTTTATTAGGCCTGTTAGGCTAGACGAGGAGAGCTTCATTCGACTGGCCGAGAAAATGGCCTATCAGTAATGACAAATGGGCTGTACATTTTTAAAACACATCAAACCAGAATTAGTTTCAAATATCTTTTTTTCATTTCGAGATTTTAAATTGCATTGATTTTTATGCGTGGACAATTTATTGGATTTTATATTGATATACATTTATTTTTAAAATCAGTCTGAATGTGACTCAAATTTGAATTAAAAACAGTTCAGACAAGACCGACATATGCAAAATTTTGTATAATTTTTAACCGTGGCCACAATATGGGCTGTAATGCTAACAAAAGAATATGGGCTCCAAAAACCCGTAAGAATTAGCAAATGGGCTGTAAACTATTTGAAATAATGGCGATGGGCTGTATCTTGTTTTCCACATATTTGAGGCTTTCCTCGGATGGCATGTATCTTGTTGGATGTCCATCTAACGACCGTCGTGCTTCTTCAATCTCTGCTCTTCTGCTCCGGCCGCTCAAACAAGCGCCCGTGGACTGCTGCTCCCTCCTCCCATGACGGCTGTGCTGCCTGTGCAGCCTCACCGCCCCACCGCACTCCCATCACGACCTAGCTATCCCTCTACTCACCCTCGGTCCCACACATGTTGTTATTCTCCGTGACGACAGACGAACCAAGTAAACCCTCGTACTCCTCGCGTGGGAAATAAGCGCCGAGTATTCCCGGCTCCGTGTCGTTTCCTTCCTAGGCCTCGCCGTCCACCGCCTCGCTGCTCTCGGCGCGGCCTGGTCAACGTGGTCAATGAGCGACATCCATCGGAAGTGGACTGTACATGGAGAGGTGACAGCTGGGTCCCGTAAGGAAATGCCTCCTTATTATGCATAAAATAATGATTCCTCCACGACATCCGGGACCCACCGAAGGGCCTCTGATTTCGCGAAAAAAACGTTACCACTTGTTGACACTTGGACCCACCAGCTATATCTTCGCACGCAAGGAAGTGCCTCCTTATTACGCCCAAAAAAAAGAATACCCCCTGCTAGCTGGGACCCAGTATAGTGGGCCTACTAAGTTGACGGGGACGAAAGGCTTTGTCAACTTAGTCAATATGCACGATTCTAGCTCTATTGACCGTACGATGTCCATCCAACGGCCGTAGTGCTTCTTCAACCTCTGGTCTTCTTGCTCCAGCCGCCCAATGCAGCGTAGGTCGTGCCGCCTGCTCCTGCCTCCCGTGGCCGGCTATGCTGCCGCGGAGGCCTCACCGCCCCCATACTACTCCCACCGCTGGCTAGGCCATCCCTCCACTCCACTCACCCACACCCCCTGTTATTCTGCGGCGACGGCAGCGCAGCCGAACCAGTGAACCCTCATACTCCTCTCCGCGTGGGCATCCACTGCCGCCTCTTCCCCGGCTCCGCGTCATCCCCTTCCTAGGCCTCGCTGTCGTACAGCGCAGTGGTGCTCTCGGCGCGGCGTGGTCAATGTGGTCAACGACCGAATTCCATCGGAAGAATACTGTACGTGGAGAGGCTAACAGCTGGGTCCACGGCAGCCGCAATGAAGTGCCTCCTTATTACGCGGAAAATAATTATTCCTCCACCTGACAGCAGGGACCCACCAGACGGGCCACCAGTATTTCGCGAAAAAATGTTTGCCCCTGACTGTTGGGACCCACCCGACCGGCCACCGTATTTCGCGAAAAAAACGATCCCCCTGTTGTCAGCTCGGACCCACCGGAAGTGCCTCCTTATTACGCACAAAAAATGAATACCCCCCAGCTAGCTGGGACCCACCTTGGTGGGAGGCTGACTTGTGGGCCTACTAAGTTGACGGGGACGGAGGGCTTTGTCAACTTAGTCAATATAAATGATTCTAGCTCCAGTGACCGTACGATGTCCATCCAACGGCCGTAGTGCTTCATCAATCTCTGGTCTTCTTGCTCCAGCCACCCAAAGCAGCACCGGTCGTGCCGCATGCTCCTGCCTCCAGTGGCGGATGTCTTGCCGCGAGGCCTCATCGCCCCTACTATGCCCCTATTGGCGTGCCTGCGGCGATGACAGCCTCACACCGCAGCCGAACCAGTGAACCCTTGTACTCCCGGCGCGGGCTTCCACTGCCGCGTCTTCCCCGGCTCCCGGTCGTCCCTTCCTAGGCCTCGCCGTAGTCCATCGCCCTGGTGCTCTCGGCGAGGCGTGGTCAACGTGGTCAAGGAACGATTTCCATCGGACGTGGACTATATGTGGAGAGGCTGACAGCTGGGTCCACGACCGCAGCAAGGAAGTGCCTCCTTATTACGCGCAAAATAATTATTCCTCCACCTGACAGCGGGGACCCACCGGACGGGCCACCGTATTTAGCAAAAAAAAAGTTTCCCCTGTCTGCTGGGACCCACCAATTACATCTTCGCACGCAAGGAAGTGCGTCCGAAAAAAATTATTCGCCCCCTGACTGTTGGGACCCACCAGCTACATCGTCGCACGCAAGGAATTGCCTGACAGTCGGGACCCACCTGGTCGAAGCGTACGTAGCGTTGTCATTCTAGTCGCGAACGTGTACGTACATACTAGTCGATGTAGAGGCGCACACGTGTCATAGATGTAGAGGCGCGCACATGTCGTAGTAGAGGCGCGCACGTAGCATGTACACGTACGTACAGCGGCGAGGGTGCAAGAAAGAAAATACGGCCACGTACGTACATACGAGCAGGGTCTCGAACGCCTACTCGCGCATACGTACATGGCTGGGTCGAAATGGAGAAACAGCGTCGTCGTCGTGTTCATGGGGAGCCAACCGGCTGGGTCGGAACGGAATGCGTGGTCGTGTTCATCGGGAGGGCTTGGACGGAACAGGCGATGGAAACGAGGCCTGGCGTACCGCACAATGGAGGAAACGGCCTTGTGTTCGACCGGCCACGTTCGAAATGGGGTCCTGTTGATCGGGAGGGGCTTGGTGTGCCGCAAAACGGAGGAAACGGACCTCCTACGGTTGAAACGGGGGTCCTGTTGATCGGGAGGGGTGTGGCGTACCGCAAAACGGATTTAAACGAACCTCCTACGGTCAAACGGGGTCCCGTTGATCGGGAGGGTGTGGCGTCGCAAAACGGACGAAAACGGACCTCCCACGGTCGAAAGCAGGGTCCTGTTCATCGGGAGGGTGTGGCGTCGCAAAACAGGACTCTGTGGTATTGTTCATCTCCACCGTCGACCTCCTCCAGCCTCCACGGGCTACCGTCGACCTCCTCCAGCCTCCACGGGCTCCTGTTCATCCAGCCTCCACATGCGCTACTCCACCGCTCTCGTTCACCCACCCCTCTCCACGGGCACCCCTCCACCGTCTCTGTTCATCCAGCCCTCCACACCACGAGGTCTGTTCAACCACCCTCCACGGCCACCCTCCATCGTCTCTGTTCATCCAGCCCTCCACACCACGGGTTCCTGTTCATCCGAGGCAACGCCACCGCTCACTTTTCATCCAAACCCCCATAGCGCCACTCGTTCATCAATCGATCGGCTTCGATTAGCAGCGAGCGGCGAATTGCTCCATCGGGTTCAGTTAACAGCCATCGATCGATCGCTCAGGTTCAGTAACGCGTAGCCTAGAGTGCAATCGCTCGGGTTCTGTTAGAGCCCAACGCCTCGCTCGGCTTTAGTTAGAGCCAACGCCTCGCACACATGCGTGTACGTACAAGAGAAACGCGCATCCCTCCGCCCCCGACCTCCCACCGTAACCGGCAATTCCTCAAAATTTTCCTCCCACTCGCTTCTACCACGGTTTTTTCCGTCATGGACGGCCCAAAGAATGTCATGCAGCTGCGTCTCCGGCCCGCCCAGGACGAAAAGCCCATTTTCTATCATGATTTTTTGTCATAGAAGTAGGAGCCCACCACATCTATGATGATACCGGGTTTTGTCACAATTATCGTCATAGAAGTGTCATATGTATGACAGGAAAAAAAATTCGTTCGGCCCAAAATGTCATGGATGTGTCTTTTTTTTGTAGTGATGTCACTCTTGATTCATTGCACCATCCCGGTACACAGCCGGAGGCATTCATATAGAGTCACATCTTGTTCTAGTTTCAATTTGTAATCCTTATGTTGTAATCAATAGAAGTGTGATGATCATCATTATTAGAGCATTGCCCAAAGAAAAATAAAGAAAAAAAAAGGAAGAAAAAGAAAAAAAGAAAATAAATAAAAAGGGCAATGTTACTATCTCTTTTTCCACACTTGTGCTTCAAAGTAGCACCTTGTTCTTCATGTAGTGAGTGTCATATATTGTGCTTCAAAGTAGCACCATGTTTTTCATATAGTGAGTCTCATAAGTTGTCTTTTTCATACTAGTGGAAATTTTTCATTATAGAACTTGGCTTGTATATTCCTACGATGGGCTTCCTCAAATGCCCTAGGTCTTCGTGAGCAAGCAAGTTGGATGCACACCCACTAGTTTTCTTTTGTTGAGCATTCATTTATAGCTCTAGTGCATCCGTTGCATGGCAATCCCTACTCCTCATGTTGGCATCAATTGATGGGCATCTCCATAGCCCGTTAATTATCCTCGTCAATGTGAGACTTTCTCCTTTTTTGTCTTCTCCACACAATCCCCATCATCATATTCTATTCCACCCATAGTGCTATATCCATGGCTCACGCTCATGTATTGCATGAAGGTTGAAAAAGTTTGAGATTATTTAAGTATGAAACAATTGCTTGGCTTGTCATCGGGGGTATAGAAGTTGGGAACATCTTTGTGTGACGAAAATGAAGCATAGCCTAACTATATGATTATGTAGGGATGAACTTTCTTTTGCCATGCTATTTTGAGAAGACATGATTACTTTGATTAGTATGCTTGAAGTGTTACTATTGCTTTTATCAATATGAACTTTTATTTTGTATTCATTTGGATCTGAACATTCATGCCACAATAAAGAAAATTACTTTGAGAATCATGCTAGGTAGCATTCCACATCAAAAATTCTGTTTTTATCATTTACCTACTCGAGGACGAGCAGGAATTAAGCTTGGGGATGCTTGATACGTCTCCAACGTATCTATAATTTTTGATTGTTCCATGCTATTATATTACCTGTTTTGAATGATTATGGTCTTTATTATACACTTTTATATTACTTTTGGGACTAACCTACTAACCGGAGGCCCAGCCCATATTGTTGTTTTATTGCCTGTTTCAGTATTTCGAGGAAAAGGAATATCAAACGGAGTCCAAACGGAATGAAACCTTCGGCAGCGTTATTTTTGGGGAGAATATGATCCTAGAGACTTGGAGTTCACGTCAGAACATCCCCGAGGACTCCACGAGATAGGAGGGCGCCCCCCCCCACAGGGTGCGGCCCCCTGTCTCGTGGACCCCTCGAGCACCTCCCGACCGACTTGTTTCGCCTATATAAGCCTACGTACCCTAAAAACATCGAATATCAAGATAGATCGGGAGTTCCGCCGCCGCAAGCCTCTGTAGCCACCAAAAACCTCTTGGGAGCCTGTTCCGGCACCCTACCGGAGGGGGAATCCATCACCGGTGGCCATCTTCATCATCCCGGCGCTCTCCATGACGAGGAAGGAGTAGGTCACCCTCGGGGCTGAGGGTATGTACCAGTAGCTATGTGTTTGATCTCTCTCTCGTGTTCTCTCTATGGCACGATCTTGATGTATCGCGAGCTTTGCTATTATAGTTGGATCTTATGATGTTTCTCCCCCTCTACTCTCTTGCGATGAATTGAGTTTCCCCCTTTGAAGTTATCTTATCAGATTGAGTCTTTGATTTGAGAACACTTGATGTATGTCTTGTCGTGCTTATCTGTGGTGACAATGGGATTTCACGTGCCACTTGATGTATGTTTTGGTGACCAACTTGCGGGTTCCGCACATGAACCTATGCATAGGGGTTGGCACACGTTTTCTTGACTCTCCGGTAGAAACTTTGGGGCACTCTATGAAGTACTTTGTATTGGTTGGATGAATCTGAGATTGTGTGATGCATATCATATAGTCATGCCCACAGATACTTGAGTTGACAATGGAGTATCTAGGTGACATTAGGGTTTTGGTTGATTTGTGTCTTAAGGTGTTATTCTAGTATGAACTCTTTAATAGATCGATCCGAAAGAATAACTTTGAGGTGGTTTCGTACCCTACCATAATCTCTACGTTTGTTCTCTGCTATTAGTGGCTTTGGAGTGACTCTTTGTTGCATGTTGAGGGATTGTTATATGATTTATCTATGTTATTATTGTTGAGAGAACTTGCACTAGTGAAAGTATGAACCCTAGGCCTTGTTTCCTATCATTGCAATACCGTTTACGCTCACTTTTATCATTAGTTACCTTGTTGTTTTTATATTTTCAGATTACAAAAACCTATATCTACCATCTATATTGCACTTGTATCACCATCTCCTTGCCGAACTAGTGCACCTATACAATTTACCATTGTATTGGGTGTGTTGGGGACACAAGAGACTCTTTGTTATTTGGTTGCAGGGTTGTTTGAGAGAGACCATCTTCATCCTACGCCTCCTACGGATTGATAAACCTTAGGTCATCCACTTGAGGGAAATTTGCTACTGTCCTACAAACCTGTGCACTTGCAGGCCCAACAACGTCTACAAGAATAAGGTTGTGTAGTAGACATCAGATGCCGACACCAATTAGTGAGGAAGTTAATGATGATGATCATGAAACTTCAGATCAATTTACTACCGAACCTCATAGGTCAACCAGAATACGTTCCGCACCTAAGTGGTACGGTAATCTTGTTCTGGAAATCATGTTACTAGACCATGATAAACCTACGAACTATGAGGAAGCGATGATGAGCCCAGATTCCGTAAAATGGCTTGAGGCCATGAAACCTGAGATGGGATCCATGTATGAGAACAAAGTATGAACTTTGGTTGAATTACCCGATGATTGGCAAGCAATAGAAAATAAATGGATCTTCAAGAGGAAGACGGACGCTGATAGTACTATTACTATCTACAAAGCTAGACTTGTCGAAATAAAGATTTTTGACAAGTTCAAGGTGTTGACTACGATGAGATTTTCTCACTCGTAGCGATGCTTAAGTCTGTCCGAGTCATGTTAGAAATTGTTGCATTTTATGAAATCTGGCAAATGGATAAACAAAACTGCATTCCTTAATGGATTTATTAAAGAAGAGTTGTATATGATGCAACAAGAAGGTTTTGTCAATCCTAAAGGTGCTAACAAAATATGCAAGCTCCAGCGATCCATCTATGGACTGGTGCAAGCATCTCGGAGTTGGAATATACGCTTTGATGATTTGATCAAAGCATATAGTTTTATACAGACTTGCGGTGAAGCCTGTATTTACAAGAAAGTGAGTGGGAGTACTACAGCCTTTCTGATAAGTATATGTGATAACCCACAAGTATAGGGGATCGCAACAGCTTTCGAGGGTAGAGTATTCAACCCAAATTTATTGATTCGACACAAGGGGAGCCAAAGAATATTCTCAAGTATTAGCAGCTGAGTTGTCAATTCAACCACACCTGGAAACTTAGTATCTGCAGCAAAGTGTTTAGTAGCAATGTAATATGATAGTGGTGGTAACGGAAACAAAAGTAAAGACAACAAAAGTAATGTTTTTGGTATTTTGTAGTGATTATAACAAGAGTAGCGGAAAAGTAAATAAGCGAGAACCAAGATAATGGAAAACTTCGTAGGCACCGGATCGATGATGGATAATTATGTCGGATGCGGTTCGTCATGTAACAGTCATAACATAGGGTGACACAGAACTAGCTCCAATTCATCAATGTAATGTAGGCATGTATTCCGAATATAGTCATACGTGCTTATGGAAAAGAACTTGCGTGACATCTTTTGTCCTACCCTCCCGTGGTAGCAGGGTCCTATTGGAAACTAAGGGATATTAAGGCCTCCTTTTAATAGATAACCGGAACAAAGCATTAGCACATAGTGAATACATGAACTCCTCAAACTATGGTCTTCACCGAGAAGTATCCCGATTATTGTCTGTTCGGGGTTGTCGGATGGTTGGTGATGACGACGGCGACGAATCCCCCTCTTCGGAGCCCCAAACGGACTCCAGATCAGCCTTCCCGAGAGAGATTAGGGCTTGGCGGCGGCTCCGTATCGTAAAACGCGAAGATTTCTTCTCTCTGATTTTTCTCTCCCCGAAAGCCAATATATAGAGTTGGAGTTGGCGTCGGAAGCTGTCGGGGCCCACGAGGTAGGGGCGCGCCCGGGAGGGGGCGCCCCACCCTCGTGGATAGGGTGTGGGCCCCCTGGTCTTCATCTTTAGTGAGGATTTTTTATTACTTTTTATAAGACATCCCGTGGAGTTTCAGGTCATTCCAAGAACTTTTGTTTTCTGCACATAAAACAACATCATGGAAATTCTGCTGAAAACAGCGTCAGTCCGGGTTAGTTCCATTCAAATCATAAAAGTTAGAGTCCAAAACAAGGGCAAAAGTGTTTGGAAAAGTAGATACGACGGAGACGTATCAATATGTGAGTGACATATTGTTGATCGGAAATGATGTAGAATTTTCTGGAAAGCATAAAGGAGTGTTTCAAAGGAGTTTTTCAAAGAAAGACCTCAGTAAAGCTGCTTACATATTGAGCATCAAGATCTATAGAGATAGATCAAGACGCTTGATAAGTTTTTCAATGAGTACATACCTTGACAAGATTTTGAAGTAGCTCAAAATGGAACAGTCAAAGAAAGAGTTCTTGCATGTGTTGCAAGGTGTGAAATTGAGTAAGACTCAAAGCCCGACCACGGCAGAAGATAGAAAGAGAATGAAAGTCATTCCATATGCCTCATCCATAGGTTCTATAAAGTATGCCATGCTTTGTACCAGACCTATTGTATACCCTGCCCTGAGTTTGGCAAGAGAGTACAATAGTGATCTAGGAGTAGATCACTGGACATTGGTCAAAATTATCCTTAGTGGAATAAGGATATGTTTCTCGGTTATGGAGGTGACAAAAAGTTCATCGTAAAAGGTTAAGTCGATGCAAGTTTTGGCACTGATCCGGATGACTCTAAGTCTCGATCTAGATACATATTGAAAGTGGGAGCATTTAGCTAGAGTAGCTCCGTGTAGAGCATTGTTGACATAGAAATTTGCAAAATACATACGAATCTGAATTTGGCAGACCCGTTGACTAAAATTCTCTCACAAGCAAAACATGATCACACCTTTGTACTCTTTGGGTGTTAATCACATGGTGATGTGAACTAGATTGCTGACTCTAGTAAATCCTTTGAGTATTGGTCACTGTCGGTGTCAGAACCGGCGGATCTCAGGTAGGGGGTCCCGAACTGTGCGTCTAAGGATGATGGTAACAGGAGACAGGGGACACGATGTTTACCCAGGTTCGGGCCCTCTCTATGGAGGTAATACCCTACTTCCTGCTTGATTGCTCTTGATGATATGAGTATTACAAGAGTTGATCTACCACGAGATCGTAGAGGCTAAACCCTAGAAGCTAGCCTATGGTATGATTGTTGTATATCTATCGACTAGCCTGGCCTCAATTTATATAATGCACCAGAGGCCTAGCATAACAAGAGTCCTAGCCGAATACGCCGGTGGGGAGGAGTCCTTGTCTTGATCGCCAAGTCTTGTGGAATCTTCCTTGTATCGGCATACCTGTCGGGATGGCCCATGAGTATACAGCCATGGGGGTCCTCGGCCCAATCTAACAGATCAGGAGATGACGTGGTGAGTACCCCCTAGTCCAGGACACCGTCAGTCACATGACTATGTGAACTATGGGTGTTAATCACATGGTGATGTGAACTATTGGTGTTAAATCACATGGTGATGTGAACTAGATTATTGTCTCTAGTGCAAGTGGGAGACTGAAGGAAATATGCCCTAGAGGCAATAATAAAGTTATTATTTATTTCCTTATTTCATGATAAATGTTTATTATTCATGCTAGAATTGTATTAACCGTAAACTTAGTACATGTGTGAATACATAGACAAACATAGTGTCACTAGTATGCCTCTACTTGACTAGCTCGCTGAATCAAATATGGTTAAGTTTCCTAGCCATAGACATGATTTGTCATTTGATTAACGGGATCACATCATTAGAGAATGATGTGATTGACTTGGCCCATTCCGTTAGCTTAGCACTTGATCGTTTAGTATGTTGCTATTGCTTTCTTCATGACTCATACATGTTCCTATGACTATGAGATTATGCAACTTCCGAATACCGGAGGAACACTTTGTGTGCTACCAAACGTCACAACGTAATTGGGTGATTATAAAGGTGATCTACATGTGTCTCCGATGGTACTTGTTGAGTTGGCATAGATCGAGATTAGGATTTGTCACTCCGATTGTCGGAGAGGTATCTGTAACATCCCAAATCTTCAATTTGGAATGTTATACTAATAGATCATCATTGCATATCATATTTAATGCATTTTGCTTCGGTCCTAGAAATTCTACGCAACTCAAGGACCCACGGAGAGAGTTAGGGATTTCGATATTTTCATATTTGAGTTTCCTCAAATTTTGGAAGTAGGATCATTTGATTTTATTTATTTTATCTTAAATTATTTCAATTATATAAATTTGACAGAGGGAATAAAATGACTTTCCCAAAATAAAGAAATATTGAGGATTTAATAAAAAATCAAATAAGATTTTATTTTGGATTTTCTGGCTATTTTATTTGAATTTAGGAAAAATGCGTGTTTTCCAAAAATTGCATTTAGGCCCAAATAAATGTTCATCTAAACCGGCTTGATTTTAGAAGCCGGGGAAAATTTATTTCGGGATTTTTGAAGTCCGTTTGGTATTTCTTTCGTTTGTTTTTCTGCGTGATAATTATTTTAAAAAAGCTGAAATGACTACGGGCGTAATCGCCAGACTCCTTGGGCGGGTCTTTATATACGCGCCGGGCCCCTTGATCCAAACCGCCCCAGCCCAACCGCCGCCGCCATGAAAACCTAAGCCTAGCGCCCCGCCAACCAGCGTCGCCGCCGCCGTGCCGCCGCCGACCACCGCCGCCCGCCCGCCGCCGCCGCCGCCGCCGACCCGCACCCGAGGTTGACCTCGCCGCCGCCGTTTTTTTTAGAAAAACCGTTCGCTTTTTCCGAGGTTTTTCGTCGGTTTTTTTTTTCAGTTTCCATTTTTTTTGTTAGATCGGTTTTCTTCCGGTTTGGATTAGTTAGCGAACGTTCACTCGTTCGTTCGTTTTTAACGAACGCATTCATCGTTTAGATCCAGATAACGAAAGTTCGTTCGTTAACCTGTTCGTCATTTTTCTTTTTCTCGGATTTATTCCGCGATTTTTCTGATCGTGATTTCTGATCCGATTTTTGTTTTAGTATAACTTTTCGCTCGTTTATCGGAATCAGGCGATTCAAGCGCCTAGAGTTTCGTCTCGAAACCCTCTTTCCGAATAATCTACTCAAACCAATTTTTGCTTCTGTAAAATTTGACTTAGGTCCAGATTAGTAAACAAAGCTTGTTTCTTTCGCCGTTCGAGTTTTGTTTCTTCGTTCGATTTGATTCTTTTTGCAAACCGGAGTTATTAAGTTGAACTTTCTGGTTAGACCTCTTATTTGAGTTTTACCCGTGCATTAGATAAATACTTATTGTATGCTTGTTTGTTTGTTTGCTTGCGATAGAGTACCCGGATTGCGCCGCTTGCTACTTCAAATCCCTAGGTTACGCGGATCATCAGCAAGGCAAGTAACACTTTGATCATACCTCTTTACTACCCAGTTTTTATGCATTAGATCAATCCTCAAACATTGCATGATTAGGATCTAATTAAATTGTGGGTTTTGGGAAGTAGATTGAGGTAGTACCTATTACCTTTTATTATCAAACCCTTGGGAGTTACTTCTCGTTTGCTTATTTTGCCATGCTATGCAAGTAGGCGTGGATTGGGTGAGTGATTTTCCATGACAGATGTGAGATTGTTAATTAATGGTTTATTTAAGGTGGCAACATTAATACACATCTGGGTGGATTGAGGTACTGGTTATTCGAGATTGCATGTTTCTTTTGGACCGCCACCCGTGCTCAAAGGGATCATAAGATTATTCATGCTAGAAACTTCCGTGTGCAGCCACATGCTATTATGGGCTCTAGAATAGTTGATTAAGTCGTGCGAACTCTTACAGTGGTAGACTAGTAGATGTAGGGGAAAGTAGGTGTACCGGTCTACCCATCATAAGGTGCTAGCGCTTCTGAAAGACTATGTCTCAGTCATTCGTTTCTCAAACACCATGTAGTGCGAGAAAACCAATGGAGGAGATCGAGTCATGTGGGGAAAAGTGCACAAACCTCTGCAGAGTGTATCAAACTAATCATGGTTAGCCGTGTCCCCGGTTATGGACATCTTGAGTATCTAGTACTTGGATTTTCGCGTGAATCTCATCATGTTACTTTAATTAATATTGTTGGGTTTAATGATGATGCTTAATTGGGATTGAGGATGCTGTCAACCATTCTCAATGTTTAACAACCACCATGATAGTTAAATAAAATTTATTCCTTTGCAGTAGGGAAAAATTGGCTTTACGCAAAATTGTAACCATAGAGCTTTCCACCAGCAATATATGCATGTATTATAGCATTACTCTTTCATATTGCTCTCTAGGTGTTACATTGCCAGCATATTCCATGTGCTGACCCGTTTTCGGGCTGCAACGTTCATGTTGCAGACTTTTCAGACGACGAGTAAGATGCTTTAGGATCGTGGTTCTATACTCAGTGATGCCGTTGGAGTTGATGGACTCACTTATCTTCCAAGCCTTCCGTTGTTATCGTTATTAGATGGCCTTAAGCCATATCTATTGTAATAAGTTTCTCTTTGGAGACATTCGATGTAATAAGTGTGTGATTGCTACTCTGTTATAAATCCTTCAAAATCTTATGCGTGTCGGCATTCTTGATCCAGGATGACACCGAGGCACGTAGATCGGATTGTTTGAGGTGCAGTCGTTACAAGATGGTATCAGAGCACACACTGACTGTAGGACACGACCACTAAGCAAAGACCATAGATCACTACTCTCTCTTCTCATTCTAACTCCTCATCTTTTCTATTCATCTAGGATGGCGGATGCAAGGAACAAGTTCATGCAACCGGATGAAGATACACCCTTTGGACGACACCTGAAGGAAGTAACCAAGTACTTGAAGATCGGAGTACCAAGCTTCACCGGAACCTACAACGCCACCTTACCTGAAGAGGAGCGCTGGATGATTCAAGTTCAAGTTCCAGGAAGGACGTTCATGCCAGTCACTGAGCCTATAGAGTTTTCCTTTGATGCACCAACCTAGAGTTTAGGGACGAGCATGGCAGCTCACATCACCATGGGACGCATTGGAGAAGTTTATCACCAGGAGCTTAAGGATACTACCTACCAGATTTGTGGGCGCCGAGATGAGCAATGGGAGATGGTCAACACCAGGAAAGACAGATCAGTTGCAGCTTTCATCCAGGAGTTAAACCAGCACATTCGACGCCGGAGAACCGGATGAGTCTGAGCATGATGGATCTGAAGGAAGCCATGACCAAGATCACGGAGGCGGAGGAAGAACTCAAGTCTACACGCGATGGATATGAGGAGGAAATATCAACTCTAGTCGAGAAGAATGATGATCTGAAGAAGAATCTAAGAGTGTTCATGGGATTTTCAGCAACTGGAGAAGACGAAGATCGCACTTGTCCCAAAAATTACATCATCATCGACGATACCGACTCGGACCTGGATGATAGTGATGATGACTACGTTGATGAAGCTGGAGCGGATATCATGGAGTCTTCATCGGAGCAGTTTTCTAGTAGACCACCATAAAGTAGTAGAATTTCCCTCCATGTATCTATTATAGTCTGAGCACTTTTGTAACGATAGTTAGACCGTTGTATGCCCTTGCTTGTTTGAATGAAGTGTTTTGATTGCAATTTGCCTCATGTGCATATGGGTAGTGTTTTCCCTCTAGACCTCATTCTATTCTGTATTCTCTTCTTTTCTAAACCCTCAGATGCCTCCGAGACGTGATAACGGATTCACTTTCCCACTGGAGCTCACCCAGTTTATCCAGCAGCAGAATGCATTGATGCAGATACTAGTCCAGAATCAGAATCAGGGGAACAACAACAACAACAATCCACCACCGCCATCTGTTGATCACTTAACCCGTTTTCTTAGACTAAATCCGCCGGTGTTCTCCAGTAGCACCGAGCCGATTTTTGCAGATGATTGGCTTCGCAAGACAGCCATGGAGTTGGTCACTGCAGGATGCACAGATGCGGAGAAGGTGCGATTTTCCGCACATCAGCTTGAGGGACCCGCAGCATCATGGTGGGAGAATTTCACGGCCACTTATCCAGCGAACAATCATCACATGGGATCAGTTTCAGCAGGCTTTTCGTACTGCCCATGTTTCAGCAGGAGCTATGGCCATGAAGAAGCGTGAGTTTTCAACTTGCGCCGAGGAGGAAGATCAGTTGGCGTATGTGGATGATTTGAGAAGCTAGCACGTTATGCCCCGGATAGCGTCGCTACGGATGCAGACTAAGCAAGAGAAGTTTCTGGAAGGGCTGAATGATGAGCTGAGCATGTAGTTGATGGTAGCAAGTTTCAACAACTACCAGGAGTTGGTAGATCGTGCTCTCATGATTGAAGGGAAGCAGCAGCAGATTGAAAACCGCAAGAGGAAGTATGGACAAGGGAAGTGCAATTCTGGAGCTCAGCAGAAGCCCTGTTTTACTCCGAAGTCGGGAGGACAGTTTCAGCATACCCATGGAGGAGGTAGCTCGCACAATCACAATGGTCCCAAGAATGGTACCGGGAATGGAGGAAGTAGTAGCCAGAACCATACCAACCCCTCAACACCAGCCAAGAAAGATCTGAGTCAAGTCACTTGTTTTAAGTGCCAGAAGACCGGACATTACGCCAATGAATGTCCTGAAGGCCAGACTGGAAATGGAAATGGAAACTCCGTGCAGAAGCCGAACCCTTTCAACAGAGGACAAGTGAACCACGTTAGCGTGGAGGAGGTTGAAGCTCAGCCAGATGCAGTAATAGGTAAGTTTTGGTTAAGTCATTTCGCACTTTCGTTCTTTTTGATACTGGTGCATCGCATTCATACATATCAAGGGGATTTGTGGATAACTATAGACTGCCCACTAGGGTTCTAAAAACACCCATGCTAGTAACCTCACCAGGAGCAGAGTATATGGTCAGTCGAGGATGTTTTCAAGTTCCCTTGGGTATAGGCAAGCATGTTTTTCCCTCGGATTTAATCATTTTGGAATCCCAAGGTTTGGATGTGATTCTGGGTATGGATTGTCTATCAATGTATGGAGGAAACATTGATTGCGCTAGTAAGTTGATTCTTCTTACTACCCCAGAAGGGAAAAGGATAAAGTATGTATCAAGGCATGAGCCGAGGAGGATGCACGTAAATTCCTTATCAGGAGTTGTGCAGGAGGAAGTACTAGTAGTGAAGGATTTTCCTGATGTATTTCCAGAGGAGTTGCCAGGCATGCCACCAGACAGAGACATTGAGTTTTTGATCGAGCTTTATCCAGGCACAGGGCCAATATCCAAGAGACCATACAGGATGCCCGCAAAAGATTTGGAGGAGATTAAAAGTCAGATTAAGGAGTTACTAGATAAAGGATACATTCGCCCAAGTTCTTCACCTTGGGGATCACCAGTACTCTAGTGGAGAAGAAGGACGGATCGTTAAGGATGGTTGTTGATTATCGAGGATTAAATGCGGTAACAATCAAGAATAAGTACCCACTGCCAATGATCAATGATCTGTTTGACCGACTACAAGGAGCAAAGGTGTTTTCCAAGATCGATTTGCGATCATGATACCATCAGGTGAAGATTCGAGAATAGGATATACCCAAGACAGCTTTTACCACTAGGTATGGGCTGTATGAGTATACCGTGATGTCATTCGGTCTGACTAACCACCTGCATATTTCATGAACATGATGAACAAAGTATTTATGGAGTTTCTGGATAAGTTCGTCGTGGTGTTCATTGATGACATCTTGGTCTACTCGAAGAACAAAGAGGAGCATAAGGAGCACTTGCGTTTGGTATTGAGAAGCTCGAGAGAACACCGTTATATGCCAAGTTTAGCAAATGTGAGTTCTGGTTGAAGGAAGTTGGATTCCTCGGACATGTTATATCCGGAGAGGGTATAGCAGTAGATCCCACCAAGGTTGTGACCGTGACTAATTGGGAAGCACCAACGACAGTTGGGGAGATCAGAAGTTTTCCTGGACTGGCAGGATACTACAGGAGATTCATTGAGAATTTTTCAAGGATTGCAAAGCCCATGACGGAGTTGTTGAAGAAGGATACGAAGTTCAATTGGACTGAGGAATGTGAGGTCAGTTTCCAGGAATTGAAGAAACGTCTAGTTAACTCACCAGTGTTGATTCTGCCAGATCAGACTAAGGATTATGAGGTGTATTGCGATGCTTCACGTCGAGGACTTGGAGCAGTACTTATGCAGGAAGGAAGAGCTGTTTCGTATGCGTCACGACAGCTTAAACCTCATGAGTTGAGTTATGCCACACATGATTTGGAGTTAGCAGCCGTAGTGCATGCATTGAAGACATGGAGACATTTTCTTATCGGAAATCATTGCGAGGTGTACACGGATCACAAGAGTTTGAAGTACATCTTCACGCAAAAAGAGTTAAACCTCAGGCAAAGGAGATGGTTGGAACTCATCAAGGATTATGATATGAGATTGCAGTATCACCCTGGAAAGGCTAACATAGTAGCCGACGTGTTGAGCTGTAAGAGCCATGTTAATACACTCATGACCGAAGGACTGCCAAAGGAGTTAGTCGAGGACTTTTGCGAGCTATGTTTGGAGATAGTTTCGAGAGGCTATGTAGCAACATTGGAAATTCAGTCGACTTTGATGGATAAGATCAGAGAAGCTCAAAAGACCGATAAGGAGATTGCAGAGATAAAGGAGAGGTTGAACAAGGGAAAAGCCAAGGGATTTCGTGAGGATGAGCATGATACCCTCTGGTTTGAGGACCGCGTTTATGTACCCAATGACCCTGAGATCAGGAAGTTGATTTTGCAAGAGGCCCATGATTCGCCGTATTCAATTCACGCAGGGAATACCAAGATGTACTTGGATTTGAAGGAGATTTTCTGGTGGACCGGGATGAAGAAGGACATTGCCAAGTATGTAGCAGTTTGTGATGTATGTCAGAGGGTAAAGGCAGATCATCAGAAGCCAGCAGGATTGTTGCAACCATTGCCGATACCCGAATGGAAGTGGGATAAGCCAGGCATGGATTTTATTACGGGATTGCCCAAGACTCGTTCAGGCTATGACTCGATTTGGGTGGTAGTCGATCGTTTGACGAAGGTAGCTCATTTCATCCCAGTGAAGACTACTTACACCAGAGCCAAATTGGCCAAAATTTACATGACCAGGATCGTATGTCTGCATGGGGTTCCAAGGAGCATTGTATCAGATAGAGGAACCCAATTCACCTCAAAGTTCTGGAATCAGTTGCACGAAACCTTGGGTACCAGGCTAGAGTTGAGACCGCTTTTCATCCGCAGATGATGGACAGGTGAAAGAGTCAATCAGATTTTAGAAGACATCTTTGAGAGCTTGTGCGCTAGATTATGGATCTAGTTGGGATGACAATTTGCCGTATGCAGAGTTCTCTTACAACAACAGTTATCAATCCAGTTTGAAGATGGCCCCTTTTGAAGCCTTATACGGAAGGAGGTGCAGAACCCCGTTGTCTTGGGACGAAGTTGGAGACTGTCAGTTGTTTGGACCAGATTTGATTAAGGAATCTGAACGGAAAGTGAAGTTGATTCATGACAGGCTCAAGGTAGCCCAGTCCAAGAAGAAAAGCTATGCAGATACAAAACGCAAGGAGACAGTTTACGAAGTTGGGGATAGAGTTTACCTTCGGGTATCACCACTTCGAGGAGTTAAGTGTTTTGATGTTAAAGGAAAGTTAGCGCCACATTTTGTGGGACCATACAAAGTTTTGGAACGTATGGGAGAGGTTTCCTACAAGTTGGAATTACCTGAGGGATTGTCAGGAGTTCACGACGTGTTCCACGTCTCTCAGTTGAAGAGGTGCCACGCAGAGATGGTTGATATACCGCTAAGAGATATCATGCCGCTAGAGGCGATTCAGTTGGACTGTGATTTGACCTATGAGGAGAAACCCGTCAAGATTCTTGAGTATGCCAGCCGAGTCACCCGCAGCAAAGTTATCAAGTTTTGCAAAGTTCGGTGGAGCCACCACACCGAGGATGAAGCCACCGGGAGCGAGAGGAAGATTTCTTTGAAAGACCACCTCACCTATTCTCTAGCCAACCCGAATCTCGAGGGCGAGATTCATCTTAAGGGGGGTAGGTTTGTAACATCCCAAATTTTCAATTTGGAATGTTATACTAATAGATCATCATTGCATATCATATTTAATGCATTTTGCTTTGGTCCTAGAAATTCTTACTCAACTCAAGGACCCACGGAGAGAGTTGGGGATTTCGATATTTTCATATTTGAGTTTTCTCAAATTTTGGAAGTAGGATCATTTGATTTTATTTATTTTATCTTCAATTATTTCAATTATATAAATTTGAGATAGGGAATAAATGACTTTCCCAAAATAAAGAAATATTGAGGATTCAATAAAAAAATCAAATAAGATTTTATTTTGGATTTTCTGGCTATTTTATTTGAATTTAGGAAAAATGCGTGTTTTCCAAAAATTGCATTTAGGCCCAAATAAATGTTCATCTAAACCGGCTTGATTTTAGAAGCCGGGGAAAATTTATTTCGGGATTTTTGGAGTCCGTTTGGTATTTCTTTCGTTTGTTTTTCTGCGCGATAATTATTTAAAAAAACTGGAACCGACTACGGGCGTAACGGCGCCAGACTCCGCTGGCAGGTCTTTATATCAGCGCCGGGACCCGCCCTTCCCCAAACCGCCGCCCATTTAGCCGCCGCCGCTTGCCCAACCGCCGCCGCCGCCAAACCCTAACCCTAAGCGCGCCCGCCCGCCAACCAGCGCCGCCCGCCGCCGCCGACCACCTCCGCCCGCCGGAGCCGCCACCACCGCCGCCTCCGCCGCCGAGGTTGACCTCGCCGCCGCCGTTTTTTTTAGAAAAACCGTTCGGTTTTTCGTCGGTTTTTTTAGTTTCCGTTTTTTTGTTAGATCGGTTTTCTTCCGGTTTGGATTAATTAGCGAACTTTCACTCGTCCGTTCATTTTTAACGAACGCGTACATCGTTTAGATCCAGATAACGAACGTTCGTTCGTTAACCTGTTCGTCGTTTTTCTTTTTTCGAATTTATTCCGCGATTTTTCTCATCGCGATTTCTGATCCGATTTTTGTTTTAGTATAACTTTTCGCTCGTTTATTGGAATTAGGCGATTCAAGCGCCTAGAGTTTCGTCTCGAAACCCTCTTTCTGAATAATCTACTCAAACCAGTTTTTGCTTCTGTAAAATTTGACTTATGTCCAGATTAGTAAACAAAGCTTGTTTCTTTCGCCGTTTGAGTTTTGTTTGTTCGTTCGATTTGATTCTTTTTGCAAACCGGAGTTCTTAAGATGAACTTTCTGGTTAGACCTCTTATTTGAGTTTTACCCGTGCATTAGATGAGTACTTATTGTATGCTTGTTTGTTTGTTTGCTTGCGGTAGAGTACCCGGATTGCGCCGCCTGCTACTTCGAATCCCTAGGGTACGCGGATCATCAGCAAGGCAAGTAACACTTTGATCATACCTCTTTACTACCTAGTTTTTATGCATTAGATCAATCCTCAAACATTGCATGATTAGGATCTAATTAAATTGTTGGTTTTGGGAAGTAGATTGAGGTAGTACCTATTACCTGTTTTATTATCAAACCCTTGGGAGTTACTTCTACGTTTGCTTATTTTGCCATGCTATGCAAGTAGACGTGGATTGGGTGAGTGATTTTTCCATGACAGATGTGATATTGTTAATTAATGGTTTATTTAAGGTGGCAACATTAATACACATCTGGGTGGATTGAGGTACCTGGTTATTCCAGGATTGCCTGTTTCTTTTTGGACCGCCACCCAGGCTCAAAGGGATCATAAGATTATTCATGCTAGAAACTTCCGTGTGCAGCCACATGCTATTATGGGCTCTAGAATAGTTGATTAAGTCATGCGAACTCTTACAGTGGTAGACTAGTAGATGTAGGGGAAAGTATATGTACCGGTCTACCCATCGTAAGGTGCTAGCGCTTCTGAAAGACTATGTCTCGGTCATTCGTTTCTCAAACACCATGTAGTGCGAGAAAACCAACGGAGGAGATCGAGTCATGTGGGGAAAAGTGCACAAACCTCTGCAGAGTGTATCAAACTAATCATGGTTAGCCGTGTCCCTGGTTATGGACATCTTGAGTATCTAGTACTTGGATTTTCGCGTGAATCTCATCATGTTACTTTAATTAATATTGTTGGGTTTAATGATGATGCTTAATTGGGATTGAGGATGCTGTCAACCATTCTCAATGTTTAACAACCACCATGATAGTTAAATAAAATTTATTCCTTTGCAGTAGGGAAAAATTGGCTTTACGCAAAATTGTAACCATAGAGCTTTCCACCAGCAATATATGTATGTAGTATAGCATTACTCTTTCATATTGCTCTCTATGTATTACATTGCCAGCATATTCCATGTGCTGACCCGTTTTCGGGCTGCAACATTCATGTTGCAGACTTTTCAGACGACGAGTAAGATGCTTTAGGATCGTGGTTCTATACTCGATGATGCCGTTGGAGTTGATGGAATCACTTATCTTCCAAGCCTTCATTGTTATCGTTATTAGATGGCCTTAAGCCATATCTATTGTAATAAGTTTCTCTTTGGAGACATTCGATGTAATAAGTGTGTGATTGCTACTCGTTATAAATCCTTCAAGTATAGTGCGTCAAGACATTCTTGATCCGGGGATGACCTTCGAGGCACGAGAGATCGGACTGTTTGAGGTCTGGTCGCTACAGTATCTCTGGGCCCTCTCGGTAATGCACATCACTATAAGCCTTGCAAGCAATGTGACTAATGAGTTAGTTGCGGGATGATGCATTACGGAACGAGTAAAGAGACTTGCCGGTAATGAGATTGAACTAGGTATTGAGATACCGACGATCGAATCTCGGGCAAGTAACATACCGATGACAAAGGGAACAACGTATGTTGTTATGAGGTTTGACCGATAAAGATCTTCGTAGAATATGTAGGAACCAATATGAGCATCCAGGTTCCGCTATTGGTTATTGATCGAAAATGAGTCTCGGTCATGTCTACATAGTTCTCGAACCCGTAGGGTCCGCATGCTTAAAGTTCGGTGATGATCGGTATTATGAGTTTATGTGTTTTGATGTACCGAAGGTAGTTCGGAGTACAGGATATGATCACGGACATGACGAGGAGTCTCGAAATGGTCGAGACATAAAGATCAATATATTGGAAGCCTATATTTGGACATCGAAATAGTTCCGGGTGAAATTGGGATTTTACCGAAGTACCGGGAGGTTACCGGAACCCCCTGGTAAGTATATGGGCCTTATTGGGCCATAGTGGAGAGAGAGAGAGAGGAGGCCAGGGCAGCCGCGCGCCCCCTTCCCCTCTGGTCCGAATTGGACTAGGAGGGGGGCGGTGCCCCCCTTTGTTTCCTCCCTCTCTCCCCCTTCCTTCTCTCCTAGTCCAACTAGGGAAGGGAGGGATCCTACTCCCGTTGGGAGTAGGACCCCTCCAGGGCGCTCCATAGGACGGCCGGCCCTCCCCCCTCCTCCACTCCTTTATATACGGGGGAAGGGGGCACCCCATAGACACACAAGTTGATCATTGATCTCTTAGCCGTGTGCGGTGCCCCCTTCCACCATAATCCACCTCGGTCATATCATTGCAGTGCTTAGGTGAAGCCCTACGCCGGTAGCTTCATCATCACCGTCATCACGCCGTCGTGCTGACGAAACTCTCCCTCGACACTCTGCTAGATCGTGAGTTCATGGGACATCACCGAGCTGAACGTGTGCCGAACTCGGAGGTGTCATGCGTTCGGTACTTGGATCGGTCAGATCATGAAGACGTACGACTACATCAACCGCGTTGATAAAACGCTTCCGCTTACGGTCTACGAGGGTACATGGATGACAGTCTCCCCTCTTGTTGCTATGAATCACCATGATCTTGCGTGTGCATAAGAATTTTTTTAAAATTACTACGTTTCCCAACAGGGAGGAGGGGATAGGTGGCCCTGATGCTTTGTGGGCCCTTCGTGGCTCCGTCTGACCTAATTCCAGCACTATAAATTCTCAAATATTGCAAAAAACCCAGAAAGCTACACAAAACAATTTTTCCGCCGCCGCAAGCTTCTGTTCTTCGGCGATCCTATCTGGAGGCCTTTTTGGTACTCTGCAGGAGGGGGAATCGATCATGGAGGGCTTCTACATCAACCTTGCCGCTCCTTCGATGATGTGTGAGTAATTCACCATAGACCTACAGGTCCATAGTGATTAGCTAGATGACTTCTTCTCTCTCTCTTTGATCTTCAATACAATGTTATCTTCAGAGTTCTATCCGATGTAATCTTCTTTTACGGTGTGTTTACTGGGATCCGATGAATTGTGGGTTTATGATTGGAATATTCATTGGAAGTAATTGAGTCTTTGCGGAAGTTTATTAAGTGTGATTGTTATAGCTATGTAATGCTTTTCGATCTATGGGTTTTATTTGGCCAAGTTGATTCGTTGATCTTCAGTGGAAGTGGTGCATAGTAGTAGGTTCAATATTGCGGTGTCCTCGCCCAGTGTCAGCAGGGGTAGCGAGGCACATATTGTATTGCTGCTCCTAAGGAGAAAACGACGGGGTTTAATCATATTACTTGGTTTTATTTTGTCTACATTATTTCATCATACTTCATGCATTACTCTATTTGTTATGAACTTAATACGATGAGAGGCAAGTATAGAAGCACTCTCAAAGTGGAGTAATAGTAGTAGATGCAGGTAGGAGCCGGTCTACTTGTCATAGACGTAATTCCTATTTACATGATCATGCCATGAATATCGTCATAACTATGCGCTTTTCTATCAATTATCCAACAGTAGTTTGTGTACCAACCGTATAATATTTTTATGAGATAGAAGTCTCTAGTGAAAACTATGGCCCTCGGGTCTATTTTAATCATACTACAAAAATAAAAAGTACCTTACTGTAAATTTTTTAATTTACTTTGTAATTTATCTATCACCTATTACCAGATTTGATCCTAGCAATTAACGAGTACAAGGGGATTGACAACCCTCTTGCCCGCATTGGGTGCAAGTATTTTCTCTTGTGGGTAGGTATTGTTGTCGGGTGTTTGCGTGAGTCTCCTATTGGCCGATAACCTTGGTTCTCTACTGAATGAAAATACACTCTGCTACTATATTGCTTCACCGTTCCTCTTCGGAGAAAATCCCAACGCAACTCACAAGTACAACCACCATGCCTTAGAAACAACGAATCTCGAGCAAACGCGATTTTTGCTTCGTAGAGCCTTTGAATATACATGCTTTGAGGTCTAGAGTTTGCGTTGTGATATCTGTTTGCGACACATGAACTACATGATGCCTGTATGATTATAAAGTGCATGTTGCATGTATTTTTTAATCTTGGTTTTGTATTTTCTAGCAGATTTTCAATACGGAGGAGTGTCTCATGTGTTTTCAGAGTTCAGTAGTTTATCACACCACGCCAGGTTGTGATGCTCCAGCTCAGACGCATATCGCGACACAAGCAAGCTGCCGAGTTTATCACACCATGCAGGTACTGACCCTCCGGTCCGGTTCATTGCATCAATCGTTGTATGATCGTACCCGCTCGAGTCATATGACCTTGATCTCGGGTCAATCTTTTCTATGAATTTGTTAACAGTTGATCAATAATACAGGGTGAAGCGACTGGTCTATGTGTTTGGTATTTCATTATCCAACTTCTCTAGACTTTTGTGGGAATAATGGATACCCATCTAAGCTGACTTAGATTCCCTATGGGGCACCTTCCATTGTTCCGGACACTTCGAGAGTATATGGTATCGATGGATTCGTCTTTATGACAATGTGTTCACACTTTCAATACGGAGGAGTATCTTTTGTATGGTCTAGTACAGCTAGGCTTGTATACCTTATACATCGGGTCTTGACACATACTTGACTATGTTTGGAATCAAAAGTGATCGAGTATCTTGATCGATGGTTACATGCCCCTTTTATATGTCCTGAAGAGACACGACGATCCCTCGAGGGGGCGTAGGTTCCAGGAGATCGAAGGGAGGTGTCGGTTGCGGGACAAAACACAACGACGGTTTGGGAAAGGGGAGATTTTCCCCTAATTACAGAATTAGTTTTAACACTCCCCCTAATCTACGCTTGACCATGTAGAATCATCTTCACGATTGTCCGGGAAGCTCTATCATCTCAAAAGATTCTCCTTCAAAAGTTCTTCATAAAATCTTTGATGTGATCCTGAAACATATACTCAAAAAGAAAGATAGCATAATGTGATGTCATAAAAATGAGGACATCTCAAGAAGAGACTCCCCCTGACACCTTCAAGTCCCTAAGTCTTCGCATACCAATTCCATGAACACATTTCTGGAATGTAGAATTTGGTAGAGACTTGGTAAATAAATCAGCAAGGTTATCGCATGATTTGACATGCAGAATGCTTATTTCCCCACTTTTCTGAAGATTATGGGGGAAAACCATTTAGGAGAAATATGCTTGGAGATATTACTCTTGATGTATCTTGCTTGCATCTGCGCAACACAGGCCGCATTATCTTCATAGATAATGGTAGGTGATTCTATCGAACCAATTCCACCTGACTGTTGTATGTGGTTTATCATTCTGCGAAGCCATCACTACAAAAAAAAGACACATCCGTGACATTTTGGGCCGAACAATTTTTTTTTCTGTCATACTTATGACACTTCTATGACGATAATTGTGACAAAACCCGGTATCATCATAGATGTGGTGGGGTCCTACTTCTATGACAAAAAAACTGTAACATCCCAAAATTCTAAATTTTGGAATGTTATAAACATATAGATAGTTTTGATTGATTGTTTGATTGATTGACTGAAATTGAGTGAAATTCGAAACTTTTTGAAGGTTAAATGAGAGGGAATAAAGGACTTTCCCAAACTTTCATTTTGCTTTTATGATCTTCGAATTCAAATTCTTTTCATCACAAAAACCACGGAGAGAAGATGACATGACTTCTTCCATTTATTTAAGCGACAAGGGTGTTGAAAATATTTGAATTTCATTTGAGAATATTTCCAATCCTGAAACTTTATGCAACTCAATGATTTTTTGAGCGAAGATAAAATGACTTCTTCAAAACATATGAAATATGAGTTGGGAGTTTCAAAGAATTAAATTCAAAGTTCCTTTGAATTTATTTTCAATTGGATTTATTTGAGTTTTATTCAAATTATTTTTCTCAAAAATAAAATATATGGAAAAAAGGGTAACATGATTCCCTACATCAGAAAATTGGAGAGAAATTAATTTCAAGTCATTTTGGTATTTTAAAAATGATTGTTATTGGATTTTATTGGACCAGTAGCACTGTGTGAATTATTAAAATTTGTGTGGATTTTATTTGACATTATAATAATGTTCATCTTGTAGGAAATATTTTTCTGCAAATTTTGATATATTATATGCCTACATAAAAGTTTTAATTATTTTGTTTTTGTTTTAGTTCTGAAATTTTGTTATATATATATATATATATATATATATATATATATATATATATATATATATATATATATATATATATATATATATATATATATATATATATATATATATATATATATATATAGCTTGGGCCAAAGGCCCAAGCCGACCATCCACCGGCCAAGGCCAAGGCCAAGGCCATCGCACGCACACACCTAGGGGCCGGGAGCCAAGGTTTCCTATTCTTTTACAAATCCTAGTAGGATTTGATCCCGTTCGTTATTCCGTTTATTCCAATTGTTTCTAGATCTTTTCCTCTTTGTTTCCTAATCCTAGTCTATTTCTTGTCCCTACCCCAAGCAAAGCCCTCCCTCCCCAATATAAATACCCAAGCACCCCCTCCAACACATCAAACCAACACCTCTCCTCTCCTCCAGAAGCAGCAAGCAGCAGCAGCACCACCGCCGCCTTGCCACCGTCGCCGCCAAGTGCTGCCGCTTGGCGCCTCGACCTCTCCTGAGGTTTATATGATCTCCTCTCCACCGTCCGTGATCTCCTTTCCTCTAGGAGCAACCGCAACATCGGATCCGATCTTCTTCCCCAACTCCGACGACTACTCGGTGAGATCCACGAAATCCCGTAATTCATTTTTTTCAGAAAATAGCAATCTTAGAAAATTCATATCTTTTAGAGTTTTTAGTATTTTGAGTGATTCCAATTGCTATGTATCACAAATTTGCTGAAGTTTCTGTTAGTGTCTCTGGATTTCAAATTTGAGTAGTTTAAATTTGAATTTGATAAATTTTGTTCAGATTAGTATTTTGGCCATAACTTGAGTTTAAAAATAGGTTTTAATTAATTCTTTTTGCTCCTGGTCTCTAGGACCTTTGTTTATCCAGTAGTATTTAGTATTTTATTTTAGGTTAATTTAAATTAGGTTTTTAGCAAAACAGTACTGTTTTATTATTAGTTCTGTTTTAGCTTTTTCTTTATTGTTTTATTAGTTTTAAATTATTTCTTTTGTCACTTTTGACAAAATTAGTTGTGTTTCTGTTAGACAACAGGAGAAAATTTTATTTTATTTAAAAAATTTATTTTCCTTAGTTTTGTATGAAACCTTCTATAGGTCATAGTTAGAGTTTTATAAAAGCTTTTTATTTGTTTCTTTTGCAAATAAAATTTCATGAAAAAAATACTTTCTGTTAACTTAGTTGTTTTACTTTTTATTTTCTGTTAAATTATTAGTTTAGTGTTTTAATTGCTGTTATGTTTTTTTACTTAGGGCAAAACTATGTTAGATGCTTGTAGCAAAGTCATAGATCTTCGTTAGTAGTTTTTCTTTGTAGTTTTATTTGAAGTTTCTTTTGATTTTGTTTGAGTTTTATTATCGATTTTCCTTGCTGTTTTGATTGTTATTTCGAGTGCTAAAATTGTTTGCTAGGATGTTTGCTTATGTGAATGCTATGTTTGACTATATAGATTTTCAACGGAGTGACGATTAGTTCTACCAAGTCATTTTTAGACAGCGTTGTTATCTTCATCAAGTAATACCAGGCAAGTTCACTTTGACCATGTTTTTCATACCTATGTGTTTTATTGCATCTAGTGTCATCTTCGCAACAATCCCTCTAGTAGTGATATTGAATCCTTGTAGTTGAGTAGTATGCATGAGGTAGGAACCCATCACCCTGTTACCAAGCCCGGGACGTTATTTATTTTAATGCTACGCTATAGTAGACGGGGTTGGTATGAGTGCTCGGGAGTGGTGTGAGAATGGAGGATCTACGTCAATGACGACAACTCCATGATGGAATCTACAAGGACTGCATCTTCAAGGCCTCAAGACTTCAAGACTCGAGACAAGAATTCAATACACACTCTTTGGGTGAAGGGCGGTTGAAGGGCACCTGGAGAAACCAGTGGTTGGCGGGATGCATGGAGAAGCGCCATGACATCTTGCGGAAAGCTTCACCCAGACTCAAAGAGACGGAAGAATACTTCATGCCCGGAAGCTTACATGCAACCGCAAGTCACTATGGGCTCTGGCTTGGTTGACCTTAGTGGTGAATCTGGCTGGGACGATGCTAGCAGATGTAGAACTACGATAGGATTGGATGAGCACGGACGGTGGTCGGGGAACTCTTCGAAGACCATGTTTGGTCATCTTGTTCTCAAACACCTCGAAGTGCGAGAGCGTAAAAGAGGATCGAATCTTGCGGGTAAAGTGTACAAACCTCTGCAGAGGGTTAAAACCTAATCGATTAGCCGTGTCCCCGGTTACGGACAATTTGAGCCTCTGGACCTGGATCTATCTCGGAACTCTCAACACCGGATTGATAACTTAATTGTGGGCAACTTATGATGATTTTGGGCTATGAGACATCGGTTGGCGGAACCATGTCATGATAGAAAACTCCATAGTACAGACTTCATTTATTCCTTTGATGTAGGGAAAATTAAACCAGCTTTTACGCAAACAAAACTCAGATACAGAGCCACAAAGCCATACTGCATATAGTATAGTTTATCATCTGTTTTCTCTTATTGTGATCTTGCGGTACATTCAATGTCTTGACCTACACGGCTGCAACGTATCATGTTGCAGATATTTCCTCGACGAGTAAGAGTTACGATACAGGGTTACGGTCTACACTCAACCTGCCGATGGCGTTGATGGGACTCCATACCCGACTATTTGTTTCCGCTATGACTTATGAGGTATATATAAGTTTTACGTTATTTATACATGTGATTGCACTTTGATATATACATTGATGTACAATGTGTGCCAGCATACTGATCCAGGGATGGCACAGATACACAGAGGCTTGACCGTCTGAGGTCGGGTCGCTACAAAAACATGACAGAAAATGGGACTTTCGTCCTGGGCGGGCTGGAGACGCAGCTGCATGACATTCTTTGGGCCGTCCATGACGGAAAAAACCGTGGTAGAAGCGAGGGCGAGGAAAATATCGGGGTGTTCCCGGTTACGGTGGGTGGTCGGGGCCGAGCGATGCGCGTTTCTCTCGTACACGCACGCGTGTGGGTGCGAGGCGTTGGGCTCTAACTGAACCCGAGCGATAGCACTACAGGCTACGTGTTACTGAACCCGAGCAATCGATCGATGGCTGTTAACTGAAGCCGATCGAGCGATTCCTTCGCTACTGCTGCTAACTGAAGCCGATCAATGCTGCCTCTGTATGAACAGTGAGTGTTGCTGGGGGGTTTGGATGAACAGTTCCCGGTGGGGGTGGATGAACAGGACCCCGTGGTGTTTCCTCTGGATGAACAGGACCCCGATCGATCGAGCCGATTGGGGCTGGATGAACAGGACCACCCCGTGGAGGGCTGGATGAATAGTAGATGATGGAGGGCTGGATGAACAGTAGCCCGTGGAGGGGTGGTTGAACAGGAGCCCGTGGAGAAGTCTGGTTGAACAGTAGCCGGTGGAGTAGCGCGGTGGAGGCTGGATGAACAGGAGCCCGTGGATGAACAGTCGCAGGTGGAGGCTGGAGGAGGTCGACGGTGGATGAACAGTAGCCCGTGGAGGCTGGAGGGGGTCGACGGTGGAGATGAACAGTATCCCGTGGAGTCCCGTTTTGCGGTACGCCACACCCCTCCCGATGAACAGGACCCGTTTCGACCGTAGCGCTCCAACACAAGTCCGTTTCCTCCGTTTTGCGGTACGCCACACCCCTTCCGATCAACACGACCCCCGTTTCGACCACAGGATGTCTGTTTCCTCTGTTTTGCGATACACCAGACCCCTCCCGATGAACAGGATCGCGTTTCGAACGTGGCCGGTCAAACACAAGGTCGTTTCCTCCGTTCGGCAGTACGCCAGGCCTCGTTTCCATCGGCTGTTCCGTCCAAATCCTCCCGATGAACACGACGACGCATTCCGTTCCGACTCAGCCGGTTGGCTCCCCATGAACACGACGACGACGCAGTTTCTCCGTTCCGACCCAGCCATGTACACGAGCCCTGGCCGTACGTATGCGCGAGTAGGCGTTCGAGACCCTGCCCGTATGTACGTACGTGACCGTATTTTATTTCTTGCACACTGGCCGTTGTACGTACATGTACATGCTACGTGCGCGCCTCTACTACGACACGTGCGAGCCTCTGCATCGACCAGTATGTACGTACATGTCGCGCGACCAGAATGACAACGCTACGTATGCTTCGACCAGGTGGGTCCCTACTGTCAGGCACTTCCTTGCATGCGAAGATGTAGCTGGTGGGTCCCAGCAGTCGGGGGACGAATCGTTTTTTTGCCTGGACACACTTCCTTGCGTGCGAAGATGTAGCTGGTGGGTCCCAACAGTCAGGGGAAACGTTTTTTTTTGCGAAATGCGGTGGCCCGTCCGGTGGGTCCCCGCTGTCAGGTGGAGGAATAATTATTTTGCGCGTAATAAGGAGGCACTTCCTTGCTGCGACCGTGGACCCAGCTGTCAGCCTCTCCACGTACAGTCCATGTTGACCACGCCGCGCCGAGAGCACCAGGGCAGTGGATGACAGCGAGGCCTAGGAAGGGGATGACGCGGAGCCGGGGAAGATGCAGCAGTGGAAGCCCGCGCGGAGAGGAGTACGAGGGTTCACTGGTTTGGCTGCGGTGTGAGGCTACTGTCGCCGCAGAATAACAGTGGGTGTGGGTGAGTGGAGGGATGGCCTGGCCAGCGGTGGGAGTAGTAGCGGCGGTGAGGCCTCCACGGCAGCACAGCTGGCCACGGGAGGCAGGAGCACGAGGCACGACCGGCGCTGGTTTGGGCGGCTGGAGCAAGAAGACCAGAGGTTGAAGAAGCACTACGGCCATTGGATGGACATCGTACGGTCACTGGAGCTAGAATCGTGCATATTGACTAAGTTGACAAAGCCCTCCGTCCCCGTCAACTTAGTAGGCCCACAAGTCAGCCTGCCACTATCTTTGGGTCCCAGCTAATGGGGAGTATTCATTTTTTTTTGTGCGTAATAAGGAGGCACTTCCTTGCGTGCGAAGATATAGCTGGTGGGTCCGAGCTATCGGTGGCGGTAACCTTTTTTTCATGAAATACAGAGGCCCTTTCGGTGGGTCTCAGATGTCAGGCGGAGGAATCATTATTTTGCGCATAATAAGGAGGCATTTCCTTGCGTGCGGCCGTGGACCCAGCTGTCAGCCTCTCCACGTACAGTCCACTTGAGATGCATGTCGGTCATTGACCACGTTGACCAGGCCGCGCCGAGAGCACCACGGCGGTGGACGTCGGTGAGGCCTAGGAAGGGAACGACACGAAGGCAGGGAAGACTCGGCAGTTGTTTCCCACACGGAGGAGATTACGACTATACGAGGGTTTACTGGTTCATCTGCCGTCGCCGGAGAATAACAGCAGGTGTGGGTGAGTAGAGGGATGGCTAGGCCAGTGATGGGAGTACGATGGGGCGGTGAGGCCTGCGCGGCAGCACAGCCGGCCGGGGGAAGAGGGAGCAGGCAGTCCCGCCGACGCTTGTTTGAGCGGCTGGAGCAGGAAGAGCAGAGATTGAAGAAGCACGACGGTCGTTGGATGGACATCCAACATCACTGCTTGTGCGTCAACCTTTTTTTTTAGGAAAGCCTCAAATCTGTGGAAAGCAGCATACAACCCATCTGCCATTATTTCTAATAATTTACAACCCATTTGCTAATTCTTAAGATTTTTTTGGAGCCCGTATTCTTTTTGTTAGCATTACAGCCCATATTGTGGCCACCGTTAAAAAATTGTATGAAGTTTTGCATATTTCGGTGTTGTCCGAACTGTTTTTAATCCCGAAATTTCGAGTCACATTCAAACTGATTTTAGAAATAAATGTATATCAATATAAAATCCAACAAGTTCTCCACGCATAAAAATCAATGCAATTTAAAATATCGAAATGAAAAAAAGAATTTTGAAACTAATTGCCGGTTTGATGTGTTTTAAAAATGTACAGCCCATTTCTCATTACTGATAGGCCATTTTCTCGGCTAGCCGAATGAAGCTCTCCTCGTCTCGAAAGATTTGCAGCCCAACAGGCCTGACAAAGCTACTTACATGGCAAATCACAAAAAAACTGGGTTGTGGTCGTGGACCCAGCTGCGGCCATGGACCCGGCTGTCAGCCACTCTACGTACAGTACTCTTCCGATGGAAGTCGGTCGTTGATGGATACGTCTCCAACGTATCTATAATTTTTATTGCTCCATGCTATATTATCTACTGTTTTGGACATTATTGGGCTTTATTATCCACATTTATATTATTTTTGGGACTAACCTGTTAACCGGAGGCCCAGCCCAGAATTGTTGTTTTTTTGCCTATTTCAGAGTCTTCGAAGAAACGGAATATCAAACGGAGTCCAAACGGAATGAAACCTTCAGGAACGTGATTTTCTCACCGAACATGATCCAGGAGACTTGGACCCTACGTCAAGAAACGAAAGAGGAAGGCACGAGGTAGGGGGGCGCGCCCACCCCCCAGGGCGCGCGCTCCACCCTCGTGGGCCCCCTGTTGCTCCACCGACGTACTCCTTCCTCCTATATATACCTACGTACCCCCAAACGATCAGATACGGAGCCAAAAACCTAATTCCACCGCCGCAACCTTCTGTACCCACGAGATCCCATCTTGGGGCCTGTTCGGGAGCTCCGCCGGAGGAGGCACCCATCACAGAGGGCTTCTACATCAACACCATAGCCTCTCCGATGAAGTGTGAGTAGTTTACTTCAGACCTTTGGGTCCATAGTTAGTACCTAAATGGCTTCTTATCTCTTTTTGGATCTCAATACAATGTTCTCCCCCTCTCTCATGGAGATCTATTCGATGTAATCTTCTTTTTGCGGTGTGTTTGTTGAGACCGATGAATTGTGGGTTTATGATCAAGATGAACTATGAACAATATTTGAATCTTGTCTGAATTCTTTTATGTATGATTAGTTATCTTTGCAAGTCTCTTTGAATTATCAGTTTGGTTTGACCTACTAGATTGGTTTTTCTTGCAACGGGAGAAGTGCTTAGCATTGGGTTCAATCTTGCGGTGTCTTTTCCCAGTGACAGTAGGGGCAGCAAGGCATGTATTGTATTGTTGCCATCGAGGATAACAAGATGGGTTTTGTATCATATTGCATGAATTTATCCCTCTACATCATGTCATCTTGCTTAAGGCGTTACTCTATTTTCTTGAACTTAATACTCTAGATGCATGCTGGATAGCGGTCGATGAGTGGAGTAATAGTAGTAGATGCAGGCAAGAATCGGTCTACTTGTCTCGGACGTGATGCCTATATACATGATCATACCTAGATATTCTCATAAATATGCTCAATTCATCAATTGCTCAACAGAGAATTGTTCACCCACCGTAAAATACTTATGCTCTTGAGAGAAGCCACTAGTGAAATCTATGGCCCCCGGGTCTATCTTCATCATATTAATCTTCCAACACTTAGTTATTTCCTTTGCTTTTTTACTTTGCTTTTATTTTACTTTGCATCTTTATCACAAAAATACCAAAAATATTATCCTATCATATCTATCAGATATCGCTCTCGTAATTGACCGTGAAGGGATTGACAACCCCTTATCGCATCGGTTGCGAGGAGTTATTTGCTTTGTGCAGGTACGAGTGACTCGCGCGTAGCCTCCTACTAGATTAATACCATGGTTTCTCAAAAACTGAGGGAAATACTTACGATACTCTGCTGCATAATCTTTCCTCTTCAAGGAAATCCAACGCTGTGCTCAAGAGGTAGCAAGAAAAATGTCTGGCGCCGTTGTCGGGGAGTCTACACAAAAGTCAACATACCAAGTACCCATCACAATCCCTTATCTCCCGCATTACACTATTTGCCATTTGCCTCTCGTTTTCCTCTCCCCCACTTCACCCTTGTCGTTTTATTCGCCCTTTTTCCGTTCGTCTTTTTGTTTGCCTTGATGTCTTACTTGGCTCGTTTGCTCGTTTGGGTGAAATAGTTGAGTATTTATTCCTAAACAGAGGAGCTTAGATCTATGGATACTCATGCGCTTGCCAATCTTTTTAAGAGATCCAATTATGATGAACCAATTCCTAGTGATTTGGGTGCACTAGATTATCTTTATAAGGTTTTGCTTGAAATCCGTGAATCTGAAAATTGTGATGAAGTGCTTTATGAAGTGATTCACGATAGATCTTTGAATAAAAAGCTTGATTGCAATGATGCTACTATAAATTCTCTTGATGTCAATTGTGCTAATAATATGCAAAACCCTAAGCTTGGAGATGCTAGTTTTGCAATGTCTACTACTTGTTGCAATGATCATGATTGGGGTGATTCTTCTTTTGATCTTGAAAATTTATTTAAGCCCCATGATGAATATGAGATTAATAATAGTGTTTGCAATAATATTGAAAGTGGGTTTGGAAGAGTGTCAACTTTAGATCCCACATATTTGGAGAATGTTCAATCTTATGAATTTTTTTTATAGAAGTGGGTCTGGAGAGGTCCTGACTTTAGTTAATGATAATCCCACTATTTTGGAAGAGTGTCAACTTCGCATGCATGTGGATCATGTTGAGAATATGTTATGTGATAGCTACTTTGTTGAATTTGCCTATGATCCTACATGTAATTATTATGAGAGAGGAAAATATGGTTGTAGAAATTTTTATCTTACTAAATTACCTCTCGTCATGTTGAGATTGCTATCGTCTCTTTGTTCTTCCTTGCATATGCTAATTTTTGCTTGCTATGATATTTTTTTTGCTTATAAAATGCCTATGCATAGGAATTATGTTAGACTTAGATGTGTTTGTCATATGTTTTATGATGCTATTTTTACGCTCCAATTCTTGTCTTTCTTGTGAGCATCATTTAAATTATCAATGCCTAGCTAGAAGGCTTTAAAGAAAAGCGCTTGTTGGGAGACAACCCAATATTTATCCTTGCTGTTTAGCAATAAATCTTTGATCTAGCCTATGGTTAGATGTTTTTTTATGTTTTATTTAGTGTTTGTGCCAAGTTAAAACTATAGGATCTTCTTGGATGATAGTTATTTGATCATGCTGTAATTTCCAGAAACTTTCTGTTCATGAAAACAATTGTTAAAAATCACCAGAAGGTGATAAAATAGTGATTCCAATTGATGCTGATTAATAAACAAATTTCCTAGGTTTTCCTATTTTGGCTGATGTTTTGGAGTTCCATTAGTTTGTGTTAGTTACAGATTACTACAGACTGTTCTGTTTTTGACAGATTCTGTTTTTTCGTGTGTTTTTTGCTTATTTTGATGAATCTATGGCTAGTAAAATAGTTTATAAACCATAGAGAAGTTGGAATACAGTAGGTTTAACACCAATATAAATAAATAATGAGTTTATTACAGTACCTTGACGTGGTCTTTTCTTTTCTTTCGCGAACGGAGCTCACGAGATTTCTGTTAAGTTTTGTGTTGTGAAGTTTTCAAGTTTTGGGTGAAATCTTTTGTTGGATTATGTAACAAGGAGTGGAAAGAGCCTAAGCTTGGGGATGCCCATGGCGCCCCCAAGATAATCTAAGGACACCAAAAAGCCAAAGCTTGGGGATGCCCCGGAAGGCATCCCCTCTTTCGTCTACTTCCATCAGTAACTTTACTTGGAGATATATTTTTATTCACCACATGATATGTGTTTTGCTTGGAGCGTCTTGTATGATTTGAGTCTTTGCTTTTAAGTTTACCACAATCATCCTTGCTGTACACACCTTTTGAAAGAGCCATACATGATTTGGAAATTGTTAGAATACTCTATGTGCTTCACTTATATCTTTTGAGCTATATAGTTTTGCTCTAGTGCTTCACTTATATACTTTAGAGCACGGTGGTGAATTTGTTTTATAGAAACTATTGATCTCTCATGCTTCACTCAGATTATTTTGAGAATCTTAAATAGCATGGTAATTTGCTTAATTAATCCTAATGTGCTTGGCATTCAAGATTTGTAAAAATTCTTTTGAGTGTGTTGAATACTATGAGAAGTTTGATGCTTGATAATTGTTTTGAGATATGAAGATGGTGATATTAGAGTCATGCTAGTTGAGTAGTTGTGAATTTGAGAAATACTTGTGTTAAAGTTTGTGATTCCCGTAGCATGCACGTATGATGAACCGTTATGTGATGAAGTCGGAACATGATTTATTTATTGATTGTCTTCCTTATGAGTGGCGGTCGGGGACGAGCGATGGTCTTTTCCTACCAATCTACCCCCCTAAGAGCATGTGCGTAATACTTTGCTTTGATAACTTGTAGATTTTTGCAATAAGTATATGAGATCTTCATGACTAATGTTGAGTCCATGGATTATACGCACTTTTCTTCCTTCCACCATTGCTAGCCTCTCTAATACCGCGCACTTTTTGCCGGTATCATACACCCACCATATACCTTCCTCAAAACAGCCACCATACCTACCTATCATGGCATTTCCATAGCCATTCCGAGATATATTGCCATGCAACTTTCCACCGTTCCGTTTATTATGACACGCTCCATCATTGTCATATTGCTTAGCATGATCATGTAGTTGACATTGTATTTGTGGCAAAGCCACCGTTCATAATTCTTTCATACATGTCACTCTTGATTCATTGCATATCCCGGTACACCGCTGGAGGCATTCATATAGAGTCATATTTTGTTCTAGTACGAGTTGTAATTGTTGAGTTGTAAGAAAATAAAAGTGTGATGATCATCATATTTAGAGCATTGTCCCAAGTGAGGAAAAGGATGATGGAGACTATGATTGCCCCACAAGTCGGGAGGAGATTCCGGACGAAAAAAAGAGACCATAAATAAAGAGAAAGAAAAGGCCCAAACAAAAAAATGAGAGAAAATGAGAGAAAGGACAATGTTACTATCCTTTTACCACATTTGTGCTTCAAAGTAGCACCACGATCTTTATGATAGAGAGTCTCTCATTTTGTCACTTTCATATACTAGTGGAATTTTTTATAGAAGTTGGCTTGTATATTCCAATGATGGGCTTCCTCAAAATGCCCTAGGTCTTCGTGAGCAAGTGAGTTGGATGCACACCCACTTAGTTTCTTTTATTGAGCTTTCATATACTTATAGCTCTAGTGCATCCGTTGCATGGCAATCCCTACTCACTCACATTGATATCTATTGATGGGAATCTCCATAGCTCGTTGATACGCCTAGTTGATGTGAGACTATCTTCCCCCTTCTTGTCTTCTCCACAACCACCATTCTATTCCACATATAGTGCTATATCCATGGCTCACGCTCATGTATTGCGTGAAAATTCAAAAAGTTTTGAGAATGTCAAAAGTATGAAACAATTGCTTGGCTTGTCATCGGGGTTGTGCATAATTTATATACTTTGTGTGGTGAAGATAGAGCATAGCCAGACTATATGATTTTGTAGGGATAACTTTCTTTGGCCATGTTATTTTGAGAAGACATGATTGCTTTGTTCGTATGCTTGAAGTATTATTATTTTTATGTCAATATTAAACTTTTGTCTTGAATCTTTCAGATCTGAATGTTCATACCACAATTAAGAAGAATTACATTGAAATTATGCCAAGTAGCACTCCGCATCAAAAATTATCTTTTTTATCATTTACCTACTCGAGGACGAGTAGGAATTAAGCTTGGGGATGCCTGATACGTCTCCAAAGTATCTATAATTTTTGATTGCTCCATGCTATATTATCTACTGTTTTGGACATTATTGGGCTTTATTATCCACTTTTATATTATTTTTGGGACTAACCTATTAACCGGAGGCCCAGCCCAGAATTGCTGTTTTTTTTTGCCTATTTCAGAGTTTCGAAGAAACGGAATATCAAACGGAGTCCAAACGGAATGAAACCTTCGGGAACGTGATTTTGTCACCGAACATGATCCAGGAGACTTGGACCCTATGTCAAGAAACAAAAGAGGAAGGCACGAGGTAGGGGGCGCGCCCTCCACCCTCGTGGGGCCCCTGTTGCTCCACCGACGTACTCCTTCCTCCTATATATACCTACGTACCCCCAAACCATCAGATACGGAGCCAAAAACCTAATTCCACTGCTGCAACCGTCTGTACCCACGAGATCCCATCTTGGGGCCTGTTCCAGAGCTCCGCCGGAGAGGGCACCCATCACGGAGGGCTTCTACATCAACACCATAGCCTCTCCGATGAAGTGTGAGTAGTTTACTTCAGACCTTCGGGTCCATAGTTAGTAGCTAGATGGCTTCTTCTCTCTTTTTGGATCTCAATACAATGTTCTCCCCGTCTCTCGTGGAGATCTATTCGATGTAATCTTCTTTTTGCGGTGTGTTTGTTGAGACTGATGAATTGTGGGTTTATGATCAAGATTATCTATGAACAATATTTGAATCTTCTCTGAATTCTTTTATGTATAATTGGTTATCTTTGCAAGTCTCTTCGAATTATCAGTTTGGTTTGGCCTACTAGATTTGTTTTTCTTGCAATGGGAGAAGTGCTTAGCTTTGGGTTCAATCTTGCGGTGTCCTTTCCCAAAGGATGAGGGGCAGCAAGGCACGTATTGTACTGTTGCCATCGAGGATAACAAGATGGGGTTTCTATCATATTCCATGAATTTATCCCTCTACATCATGTCATCTTGCTTAAGGCGTTACTCTATTTTCTTGAACTTAATACTCTAGATGCATGCTGGATAGCGGTCGATGAGTGGAGTAATAGTAGTAGATGCAGGCAGGAGTCGGTCTACTTGTCTCGGACGTGATGCCTATATACATGATCATACCTAGATATTCTCATAAATATGCTCAATTCTGTCAATTGCTCAACAGTAATTCGTTCACCCACCGTAAAATACTTATGCTCTTGAGAGAAGCCACTAGTGAAATCTATGGCCCCCGGGTCTATCTTCATCATATTAATCTTCCAACACTTAGTTATTTCCTTTGCTTTTTTACTTTGCTTTTATTTTACTTTGCATCTTTATCACAAAAATACCAAAAATATTATCCTATCATATCTATCAGATCTCACTCTCGTAAGTGACTGTGAAGGGATTGACAACCCCTTATCGCATTGGTTTCGAGGAATTATTTGCTTTGTGCAGGTACGAGTGACTCGCGCGTAGCCTCCTACTAGATTAATACCTTGGTTCTCAAAAACTGAGGGAAATACTTACGCTACTCTGTTGCATCACCTTTCCTCTTCAAGGAAATCCAACGCAGTGCTCAAGAGGTACCAAGAAGAATTTCTGGCGCCGTTGCCGGGGAGTCTACGCAAAAGTCAACATACCAAGTACCCATCACAATCCCTTATCTCCCGCATTACATTATTTTCCATTTTCCTCTCGTTTTCCTCTCCCCCACTTCACCCTTGTCGTTTTGTTCGCCCTTTTTCCGTTCGTCTTTTCGTTTGCCTTGATGTCTTACTTGGTTCGTTTGCTCGTTTGGGTGAAATAGTTGAGTATTTATTCCTAAACAGAGAAGCTTAGATCTATGTATACTCATCCGCTTGCCAATATTTTTAAGCGATCCAATTATGATGAACCAATTCCTAGTGATTTGGGTGCACTAGATTATTTTTATAAAGTTTTGCTTGAAGTCCGTGAATCTGAAAATAGTGATGAAGTGCTTTATGAAGTGATTCACGATAGATCTTTGAATAAAAAGCATGATTGCAATGATGCTACGATAAATTATCTTGATGTAAATTGTGCTAATAATTAGGCAAAACCCTAAGCTTGGGGATGCTAGTTTTGCAATGTCTACTACTTGTTGCAGTGATCATGATTGGGGTGATTCTTCTTTTGATCTTTAAAATTTATCTAAGCCCCATGATGAATATGAGATTAATAATAGTGTTTTCAATAATATTGAAAGTGGGTTTGGAAGAGTGTCAACTTTAGATCCCACATATTTGGAGAATGTTCAATCTTATGATTTTTTTATAAAAGTGGGTCTGGAGAGGTCATGACTTTAGTTAATGATAATCTCACTATTTTGGAAGAATGTCAACTTCGCATGCATGTGGATCGTGTTGAGAATATGTTATGTGATAGCTACTTTGTTGAATTTGCCTATGATCCTACATGTAATTATTATGAGAGAGGAAAATATGGTTGTAGAAATTTTTATCTTACTAAATTACCTCTCGTCATGTTGAGATTGCTATCTTCTCTTTGTTCTTCCTTGCATATGCAAATTTTTGCTTGCTACGATAATTTTTTTGCTCATAAAATGCCTATGCATAGGAAGTATGTTAGACTTAGATATGTTTGTCATATGTTTTATGATGCTATTTTTACGCTCCAATTCTTGTCTTTCTTGTGAGCATCATTAAAATTATCAATGCCTAGCTAAAATCCTTTAAATAAAAGCGCTTGTTGGGAGACAACCCAATATTTATCCTTGCTGTTTAGTAATAAATCTTTGATCTAGCCTCTGGTTAGATGTGTTTTTATGTTTTAATTAGTGTTTGTGCCAAGTTAAACCTATAGGATCTTCTTGGATGATAGTTATTTGATCTTGCTGTAATTTCCAGAAACTTTCTGATCATGAAAACAATTGTTAAAAATCACCAGAAGGTGATAAAATAGTGATTCCAATTGATGCTGATCAATAAAAAAGTTGCCTAGGTCTTCCTATTTTGGCTGATTTGTTGGAGTTCCATAAGTTTGCGTTAGTTACAGATTACTATAGACTGTTATGTTTTTGACAGATTCTGTTTTTCGTGTGGTGTTTGCTTATTTTGATGAATCTATGGCTCTAGTAAAATAGTTTATAAACCATAGAGAAGTTGGAATACAGTAGGTTTAACACCAATATAAATAAATAATGAGTTTATTACAGTACATTGAAGTGCTCTTTTGTTTTCTTGCGCTAACGGAGCTCACGAGATTTCTGTTAAGTTTTGTGTTGTGAAGTTTTCAAGTTTTGGGTGAAATCTTTTGATGGATTATGGAACAAGGAGTGGCAAGAGCCTAAGATTGGGGATGCCGATGGCACCCCCAAGATAATCTAAGGACACCAAAAAGCCAAAGCTTGGGGATGCCCCGGAAGGCATCCCCTCTTTCGTCTACTTCCATCGGTAACTTTACTTGGAGCTATATTTTTATTCACCACATGATATGTGTTTTGCTTAGAGCGTCTTGTATGATTTGAGTCTTTGCTTTTTAGTTTACCACAATCATCCTTGCTTTACACACATTTTGAGAGATGCATACATGATTTGGAAATAGTTAGAATACTCTATGTGCTTCACTTATATCTTTTGAGCTATATAGTTTTCCTCTAATGCTTCACTTATATATTTTAGAGCACGGTGGTGGATTTGTTTTATAGAAACTATTGATCTATCATGCTTCACTCAGATTATTTTGAGAGTCTTAAATAGCATGGTAATTTGCTTAATTAATCCTAATGTGCTTGGTATTCAAGATTTGTAAAAATTCTTTTGAGTGTGTTGAATACTATGAGAAGTTTGATGCTTGATAATTGTTTTGAGATATGAAGATGGTGATATTAGAGTCATGCTAGTTGATTAGTTGTGAATTTGAGAAGTACTTGTGTTAAAATTTGTGATTCCCGTAGCATGCACGTATGATGAACTGTTATGTGATGAAGTCGGAGCATGATTTATTTATTGATTGTCTTCCTTATGAGTGGCGGTCGGGGACGAGCGATGGTCTTTTCCTACCAATCTATCACCCTAAGAGCATGCGCGTAATACTTTGCTTTGATAACTTGTAGATTTTTGCAATAAGTATATGAGATCTTCATGACTAATGTTGAGTCCATGGATTATACGCACTTTTCTTCCTTCCACCATTGCTAGCCTCTCTAATACCGCACACTTTTTGCCGGTATCATACACCCACCATATACATTCCTCAAAACAGCCACCATACCTACCTATCATGGCATTTCCATAGCCATTCCGAGATATATTGCCATGCAACTTTCCACCGTTCCGTTTATTATGACACGCTCCGTCATTGTCATATTGCTTAGCATGATCATGTAGTTGACATCGTATTTGTGGCAAAGACACCGTTCATAATTCTTTCATACATGTCACTCTTGATTCATTGCATATCCCAGTACACCGCCGGAGGCATTCATATAGAGTCATATTTTATTCTAGTACGAGTTGTAATTGTTGAGTTGTAAGAAAATAAAAGTGTGATGATCATCATCTTTAGAGCATTGTCCCAAGTGAGGAAAAGGATGATGGAGACTATGATTGCCCCACAAGTCGGGATGAGACTCCGGACGCAAAAAAGAGACCATAAAAAAGAGAAAGAAAAGGCCCAAACAAAAAATGAGAGGAAAAGAGAGAAGGGACAATGTTACTATCCTTTTACCACACTTGTGCTTCAAAGTAGCACCATGATCTTTATGATAGAGAGTCCCTCATTTTGTCACTTTCATATACTAGTGGAATTTTTTATAGAACTTGGCTTGTATATTCCAATGATGGGCTTCCTCAAAATGCCCTAGGTCTTCATGAGCAAGCGATTCGGATGCACACCCACTTAGTTTCTTTTATTGATCTTTCATATACTTATAGCTCTAGTGCATCCGTTGCATGGCAATCCCTACTCACTCACATTGATATCTATTGATGGGCATCTCCATAGCTCGTTGATACGCCTAGTTGATGTGAGACTATCTTCCCCCTTTTTGTCTTCTCCACAACCACCATTCTATTCCACATATAGTGCTATATCCATCGCTCACGCTCATGTACTGCGTGAAAATTGAAAGTATGAAACAATTGCTTGGCTTGTCATCGGGGTTGTGCATAATTTATATACTTTGTGTGGTGAAGATAGAGCATAGCAAGACTATATGATTTTGTAGGGATAACTTTCTTTGGCCATGTTATTTTGAGAAGACATGATTGCTTTGTTAGTATGCTTGAAGTATTATTATTTTTATGTCAATATTAAACTTTTGTCTTGAATCTTTCAGATCTGAATGTTCATACCACAATTAAGAAGAATTACATTGAAATTATGCCAAGTAGCACTCCGCATCAAAAATTATCTTTTTTATCATTTACCTACTCGAGGACGAGCAGGAATTAAGCTTGGGGATGCCTGATACGTCTCCAACGTATCTGTAATTTTTTATTGCTCCATGCTATATTATCTACTGTTTTGAACATTATTGGGCTTTATTATCAACTTTTATATTATTTTTGGGACTAACCTATTAATCGGAGGCCCAGCCCAGAATTGCTGTTTTTTTTTGCCTATTTCAGAGTTTCGAAGAAACAGAATATCAAACGGAGTCCAAAAGGAATGAAACCTTCAGGAACTTGATTTTGTCACCGAACATGATCCAGGAGACTTGGACCCTACGTCAAGAAACGAAAGAGGAAGGCACGAGGTAGGGGGCGCGCCCACGTCCCAGGGCGCGCCCTCCACCCTCGTGGGCCCCCTGTTGCTCAACCGACGTACTCCTTCCTCCTATATATACCTACGTACCCCCGAACGATCATATACAGAGCCAAAAACCTAATTCCACTGCTGCAACCGTCTGTACCCACGAGATCCCATCTTGGGGCCTGTTCCAGAGCTCCGCCGGAGAGGGCACCCATCACGGAGGGCTTCTACATCAACACCATAGCCTCTCCGATGAAGTGTGAGTAGTTTACTTCAGACCTTCGGGTCCATAGTTAGTAGCTAGATGGCTTCTTCTCTCTTTTTGGATCTCAATACAATGTTCTCCCCGTCTCTCGTGGAGATCTATTCGATGTAATCTTCTTTTTGCGGTGTGTTTGTTGAGACTGATGAATTGTGGGTTTATTATCAAGATTATCTATGAACAATATTTGAATCTTCTCTGAATTCTTTTATGTATGATTGGTTATCTTTGCAAGTCTCTTCAAATTATCAGTTTGGTTTGGCCTACTAGATTGGTTTTTCTTGCAATGGGAGAAGTGCTTAGCTTTGGGTTCAATCTTGCGGTGTCCTTTCCAAGTGATGAGGGGCAGCAAGGCACGATTGTATTGTTGCCATCGAGGATAACAAGATGGGGTTTCTATCATATTGCATGAATTTATCCCTCTACATCATGTCATCTTGCTTAAGGCGTTACTCTATTTTCTTGAACTTAATACTCTAGATGCATGCTGGATAGCGGTCGATGAGTGGAGTAATAGTAGTAGATGCAGGCAGGAGTCGGTCTACTTGTCTCGGATGTGATGCCTATATACATGATCATACCTAGATATTCTCATAAATATGCTCAATTCATCAATTGCTCAACAGTAATTCGTTCACCCACCGTAAAATACTTATGTTCTTGAGAGAAGCCACTAGTGAAATCTATGGCCCCCGGGTCTATCTTCATCATATTAATCTTCCAACACTTAGTTATTTCCTTTGCTTTTTTTTACTTTGCATCTTTATCACAAAAATACCAAAAATATTATCCTATCATATCTATCAGATCTCACTCTCGTAAGTGACCGTGAAGGGATTGACAACCCCTTATTGCATTGGTTGCGAGGAGTTATTTGCTTTCTGCAGGTACGAGGGACTCGCGCGTAGCCTCCGAATGGATTGATACCTTGGTTCTCAAAAACTGAGGGAAATACTTGCGCTACTGTGCTGCATCACCTTTCCTCTTCAAGGAAATCCAACGTAGTGCTCAAGAGGTAGCAAGAAGAATTTCTGGCGCCATTATTGGGGAGTCTACGCAAAAGTCAACATACCAAGTACCCATCACAAACCCTTATCTCCCGCATTACATTATTTTCCATTTTCCTCTTGTTTTCCTCTCCCTCACTTCACCCTTGCCATTTTATTCGCCCATTTTACGTTCGTCTTTTCGTTTGCCTTGATGTCTTACTTGGCTCGTTTGCTCGTTTGGGTGAAATAGTTGAGTATTTATTCCTAAACAGAAAAGCTTAGATCTATGGATACTCATCCGCTTGCCAATCTTTTTAAGAGATCCAATTTTGATGAACCAATTCCTAGTGATTTGGGTGCACTAGATTATCTTTATAAGGTTTTGCTTGAAATCCGTGAATCTGAAAATTGTGATGAAGTGCTTTATGAAGTGATTCATGATAGATCTTTGAATAAAAACCATGATTGCAATGATGCTACTATAAATTATCTTGATGTCAATTGTTCTAATAATATGCAAAACCCTAAGCTTGGGGATGCTAGTTTTGCAATGTCTACTACTTGTTGCAATGATCATGATTGGGGTGATTCTTCTTTTGATCTTGAAAATTTCTTTAAGCCCCAAGATGAATATGAGATTAATAATAGTGTTTGCAATAATATTGAAAGTGGGTTTGGAAGAGTGTCAACTTTAGATCCCACATATTTGGAGAACGTTCAATCTTATGAAATTTTTGATAAAAGTGGGTCTGGAGAGGTCATGACTTTAGTTAATGATAATCCCACTATTTTGGAAGAGTGTCAACTTCGCATGCATGTGGATCGTGTTGAGAATATGTTATGTGATAGCTACTTTGTTGAATTTGCCTATGATCCTACATGTAATTATTATGAGACAGGAAAATATCGTTGTAGAAATTTTTATCTTACTAAATTACCTCTCGTCATGTTGAGATTGCTATCGTCTCTTTGTTCTTCCTTGTATATGCTAATTTTTGCTTGCTATGATATTGTTTTCTTATAAAATGCCTATGCATAGGAAGTATGTTAGACTTAGATGTGTTTGTCATATGTTTTATGATGCTCTTTTTACGCTCCAATTCTCCTCTTTCTTGTGAGCATCATTAAAATTATCAATGCCTAGCTAAAAGGCTTTAAAGAAAAGCGCTTGTTGGGAGACAACCCAATATTTATCCTTGCTGTTTAGCAATAAATCTTTGATATAGACTCTGGTTAGATGTGTTTTTATGTTTTAATTAGTGTTTGTGCCAAGTTAAACCTATAGGATCTTCTTTGATGATAGTTATTTGATCTTGCTTTAATTTCCGGAAACTTTCTGTTCACGAAAATAATTGTTAAAAATCACCAGAACGTGATAAAATAGTGATTCCAATTGATGATGATCAATAAACAAATTGCCTAGCTCGTCCTAGTTTTTCTGATTTTTTGGAGTTCCAGAAGTTTGCATTAGTTACAGATTACTACAGACTGTTCTGTTTTTGACAGATTCTGTTTTTCGTTTGTTGTTTGCTTATTTTGATTAATCTATGGCTAGTAATGTAGTTTATAAACCATAGAGAAGTTGGAATACTGTAGTTTTAACACCAATATAACTAAAGAATGAGTTTATTACAGTACATTGAAGTGGTTCTTTTGTTTTCTTTCGCTAACGGAGCTCACGAGATTTCTGTTAAGTTTTGTGTTGCGAAGTTTTCAAGTTTTGGGTGAAATCTTTTGATGGATTATGGAACAAGGAGTGGCAAGAGCCTAAGCTTGGGGATGCCCATGGCACCCCCAAGATAATATAAGGACACCAAAAAGCCAAAGCTTGGGGATTCCCTGGAAGGCATCCCCTCTTTCGTTTACTTCCATCGGTAACTTTACTTGGAGCTATATTTTTATTCACCACATGATATGTGTTTTGCTTGGAGCATCTTGTATGATTTAAGTCCTTGTTTTTTAGTTTACCACAATCATCCTTGCTGTACACACCTTTTGAGAGAGCCATACATGATTTGGAAATTTTTAGAATACTCTATGTGCTTCACTTATATCTTTTGAACTATATAGTTTTGCTCTAGTGCTTCACTTATATATTTTAGAGCACGATGGTGGATTTGTTTTATAGAAACTATTGATCTCTCATGCTTCACTCAGATTATTTTGAGAGTCTTAAATCGCATGGTAATTTTCTTAATTAATCCTAATATGCTTGGTATTCAAGATTTGTAAAAATTCTTTTGAGTGTGTTGAATACTATGAGAAGTTTGATGCTTGATAATTGGTTTGAGATATGAAGATGGTGATATTAGAGTCATGCTAGTTGAGTAGTTGTGAATTTGAGAAATACTTATGTTAAGGTTTGTGATTCTCGTAGCATGCATGTATGGTGAACCGTTATGTGATGAAGTCGGAGCATGATTTATTTATTGATTGTCTTCCTTATGAGTGGCGGTCGGGGACGAGCGATGGTCTTTTCCTACCAATCTATCCACCTAGGAGCATGCGCATAATACTTTGCTTTGATAACTTGTAGATTTTGCAATAAGTATATGAGATCTTCATGACTAATGTTGAGTCCATGGATTATACGCACTTTTCTTCCTTCCACCATTGCTAGCCTCTCTAATACCGCACACTTTTTGCCGGTATCATACACCCACCATATACCTTCCTCAAAACAGCCACCATACCTACCTATCATGGCATTTCCATAGCCATTCCGAGATATATTGCCATGCAACTTTCCACCGTTCCGTTTATTATGACACGCTCCATCATTGTCATACTGCTTAGCATGATCATGTAGTTGACATCGTATTTGTGGCAAAGCCACCGTTCATAATTCTTTCATACATGTCACTCTTGATTCATTGCATATCCCGGTACACCGCCGGTTGCATTCGTATAGAGTCATATTTTGTTTTAGTATCGAGTTGTAATTGTTAAGTTGTAAGAAAATAAAAGTGTGATGATCATCATCTTTAGAGCATTGTCCCAAGTGAGGAAAAGGATGACGGGGACTATGATTCCCCCACAAGTCGGGATGAGACTCCGGACGAAAAAAAGAGGCCATAAAAAATAGAAAGAAAAGGCCCAAACAAAAAAATGAGAGAAAAAGAGAGAAGGGACAATGTTACTATCCTTTTACCACACTTGTGCTTCAAAGTAGCACCATGATCTTTATGATAGAGAGTCTCTCATTTTATCACTTTCATATACTAGTGGGAATTTTTCATTACAGAACTTGGCTTGTATATTCCAATGATGGGCTTCCTCAAAATGCCCTAGGTCTTCGTGAGCAAGCGAGTTGGATGCACACCCACTTAGTTTCTTTTATTGAGCTTTCATATACTTCTAGCTCTAGTGCATCCGTTGCATGGCAATCCCTACTCACTCACATTGATATCTATTGATGGGCATCTCCATAGCTCGTTGATACGCCTAGTTGATGTGAGACTATCTTCCCCCTTTTTGTCTTCTCAACAAACACATTCTATTCCACATATAGTGCTATATCCATGGCTCACGCTCATGTATTGCATGAAGATTGAAAAAGTTTTGAGAATGTCAAAAGTATGAAACAATTGCTTGGCTTGTCATCGGGGTTGTGCATAATTTAAATACTTTGTGTGGTGAAGATAGAGCATAGCCAGACTATATGATTTTGTAGGGATAACTTTCTTTGGCCATGTTATTTTGAGAAGACATGATTGCTTTGTTAGTATGCTTGAAGTATTATTATTTTTATGTCAATATTAAACTTTTGTCTTGAATGGAGTAATAGTAGTAGATGCAGGCAGGAGTCGGTCTACTTGTCTCGGACGTGATGCCTATATACATGATCATACCTAGATACTCTCATAACTATGCTCAATTCTGTCAATTGCTCAATAGTAATTCGTTCACCCACCGTAAAATACTTATGCTCTTGAGAGAAGCCACTAGTGAAATCTATGGCCCCAGGGTCTATTCTCATCATATTAATCTTCCTACGCTTTATTATTGCTTTGCTTTTTTTACTTTGCCTTTTATTTTACTTTGCATCTTTATACCAAAAATATTATTTATCATCTCTATCAGATCTCACTCTCGTAAGTGACCGTGAAGGGATTGACAACCCCTTATCGCGTTGGTTGAGAGGAGTTATTTGCTTTGTGCAGGTACGAGGGACTCACGCGTAGCCTCCTACTGGATTGATACCTTGGTTCTCAAAAACTGAGGGAAATACTTACGCTACTGTGCTGCATCACCTTTCCTCTTCAAGGAAATCCAACGCAGTGCTCAAGAGGTAGCATTGACCACATTGACCACGCCGCGCCGAGAGCACCAAGGCGGTGGACGACGACGAGGCCTAGGAAGGGGACGACGCGGAGCCAGGGAAGACGCGGCAGTGGATGCCCATGCGGAGAGGAGTAAGAGGGTTCACTGGTTCGGCTGCAGTGTGAGGCTGTCGTCGCCGCAAAATAACAGGGTGTGTGGGTGAGTAGAGGGATGCCCTAGCCAGCGGTGGGAGTAGTAGGGGGCGGTGAGGCCTCCGCGGCATCACAGCCAGCCACGGGAGGCAGGAGCACGCGGCACGACCGGCGTTGGTTTGGGCGGCTGGAGCAAGAAGACCAGAGGTTTAAGAAGCACTACTGTCGTTGGATGAACATCGTATGGTAACTGGAGCTAGAAACGTTCATATTCACTAAGTTGACAAAGCCCTCCGTCCCGGTCAACTTAGTATGCCCACAAGTCAGCCCCCCACTTGTTGGGGAACGTAGTAATTTCAAAAAAAAAATCCTACGCACACATAGGATCATGGTGATGCATTGCAATGAGAGGGAAGAGTGTGTCCATGTACCCTCGTAGACCGAAAGCGGAAGCGTCAGCTCAACGCGGTTGATGTAGTCGTACGTCTTCATGATCCGACTGATCCAAGTACCGAACGGACGTCACCTCCGAGTTCAGCACACGTTCAGCTCGATGATGTCCCACGAGCTTCGATCTAGCAAAGCTTCGCCGGAGAGTTTCGTCTGCACGACGGCGTGATGATGGTGATGATGACGCTACCGATGTAGGGCTTCGCCTAAGCACCGCTACGATATGATCGAGGTGGATTATGGTGGAGGGGGGCACCGCACACGGCTGGGAGAGATCAATAGGTCAACTTGTGTGTCTTGGGGTGCCCCCTTCCCCAGTATATAAAGGAGCAAGGGGGAGGCCGGCCGGCCCTTGCAGGGCACGCCAGGAGGAGTCCATCTCCTAGTGGGAGTAGGACTCCCCTTTCCTAGTCCCACTAGGAGGGGAAAGGAAGGAGTGGGGGAGGAGAAGGAAAGAGGGGGTGCAGCCCCTCCCCTAGTCCAATTCGGACTAGGCACATGGGGGGTGCGCGGCCAGCCCTCGTGGCTTCTCCTCTTTTTCCTCTAAAGCCCACTAAGGCCCATATGTACTCATGTATTCCCGTAACTCCCCCGGTACTCCGAAAAATACCCGAATCACTCGGAACCATTCCGATGTCCAAATTTAGTCGTCCAATATATTGATCTTTACGTCTCGACCATTTCGAGACTCCTCGTCATGTCCCCGATCTCATCCGGGACTCCGAACTACCTTCGGTACATCAAAACACATAAACTCATAATACCGATTGTCACCGAACGTTAAGCGTGCGGACCCTACGGGTTCGAGAACTATGTAGACATGACCGAGACACGTCTCCGGTCAATAACCAATAGCGGAACCTGGATGCTCGTATTGGCTCCTACATATTCTACGAAGATCTTTATCGGTCAAACCGCACAACAACATACGTTGTTCCCTTTGTCATCGGCATGTTACTTGCCCGAGATTCGGTCGTCGGTATCCTCATACCTAGTTCAATCTTGTTACCGGAAAGTCTCTTTACTCATTCTGTAATGCATCATCCCGCAACTAACTCATTATTCACAATGCTTGCAAGGCTTATAGTAATGTGCATTACCGAGAGGGCCCAGAGATACCTCTCTGACAATCGGAGTGACAAATCCTAATCTCGATCTATGCCAACTCAACAAACACCATCGGAGACACCTTTAGAGAACCTTTATAATCACCCAATTACGTTGTGACGTTTGGTAGCACACAAAGTATTCCTACAATATTCAGGAGTTGCATAATCTCATAGTCATAGGAACATGTATAAGTCATGAAGAAAGCAATAGCAACATACTAAACGATCAAGTGCTAAGCTAACGGAATGGGTCAAGTCAATCACATCATTCTCTAATGATGTGATCCCGTTAATCAAATGACAACTCATGTCTATGGCTTGGAAACTTAACCATCTTTGATTCAACGAGCTAGTCAAGTAGAGGCATACTAGTGACACTCTTTTTGTCTATGTATTCACACATGTATCAAGTTTCCGGTTAATACAATTCTAGCATGAACAACAAACATTTATCATCAAATAAGGAAATAAATAATAACTTTATTATTGCCTCTAGGGCATATTTCCTTCATTCTTCCACTTGCACTAGAGTCAATAATCTAGTTCACATCGCCATGTGATTTAACACCAATAGTTCACATCACCATGTGATTAATACCCATAGTTCACATCGTCATGTGACCAACACCCAAAGGGTTTACTAGAGTCAATAATGTAGTTCACATCGCTATGTTATTAACACCCAAAGAGTACTAAGGTGTGATCATGTTTTGTTTGTGAGAGAAGTTTAGTCAACGGGTCTGCCACATTCAGGTCCGTATGTATTTTGCAAATTTCTATGTCAACAATGCTCTGCACGGAGCTACTCTAGCTAATTGCTCCCACTTTTAGTATGTATCAAGATTGAGACTTAGAGTCATCTGGATCAGTGTCAAAACTTGCATCGACGTAACCCTTTACGACGAACCTTTTGTCACCTCCATAATTGAGAAACATATCCTTATTCCACTAAGGATAATTTTGACCGCTGTCCAGTGATCTACTCCTAGATCACTATTGTACTCCCTTGCTAAACTCAGTGTAGGGTATACAATAGATCTGGTACACAGCATGGCATACTTTATAGAACCTATGGCTGAGGCATAGGGAATGACTTTCATTCTCTTTGTATCTTCTGCCGTGGTCGGGCTTTGAGTCTTACTCAATTTCACACCTTGTAACACAGGCAAGAACTCTTTCTTTGACTGTTCCATTTTGAACTACTTCAAAATCTTGTCAATGTATGTACTCATTGAAAAAACTTATCAAGCGTCTTGATCTATCTCTGTAGATCTTGATGCTCAATATGTAAGCAGCTTCACCGAGGTCTTTATTCGAAAAACTCCTTTCAAATACTCCTTTATGCTTTCTAGAAAATTCTACATTATTTTCGATCAACAATATGTCATTCACATATGTTTATAAAAAATGATGTAGTGCTCCCACTCACTTTCTTGTAAATACAGGCTTCACCACAAGTCTGTATAAAACTATATGCTTTGATCAACTCATCAAAGCGTATATTCCAACTCCGAGATGCTTGCACCAGTCCATAGATGGATCGCTGGAGCTTGCACATTTTGTTAGCACCTTTAGGATCGACAAAACCTTCTGGGTTGCATCATATACAACTCTTCTTTAAGAAATCCATTAAGGAATGTAGTTTTGACATCCATTTGCCAGATTTCATAAAATGTGGCAATTTGCTAACATGATTCGGACAGACTTAAGCATCGCTACGAGTGAGAAAATCTCATCGTAGTCAACACCTTGAACTTTGTCAAAACCTTTTTTGACAAGTCTAGCTTTGTAGATAGTAACACTACTATCAGCGCCCGTCTTCCTCTTGAAGATCCATTTATTTTCTATGGCTTTCCAATCATCGGGCAAGTCAACCAAAGTCCACACTTTGTTCTCATACATGGATCCCATCTCAGATTTCATGGCCTCAAGCCATTTTGCGGAATCTGGGCTCATCATCGCTTCCTCATAGTTCGTAGGTTCCTCATGGTCAAGTAACATGACCTCCAAAACAGGATTACCGTACCATTCTGGTGCGGATCTCACTCTGGTTTACCTACGAGGTTCGGTAGTAACTTGATCTGAAGTTACATGATCATCATCATTAGCTTCCTCAATAATTGGTGTAGGAGTCACAGGAACAAATTTATGTGATGAACTACTTTCCAATTCTGGAGAAGGTACAGTTACCTCATCAAGTTCTACTTTCCTCCCACTCACTTCTTTCGAGAGAAACTCCTTCTCTAGAAAGGATCGATTCTTAGCAACGAATGTCTGGCCTTCGGATCTGTGATAGAAAGTGCACCCAACTGTCTCCTTTGGGTATCCTATGAAGACACATTTCTACGATTTGGGTTTGAGCTTTATCAGGATGAAACTTTTTCACATAAGCATCGCAACCCCAAACTTTAAGAAACAACAACTTTGGTTTCTTGCCAAACCACAGTTCATATCATCTCAACGGATTTAGATGGTGCCCTACTTAACGTGAATGCAGCTGTCTCTAATGTATAACCCCAAAACGATAGTGGTAAATCGGTAAGAGACATCATATTGCACCATATCTAATAAAGTACGGTTACGATGTTCGGACACACCATTACTGTGGTGTTCCAGGCGGCATGAATTTGTGAAACTATTCCACATTGTTTTAATTGAAGACCAAACTCGTAACTCAATATTCATCTCCGTGATCAGATCGTAGAAACTTTATTTTCTTGTTACGATGATTTTACACTTCACTCTGAAATTCTTTGAACTTTTAAATGTTTCAGACTTATGTTTCATCAAGTAGATATACCCATATCTGCTCAAATCATCTGTGAAGGTCAGAAAATAACGATACTCGTCGCGAACCTCAACACTCATCGGACTGCATACATCAGTATGTATTATTTCCAACAAGTCAGTTGCTCGCTCCATTGTTCCGGAGAACGGAGTCTTAGTCATCTTGCCCATGAGGCATGCTTCGCAATTATCAAGTGATTCATAATCAAGTGATTCCAAAATCCCATCAGCATGGATTTTCTTCTTGCGCTTTACACCAATATGACCTAAACGGCGATGCCACAAATAAGTTGCACTATCATTATTACCTTTGCATCTTTTGGTTTCAATATTATGAATATGTGTATCACTAAGATCGAGATCCAACAAACTATTTCCATTGGGTGTATGACCATCGAAGGTTTTATTCATGTAAACAGATCAACAATTATTCTCTGACTTTAAATGAATAATCGTATTGCAATAAACATGATCAAATCATATTCATGCTCAACGCAAAAACCAAATAACATGTATTTAGGTTTAACACTAATCCCGAAAGTATAGGGAGTGTGCGATGATGATCATATCAATCTTGGAACCACTTCCAACACACATCGTCACTTCACCCTCAACTAGTCTCTGTTTATTCTGTAACTCCTGTTTCGAGTTACTAATTTTTAGCAACCAAACAAGTATCAAATACCCAGGGGCTACTATAAACACTAGTAAGGTACACATCAATAACCTGTATATCAAATATACCCTTGTTCACTTTGCCATCCTTCTTATCCACCAAATATTCAGGGCATTTCTGCTTCCAGTGAGCATTTCCTTTGTAGTAGAAGCACTCAGTTTCAGGCTTTAGTCTAGCTTTGGGCTTCTTCACAGAAGTGACAACTTGCTTGCCATTCTACATGAAGTTCCCTTTCTTTCCCTTTGCCCTTTTCTTGAAACTAGTGGTCTTGTTAATCATCAACACTTGATACTCTTTCTTGATTTCTACCTTCATCGATTTCATCATCATGAAAAGCTCGGGAATCGTTTTCGTCATCCCTTGCATACTATAGTTCATATGGTCCATGACGTTCAAAACGTCTTTGAAGTCCCGATTCTAAGCCGTTAAGCATGGTGCACTAAACTATCAAGTAGCCATCATATTGAGCTAGCTAAACGTTCATAATGTCTGCATCTGCTCCTGCAATAGGTCTTTCACCTAGCGGTGCATCAAGGACATAATTCTTATGTGCAGCAATGAGGATAAACCACAGATCATGGACCCAGCCCGCATCATTATTGCTACTATCATCTTTCAACTTAGTTTTCTCTAGGAACATATATAAAACATATGGAAGCAACAACGCGAGCTATTGATCTACAACATTATTTGCAAAATACTATCAGGACTAAGTTCATGATAAATTAAAGTTCAATTAATCATATTACTTAAGAACTCCCACTTAGATAGACATCCCTCTAATCATATAAGTGATCACGTGATCCATATCAACTAAACCATAACCGATCATCACGTGAGATGGAGTAGTTTTCAATGGTGAACATCACTATGTTGATCATATCTGCTATATGATTCATGCCCGATCTTTCGGTCTCAGTGTTCCGAGGCCATATCTGCATATGCTACGCTTGTCAAGTTTAACCCGAGTATTCTGCGTGTGCAAAACTGTCTTACACCCGTTGTAGATGAACGTTGAGCTTATCACACCTAATCATCACGTGGTGTCTCGGCATGATGAACTTTGGCAACGGTGCATACTCAGGGAGAACACTTTTACCTTGAAATTTAGTGAGAGATCATCTTATAAAGCTACCGTCGAACTAAGCAAAATAAGATGTATAAAAGATAAACATCACGTGCCATCAAAATATGTGACATGATATGGCCATCATCATCTTGTGCTTTTGATCTCCATCTCCAAAGTACTGTCATGATCTTCATTGTTACCGGGATGACACCATGATCTCCATCATCTTGATCTTTTATCAACGTGTCGTCACATGGTCGTTTCACCAGCTATTGCTTTTGCAACTATTGCTATCGCATAGCGATAAAGTAAAGCAATTACATGGCACTTGCATCTTATGCAATAAAGAGACAACCATAAGGCTCCTGCCAGGTGCCGATAACTCTATTCCAAAACATGATCATCTCATACAATAAAATATAGCATCATGACTTGACCATATCACATCACAACATTCCCTACAAAAACAAGTTATACATCCTCTAGTTTTTTGTTGCAAGTTTTACGTGGCTGCTACGGGCTGAGCAAGAACGTTCTTACCTACGCATCAAAACCACAACGATATTTCATCAAGTTAGTGCTGCTTTGACCTTCACAAGGACCGGGCGTAGCCACACTCGGTTCAACTAGAGTTGGAGAAACTGACACCCGCCAGCCACCTGTGTGCAAAGCACGTCGGTAGAACCAGTCTCGCGTAAGCATACGCGTAATGTCGGTCCGGGCCGCTTCATCCAAAAATACCGCCGAACCAAAGTATGACATGCTAGTAAGCAGTATGACTTGTATCGCCCACAACTCACTTGTGTTCTACTCGTGCATATAACATCTACGCATAAACCTGGCTCGGATGCCACTGTTGGGGAACGTAGTAATTTCAAAAAAATTCCTACGCACACATAGGATCATGGTGATGCATAGCAACGAGAGGGGAGAGTGTGTCCACTTACCCTCGTAGAACGAAAGCGGAAGCGTTAGCACAACGCGGTTGATGTAGTCGTACGTCTTCACGATCCAACTGATCCAAGTACCGAATGTACGGCACCTCCGAGTTCAACAAACTTTCAGCTCGATGACGTCCCACGACCTCCGATCCAGCAAAGCTTCGCCGGAGAGTTTCGTCAGCACGACGGTGTGATGACGGTGATGATGACGCTACCGACGCAGGGCTTCGCCTAAGCACCGCTATGATATGATCGAGGTGGATTATGGTGGAGGGGGGCACTGCACACGGCTGGGAGAGATCAACAGATCAACTTGTGTCTCTTGGGGTGCCCCCTGCCCCCGCATATAAAGGAGCAAGGGGGAGGCCGGCCGGCCCTTGCAGGGCGCGCCAGGAGGAGGCGTCCTCCTCCTAGTGGGAGTAGGACTCCCCTTTCCTAGTCCCACTAGGAGGGGGGAGGAAGGAGAGGGGGAGGAGAAGGGAAGAGGGGGCACAGCCCCTTCCCTAGTCCAATTCGGACTAGGCCCATGGGGGGCGCGCAGCCAGCCCCCGTGGCTTCTCCTCTTTTTCCCCTAAAGCCCACTAAGGCCCATATGTACTCCCGTATTCCCGTAACTCCCCCGGTACTTTGAAAAATACCCGAATCACTCGGAACCTTTCCGATGTCCCAATGTAGTCGTTCAATATATTGATCTTTACGTCTCGACCATTTCGAGACTCCTCGTCATGCCCCCGATCTCATCCGGGAATCCGAAATACCTTTGGTACATCAAAACACATAAACTCATAATACTGATCGTCACCGAACGTTAAGCGTGCGGACCCTACGGGTTCGAGAACTATGTAGACATGACCGAGACACGTCTCCGGTCAATAACCAATAGAGGAACCTAGATGCTCATATTGGCTCCTACATATTCTACGAAGATCTTTATCGGTCAAACCGCACAACAACATACATTGTTCCCTTTGTCATCGGCATGTTACTTGCCCGATATTCGGTCGTCGGTATCCTCATACCTAGTTCAATCTCGTTACCGGCAAGTCTCTTTACTCGTTCCATAATACATCATCCCGCAACTAACTCATTAGTCACAATGCTTGAAAGGCTTATAGTGATGTGCATTACCGAGAGGGCCCAGAGATACCTCTCCGGCAATCCGAGTGACAAATCCTAATCTCGATCTATGCCAACTAAACAAACACCATCAGAGACACCTGTAGAGCACCTTTATAATCACCCAGTTACGTTGTGACGTTTGGTAGCACACAAAGTATTCCTCCAGTGTTCGGGAGTTGCATAATCTCATAGTCATAGGAACATGTATAAGTCATGAAAAAGCAATAGCAACATACTAAACGATCAAGTGCTAAGCTAACGGAATGGGTCAAGTCAATCACATCATTCTCTAATGATGTGATCCCGTTAATCAAATGACAACTTTTGTCTATGGCTAGGAAACTTAACCATCTTTGATTCAACGAGCTAGTCAAGTAGAGGCATACTAGTGACACTCTTTTTGTCTATGTATTCACACATCTATCAAGTTTCCGGTAAATACAATTCTAGCATGAATAATAAACATTTATCAAGAAATAAGGAAATAAATAATAACTTTATTATTGCCTCTAGGGCATATTTCCTTCACTACTATGGTGGGTCCCAGCTAGCAGGGGTATTCATTTTTTTGTGCGTAATAAGGAGGCACTTCCTTGCATGCGAAGATATAGCTGGTGGGTCCGACCTATCAGCGGGGGGAATGTTTTTTTCGCGAAATACAGAAGCCCTTCCCACGTACAGTCCATGTACAGTGCGTAATGAGGAGGAACTTTCCTTGCGTGCGACCATGGACCTCGTGGGTCCCAGCCGTCAGGCTCTCCACGTAAAGGCCTCTTCCGATGACTCTCGTATGTTGACCATGCCGCGCCGAGCGCACCGAGGCGGTGGACGACGGCGAGGCCCCAGACCGGAATGACCCGGAGATGGGGAAGACGCGGTAGTGGAGTCGCAGAAAAATAGAACTGAGTTGTGCGTCGTCTTAAAAAAACATAACTTGGGCTGCTGATGTTATAGACAAGCTAGGTTGGGAGGCCCAGAGGCCGCTTGATACCTGCTGGATCCAAAAAATGTTGAAACATGTCGTGGGCTGCCCATGTTAAACAACAAAACCTAGGCCATGGACTTGGTGGGCCCGGGACTGTCAGCCTCTTGACGAACTGTTGTCTCCCGATTCCTCTTGTTTTGCTGACCATGTTGGGAACAACAGACGGCGGTGCCGCGGCTAGAGCACCAAGGTGGAGGACGATGTCGAGACCTCAGACCGAACAAACCAGTGCGGGGGAAGACGCGGGCGGAGGGGAGTACTAGGGTTGACTTGTTCGGGTGCAGGGTGGGCCCGTGGAGCTGCCGCTGCCGGACAATGTGTGGTAGTAGAGGCATGGCCTGGCCAACGCCATAGGCTATGATGGCCAGCCGCTATATAGGAAGAGGACGAAAGATTGAACAAAATAGACAAATACAAATTGATAGGTGGTTGGTCCCATATGTCTGTGTACGAGACCTGTTGGGTCCACCTGAGGAGGGGAATATGTTGGGAGGAAGGAGATTCAAAGCACGACAACCGAGTGAAGTAGTTTTTTTAACAGACAAGTGAACTAGTTACATACATAAGCAAATAGCCACTAAAAAAGCAAACAGGTTAATGGGTTCTTAAAAGAAATATTTCGGACAAAACATATAATTACGACACATAGGCTAATGCATGAAACACTCAGATGATAAAGGTGCTTATAAACAGATAAAGTACAACATCTAGAACTTCCTGGCACGCTTGATCATGACCCTGCGGCTATCTGTGTACTCGTCAGTTACGGGAAGCAGACACGCCCTCATGTCCAAGATCTACCTGTACATGTTGTAGCATGCGTATGCGTCCTTGGCCGTGTAGGTTATGTAGGCTAGATTCAGAGGTACCTCCCACGTGTTCAGGTCCTTGGTATCGTTGTCTTCTTTCATGTTGGCGTATCAGGGGTCGATGATGGTCTCGGCAAGGTCAACCACGGAGTCCTTCTCCAGCCCGTTGCTGATGATCTTGTATTGCTTCTGGATGTCGACAAGCTTGTTGCACCAGATGGCCGAATCGTCGCGTTCTTCCTTCTCTCCACCGTAGTGAAGGTGCAGTCGGCGCTGCCGATGAGATGGGCGAATACTCCAGAACCTCTGATGGACCTACAGAAGTGGTAGATGATAACCTCGTCCCGCACACATACCTGGGCGACGGCGATCCGGTGGTCCCTGTCAGGAGACGAATGGATGGGCACAAGGTCTAGTCCTGCAACCTTGTGCTTTCTCGTCCTGTAGGTACTGCTTGAACTCGGCGAGGCAGAGCTTCACTGAGTCCGGATCGTTAGTGTACATCACATTCAACTTGGTGCAGCCATAGGACTGAATGACGAACTCAAAGGGGAACTCCTTGCTGAAGTCCATATCCAGCAGGCTCACCCCTCGGATCGCCATTGGGGTCTCTTCAAGTGAACGAGTGTGTAGGCGGCGGCAGCAGTTCGTTTTTCAGCTCTTGGGGAACTGGATTCAACAATAAACTGAGTGTGTACAGGCGACAACAGTTACTACCCTCCTCGCCCACTGACGCCTGCAAAAGATGCACCTCGGCGATTCAAACGCTTCCATTAAGAAACCTACTCCGCCACGAAGCGGTCTCGTATTGGTATCTGTAATAACAGGAGTTAGTGGTCACTTTACTTAAATTTAATTAGCTTTAATAGAATTTATACTTAAAACAAGCAATGCACTGGCTCGTTCTATCAGTGCCACAAGATCAACATGCACACCAATTAGAATTATTATTCTCAGGACGCACACGATCAGCACATTTGTCGCACTTTCACAAAAGATAATACTACCAAGTTTGAACTGTTTGTTATGGTTGTTGTCCTCTGCATCATCATGCCGTGTTTCCCAGCTTGCAAGATTCAGAACCAACAAATAAGATCCAAATAATAAGTACAACAAAGATGCCTATACATCTCATTGATTCCCAGCTTGCAAGATTCAGAACCAACAAATAAGATCCAAATAATAAGTACAACAAAGATGCCTACACATCTCATTGATTCCCAGCTTGCAAGATTCACAACCAACAAATAAGATTCAATAATAAGTACAACAAAGATGCCTACACATCTCATTGATTCCCAGCTTGCAAGATTTAGAACCAACCCATTAGAGCCTTTTGATAAAGTGAATATCGGGATTAAATCCATCTTGGCTAGCCATGTCATACAATCGAAGAACTTGGCGAATGCTCTTGACCGTCACAACATCTGTAGTTGAGTATTCCTGTTTGCACAACGCAAACAAGAAGAGCATGATTTCACTTTAATAGTGGCCTCCTTGGACTCAACCTGCAGCTCCACTCGGATGAGGCCTGCCTGGAGTTCCATGATTCAATTCATGCACCTTTTTCTGCAGTTCACCTAAAATGAAGCAAAGATTGCATCATTCAGCTAGCAAGAAGTACTTGCTCTCGTGAGCTGGCAGGTTCTTCTTTAGTAGTTGCACTAAAATTGAGGAACATTAAGGTTGGCTGTTCGGCTCATGTAAGGTACAACTATAATTTTCTTATCCTTTTGTGTAGTTCCACTAAAATAAAGTGCCATTGTGGTGATAGTGACGACTCATCTTGCAAAGGCTAATAAAATGTTGCACGAGATTACCAGCAGAACTTGACGGAGATTTTGGAAACTCCAATCACCATTTTGTGCAGTTCACCAAAATTGAGAGATGTTACCCACGTGACATTTTAGTTGAACTGCACAAGACACTCATTCCAAAAAAAGTGTTTTGTGTAGTTCACCAAAAGGTCACAATAGCAACAAGCTGAAATGGATATCCCTATCTGCACAAAAAGATAGAAAGTAAACAGTTGCTGGTCAATAAGAATATACAAAACATATACGAAATGAAAAGAAGCATCTTAATTATGTTCATGGCAATCACGCAAGGACAATAGAAATTTTAAAACGTCAGCAATGCTTCATGTTACCAGAAGCATTACGATCAACATTGAGATTCCTCAAATATGGGATTACTTTAATGGTGGCATTGCTTGTTTACCGGATACAGTAAACCAACAGCAGCTAAAGAGTTGGTTTAAGGGCATGGGACCATGGGGACACCAGGACACTCAGCAACGTAAAGGAGCAACTTACTTATCATACTGGGGAAAACAGCAGGAGTGCCGTTTGTAACACAATTTAATTGCATCTTATCACCGGAGGCATTAGATTAACAATAACACTGGTTAGACATGTCCCTAAGGTAACAGTGTGATCGCTTCATTTTACATGTGCCCTTACATTAACAACAGCAAAAGGTTGGTATAAGGACATGCGATAGTGGACGCATCAGCACAATGTACCTACAAGGAGGCATAAAGTGGTGATGCCGAGTTTGTTCATGCTATGTGAGGGCAGCAAATCTAATCCTGGAGACCTTTTACTATGTGAGGGCAGCAAACCTAATCCTGGAGACCTTGTACTTGTGAGGGAAGCAAATCTAATCCTGGAGACCTTTTACTATGTGAGGGCAGCAATTCTAATCCTGGAGATCTTTTACTATGTGAGGGCAACAAATCTAATCCTGGACATACTCTGTTGACTTGTCCACCAGCCGCCACTTTCTATCCTTTTTTCAACCAATAATAGATCTATTCCTTATCCAGTTTGTACTGCGTTTTCCCATTATTTCCCTTTTCAACCAAGAGACCGGTTGGGTATCCGGTCTCTACTACTTTCACCATATTATTTCCTCTTTGAATCAAGTCCTAGATTCATGCTACAACTTTCCCCTTTCTTCGTTGTTTGAACAAAGCCCTAGATTCAATGCATGAAGTAGCTTTACCTCTAATAATACTAAAAATTTAGGTGGCTTTGGAAGAGCTGATGGGAGTAAAAAAAGATGCACATGCAGACACGTGGGGAGCTGGGGCAGTAGAGCAAGGCCGCTTTTGAAGAACTTATACCTGAGGATCGTCGGGATGTTGGCGGCGGCAGGTCAGATCTGCGGACAATACGGCAGGGAGGAAGAAGGGTCGGAGGACCTCCCGAGCCGGCACTGTGTCGGAGAGAATGGCACGGGCAGAGGATCGGGCCCCTCCGGCAGCTGTGGGTTTCCTCCCTCGCCGGTGATGACTGCGTGAGTGATGCACCTAGTCCTCTACACACACCAGCCGAAGGGATCCAGCCGGATCTATGACCAGCGGTGAGCAGAGAGAAAATGTCGCTACCGTTGTCTTGTTTATATCTAGAGAGGATGAGAGAATGAAGAGAGCAACCCTAGTAAAGCAAGCGCTCATGCCCCTACGTACATATATAGTGGAGTGATTATCTTTTTCTCTCCACAACAGGTGTTCCAATTTGTGTACGTGGCATTAAAGAAAAGAAACTCTCAATTTAAGGTGACTACATGTACGACTCCTACTTACTACTACTAGTAGTACTATTGTTCACTTGTGCTCCCTGGACCTCCATTCATTGAACAACCCCATGGGTGAATAAACATACAGTACTAGTATTTATATAGAACGAACAAGCTCGAACTATTTTTGCGTAGTTAAAAGTTGAGGGCGGGGCTTTTCCCGGGCAGTATGCACGGCAGTTTTCGCGTAGGCGGTTTGACAGAGAGGCGAGGAGGGTAAGGGAGTAGCGGATTCAACTTACTTACTGCTGGAAAGGTCGGGCTATGCGATTTGATGGTGCGTTACTGTTTGGATCTATGTGTTAGAGTTAGTTTGGGTTAGTTTGAACTCAAGTAACCCAAAAATATCCAAAATAGGAGGGTTAGTTTGGGTTACTGTTTGGACCCATGTGTTAGAGTTAGTTTGGGTTAGTTTGAACTCAACTAACCCAAAAAAATCTAACCCACCCAAGAGGTGCTTATTTGGGTTAGTTCTTCTCGGGACACTAAAAAACACATTTTTCTCTCGCTCTCCCCGCAGCAGATCCCTCCCCACTTCCTCGAAGCTTCTCATCCTCTCCCTCCCTACCTCCCTCTCGCACCGCCCATGAAGGCACCTCGCCGTATCCGCGCTCCATCTAACCCTGTCATCCAAACACCTCTTTCGCTAGAGTTACTTCAGGGTTAGTTCAGGATTAGAATCTAACTCTAACCTTTAACCGAGTTAGAGTATCCAAATAGGGCCAAGCGTTACGACCGGGGTGATGCCCCCTTCCGTTCCGCACTCTAATCTAGTGCATGACACGTATTACGTCGACCCGGATGCTATTGGCTGTCCCACATGTCGGTGAACTAGTACGTAATAGTAAGAAGGAGCAAAGAATCATGCGGTATAAGTCTTTCTAGATATTCCAACAAGTGACTAGACTACACCACGTGCAGTATCTCAAATCTCAAATCTCAAATCTCCCTTCCGGTTTATAGGGCTCAAATTTCAAATCTCATCAACCAAGGTATTTTGCTATTGGAGGAATGTATCTCGTACTTTACAAAACTACCCTAATTAAACTCATGCATTAATTACGTAGTTCTCTCGTTTTCCTCTCCGCCTTGGTCGCGGTGCACAATATTGAGCACTCCTATATGACTAGCCGCTCTATCTACATGCGGGACATCAAAGCATCCAGGCCCGCGTGTGGCCGTCATGACCCGTCATATCACAAAACCCACACCTTTACTAGCAGTGGTAAAGTGGCCTCGAAGTTGGACTGGACGAAGAAACCATCATTTCATTGGAATGCTCATTGAAGCCCTTTCTCCCCTTTATTGAAGAAAACCTCACTCCAGGCTACTCACTTCTGCCATTTTTCTTCTATACCGACGAAGGAAAGGTGAGAGAATCAGTGATGCTGCTATATTTTCATTCCAAGAATCTTCTTTTTGCGAAGCACCGACCGATTCTCATAGCCTATTCTTTTCCCGTTTTCATTGCGATTGTGGTTTCCTTTCGATTGCTTTTTGTTTGTCAGTTCATTGATGGATCCTGGAGCACTAGGCAAAGAGTTGCCGGCGGACAACCCACTGGAGATAGCGATCTTCAGGAAGCGAGCACCGACCAACGAGTTGACCATGTTGGCGGGCCAACCCATGGAGACGAAGAACTCCAAGAAACAAACACTGGCCAAAGAGTTGACGACGTTGGCGGACGAACTCCTCAAAGAAAGTTGGAAGAACAGCAAGGGCCCCACCGTGCCTACCCCAGAAACTCTGATGGCCACCTATGCGAGGCTCAAGCCCGAGTTTGAGGAGATAGTCACCGTTGAGAATCAGTATTCCCCTGGCAAGGTGATGGCCCCCATCGAGGATGAGGAGATGGCCCCCGGAGGGATGGGACCCCCCGGTGAGCTGCACAAGGTAAAAAATAATGGCTTATTACCGAAAGTTGTGGTTTTTGATTATTTGCAATGTGCTTGCTAATATGTTAGGGTTGTGCAGGTGCTGGTGGACGTCCTTAATAATTCCGATGTCGCGGCCCGTCCCGTGGACAACGCCCAGAGATCGTATTCGATGTCGCGGCCCGTCCTGTTGGCATCGCCCCGGAGATCGATTCCGATGCCGCTGTCCATCCTGTGGACATCGCCCCAGAGATCGATTCCGATGTCGCGATCAGTCCTGTGGATATCGCCCCAGAGATCGATTCCCATGCCACTGTCTGTGTTGTGGTCATTGCCCGAGAGATCGATGACAAGAAATAGTTGGTCACGCTAATCCTTCAGGGTAGTTTGCATTGCCCTGTGTTTAATTACCAGAACGATGCGTGTCATCAAACCATCTTAGGGGTAGTGCACTGTCTTGTGTGGGCGGTACTTGCTAATTTTGTTTGATAGTGAATCATGCGAACCCTCTCCGAGTTACGGAAACAGATGTATCCTCACCAACTTTTGATGTAATATATGGCATGCTTAGATGTAAGTTTGAACTGTTTATCATATCAGCAGGGCTTATTTGATGATTCTTGGTGTTAGTAGTCTAGCTACTGTGCGAGCTATAGTACTTGCAAAACACTCATCGAAGAGAAATGTTGGGGCTGATGAGCTCGTGGTACGCTTATACTGATCCGTCGTCGATCGGCCAATAGCCCAAGCTCCTAAAATTGTAGGCTTAGCGATCGATCAGACAATAGTCGACATGGATACATTCAGGCCTCATTTGGTTCATAGGGTAGGAAAATCGTAGCAAAACTACAGAGACGTACAACACAAAATCATAGCAGTACAGAGACGTCCCTCCGTTCCAAAATAGATGAGTCAACTTTGTACTACTAACTTTGAAACAGAAGGAGTACAAAACCTAGGCGGGCTAGTTTGGCCTAGTGGGTTTTAGTGATATGACGTGGTACAGTGTCATCCAGTCTTCGCGTGTGGTAGCAGTACTGCGGGTAGAGTAAGTTTTCATGAATAAGCGAAATTCAATGATAACCCACAAGTAAAGGGGATCACAACAGCTTTCGAGGGTAAAGTATTCAACCCAAATTTATTGATTCGACACAAGGGGAGCCAAAGAATATTCTTGAGTATTAGTAGTTGAGTTGTCAATTCAACCACACCTGGATAACTTAGTATCTGCAGCAAAGTGTTTAGTAGCAAAAGTGGTATGATAATAAAGGTAATGGTAGCAAAAGTAAAGATAAATGTTTTTGGGTTTTTGTAGTAGTTGTAACAGTAGCAACGGAAAAGTAAATAAGCGAAGAACAATATGTGAAAAGCTCGTAGGCAATGGATCAGTGATGGATAATTATGTCGGATGCGATTCCTCATGCAATAGCTATAACATAGGGTGATATAGAACTAGCTCCAATTCATCAATGTAATGTAGGCATGTATTCCGTAAATAGTCATACGTGCTTATGGAAAAGAACTTGTATGACATCTTTTGTCCTACCCTCCCGTGGAGGTGGGGTCCTAGCGGAAACTAAGGGATATTAAGGCCTCCTTTTAATAGATAACCGGAACAAAGCATTAGCACATAGTGAATACATGAACTTCTCAAACTACGGTCATCACCGAGAAGTATCCCGATTATTGTCACTTCGGGGTTGTCGGATCATAACACATAATAGGTGACTGTCGGTGTCAAAACCGGCGGATCTCGGGTAGGGGGTCCCGAACTGTGCGTCTAGGCGGATGGTAACATGAGACAAGGGACACGATGTTTTTACCCAGGTTCGGGCCCTCTCGATGGAGGTAATACCCTACTCCTGCTTGATTAATATTGATGATATGGGTAGTAGAAGAGTGGATCTACCACGAGATCAAGGAGGCTAAACCCTAGAAGCTAGCCTATGGTATGATTGTTGTTCGTCCTATGGACTAAAACCCTCCGGTTTATATAGACACCGGATAGGTTAGGGTTACACAGTAGTCGGTTACAATGGTAGGAGATCTACATATCAGACGCCAAGCTTGCCTTCCACGCCAAGGAAAGTCCCATCCGGACACGGGACGAAGTCTTCGATCTTGTATCTTCATAGTCTTGGAGTCCGCCGACGATAGTCCGCTATCCGTACCCCTAGTCCGGGACTCCTCAAGAGCCCTCGAACCAGGCTTCAATGATGACGAGTCCGCGCATATTGTCTTCGGCATTGCAAGGCGGGTTCCTCCGAATACTTCATAGAAGGTTTTGAACACAAGGATAGTGTCCGGCTCTGCAAAACAAGTTCCACATTCCACCGTAGAGAGAATAACCTTTGCACAGATCTGCTGATGTATTTCGTGGCGTGACATCACACCACGGCCAGGCCTTTATATGAATCGTTTTTTACCGTTTCACCTCAGCGCGTTTAGCGAGGCGGTTTCCTTGGCATGTCTTATCAAAGCATAGATCGTGCCCCCTTATTCCGGGATTCTCATCAATACGGACGTGGGTAACCCATCTGCGCCATTGATTATGGCGCTTGGGAAATAAGCGAGTTTTACCAGGCTGGTGGGAGACGCATAGCTTCGTCCGTCCATATAAGGGGATAAGAATCCACCTTTTCACCTACGCCTTCTTACTCCTTTGCTTATCCATTTCCGCGCACTCGAGCCCCAGCTCCCAAGTCCGCACATCCCACCTCAACCTTTCTCCAACCATGTCAGGAGCGGGAGGCAGGTGGATGGCCTCCTCCGCCACGGAGGGGCACATCACAAGATCAAGGGAGGCCGGATACTTGTCCGCAACATCGCAGCACAGGATTCCCGACGAGGGCAGCTTATTCCGACCCCGGCCCCATGAGAGGGTGGTGTTTCTCCCCACTTCCTCCGCATGGACTAGGTTTTCCACTTCACCCATTTGTCCGGGGCTCATGTTCTACTACGGCCTGGACTTCCACGACTGACCCCAATTTCATCCTCAACATCTCGGCGTTTATCGTCAGGTGCGAGGCCTTCCTCTGCATCCAGCCCCACTTCGGCTTATGGCTGAAGATCTTCAACGTCCGGCCGAAGGTTGTGGGCGGCCGTCAAGCAGAGTGCAGAGGCGCCATGGTTGGCAAGATGGCCAAAGTCCCATGGCTCGAAGGCGCCTCTGTGGAGACAATAAAGGGGTGGCAATCGGGGTGGTTCTACATCACCGAGCCCCGCGATCCCGAATGGGTGGCGGCCCCCGAATTCAGATCTGGCTTCCTCACACGGCTCTCGTCATGGAAAGAGACGGGCCTGACGTGGGGGAATTCGGACGAGACATCCGGACTTCAAACATGCGTCCAAAACCTGGTAGCCAAGAATCTTAGGCTCGTCAACGTAATCCAGGTGATGCTCATCCGCCGGATTCTCCCATGCCAACAACGGGCCTTTAACTTGTGGGAGTTCGATCCGGCACAACACCGAACCTTGAGCCGGCTCTTCGACACTACGTACGAAGACGCCTGGAAGGTGTTGTTCAAGGGCGCCGAAGCCCCAGCATCCGCTACCAAAGATCGTGGATACAGCTCGCAACGTCAAGCCGGCGAGGTAAGTTATTTTACCCTTTACGGGACTCTTTTTTCATAGATTGACTCTACGTGGGATCTAAAACTCCCTAATCTTTGACAGATGGGTGAAGACGTCCGGACAGATTAACCGTCTGCTCCTTTGCCGAAGACCGGAGAACGCCCGATTAACGGGCTGATGGCTCCGGCGCCCATGTGGTGCCGAGAAGAAGGCCAAGAAGGAGGTCACGGAACTCAAGGAGTTCCCGACGCCAGTCTTGTCGATTCTCAAGCGTAATCTTCTCCCGAGGACGAGGAGGAAGAAGAAGAAGCTCCTCCCCCGGCGGGGGAGGAGAAGAAAAGGAAGGCCGCCCCAACTAGGGAGGCCGGAGGGTCCAAGAAGGGAAGAACCCTTCCTCCGGACTTCTCCACCAGCGTCGACGATGATGAAGAGGATTGGCCAACAAGGGCCAAGCCCCTGGCGAGATCGTAAGTGTCCGGATACCCACGGCTTTTTCATAATTGCATAGTGTTCTCTAATACCGAACAATCATGCAGCCCGCCCAAGGGCGAGCTCGCCGCTTCAACGAGCGGGTCCCCGGGTTCGTCGGAAATGGAGAGTACTTCGCCCGACCGCCTCGCTTTCATGCTGCGGACGACGCCGGTGGGGCCCCAAGGGGCTTGGTCAAGAGGAGGTAGCGCAGAGGTGCCACAAGGCAACCTCCCGGACTCAGCGCGCGGGGCAAGACCCTCAGGGCTCTAAGCCCGACCTCGTCCCGACTCCATGCCGGAACCATCAGCCGTTCCAAGTCCGCCAGCGGATCTTCGCAAGAAGGGTAAGACGCCGTGTCCTCCGCCCAACCGAGGCGCCGGATAGCTATGGAGGCGCTTAACAAGCTTCCATCGAGGAGGAGCACCGCATCTGTTATGAGTGCGGTGATCCGAAAGTTTAGTCCGCCAAGAGCGGATCGACAAGCATACCAGCCTTCTAACAAAGCTTTGAGGTAAGTTTAAAACATGTAAAAATATTACCGCATAGACAGTAGCCTCTGATGCTTAGTTCGGTGTTCGGAAAGAAAAGCCGGACTAAGGATCTAAAAAGATATACGCAGGAGTCTAACATAAGTATGTCAATATGGGAATGCAAGCTGCGCTGCTGACCTCTGTCGCACTGACTGCGGAGGTCAATGCATTGAAGCAGAACCTCGAGCGGTCCGAGAACGAGCTCGGACAAGCCAAGAAGCAGCTTAAGGACAAGGAAGGTAGGTAATACCTTATTAAAGAAATACCTTATGGAAAAGGTTTTGGTTGCAAAAAATAACAGGAATAACATGGGTACTGCAGGGGCCACGAACGAGGTGGTGACCCTGAAGGAAGCGGTGCCCGTGGCCGAAAACAAAGCGGCTGCGGAACGCACCGAGCGAGAGAAAGGGGAGGCGCAGCTGGCGGAGGTGCGGCAAGAGCTCCAGATTCTCGTGAAAAAACACGAGGGTTTGGAGCATGACTCGAAGACCCGAGAGTCCGAGCTTGCCTCGGCTCTTGAGAGTGCCAAAGCTGCTAAGGCCGAGGCCCAAAAATCCCTCCAAGAAATTGAAGCACTAAAGAAGATAGCGGCGGGTAAGGCATTCTTTATGCAAAGCAAGCATGTGAAAGTGAATTACCTATTACTTACCCGGATTCGGAGCTCTCCAGGAGCTGTCGCAGATTTGCCTGCAGAAGGCGCCCGATGCTGCCGCATTCTACCGCGCCAAGGAGGGGAGCTCGACGGAGAAGGTGTTCTGGTCTCAAGATGTCGAGGCCGGACATCCGGTGCTCGAGCGACCAGCTGAAGCAGCTGGTCGAGCTCCACAAGGTCGCCGAACAGGCCATGAAGGGCCTTATAGTTCGGCTGTGGCCATTAGAAGCCATGCCTGGGAGCTACTTCGGCTTGGTGCAGCGGCTGGTGGACGCATGTCCACGAATTGAAGTCATCAAGCGCTCCGTCTACATCGAAGGTGTTCGTTGGGCCCTTGCCCGTGCTAAAGTGCACTGGGGCAAGCTGGATGCGGAGAAGCTTGTGACGGACGGGCCACCGAAGGGCAAGGAGCATCACACGCCCGAAATGTATTATGAGGGTCTCCTAAAGGGTGCCCGCCGAATAGCGGATGAGTGCTCCAAAGATGTAATTTTTGAATAGACTCGCATTTGTTATCCTGTACGCTGAAAACTTGTTCATATGCGCTAAGCAACGCTTGTTAATATAAAATATTACCTTTTGTGCGGCCGTTTATCAAATTTGAGAGATGGCAAGTCGTTGGCTTCAGCCCCCATGCCACGAGTCTTTGGGGTGTTGGGATAAACTTGAGCACTCTTGTTCCCATTCTTGGGTCCATCTAGGGAGGTGCTCAACGCAACGAACAAGGCAACCAGACTTATAATGCTTGAACACTCTCACTTAGCCATAGAATTCTATAATTTTAAATTTCGGCGAAGCCCCTAGTATTCGGAAGACCGAGTTCGGGGTGCTATCCACGCCTTGGCCGGACAGTTCCGGTTCCTCGCTCTAAGCGGCATAAGTCTTTGGGGACCCGAAAAAACCTCTCGAACAACGACTGGCTCTCGCCCTATCATGACGGTTAGTCTTAGCTTTCTCCACTGAGGTGCTCGACCCAGCTCAACTGGGCACAATCGCAGATGGTTCTCCCGGTGCTACCTTAGCCGATATAGCGGAACGAAGGTACCAAAACACGGAGCCGGGCAAACCCAACTATTGACCCAAGACATGATTCGAGCCGACTCATATAATGCTATAAGTTCGGGTGCCGACTTGTGAAAGTGTTCGGACTTATCACACCATAATTTTGGGGTACTTAAGCCCCTGGTGTATTGGCCGTACCAAAGTGTACGGGTGCAACATGTCATGAAATGAACATATATATAGAAAAAGAAAGGAGTGCAATAATAGACAAAAGCTATGTATTGTTCATTCAAAAAGGTACTGCAATGAAAGCAGAATGATACAAATAGTGCGATAAGCAAGGGATGGGACTATCTAACATGTCCCCCTCCAGGGGCAAGCTGCGGGATGGTATGTAAAATAGGTATAATGCTCGTAATAGAGACCACCTGAACACTCGACGGAGCTTTAGTGCTTCCCTGGCTGTTGCATCGTGAGTTCGGCGATTCTAGTGCCGGACAGGACTTCTGAAAAACGGAGTCCTGAAAAGAAAAAAAATAAAAAGAAAAGAATGACACAATCGGAGCCCACAGTGCGGTTGAGCCGCATTCTTGGCGCAGCCGTGGTCGTGCCCCTCCCCATATGCCCATGGTATCTCCAGAGCGTAGTTATGTACGCGTAATACTGGCTTCGCAATTTCGCGAGGGCTAGGGTTGGGGCCGGATTGCTACTCGTGCTTGAATCGTGCCAGGTGGTCTTGTTGTAGGTTACTCCGGGCGCGCTTGGCGGTGTCCGGACGCTTAGTGGCCGGACTCGAGAGTTGCCGTGAGAGGCTGCTTTGCACCTCCGCCACGAGGGCCGCTGTGTGCTCCTCCGTTCGGAGAGAGCGTTCGGTGTTTCCATTGACCGTGATTACTCCTCGAGGGCCTGGCATCTTGAGCTTGAGGTATGCGAAAGCGGCACCGCATTGAACTTTGTAAATGCGGTTCGTCCAACAAAGGCATGATAGCCGCCATGAACGGGACTATGTCGAAGATTAACTCTTCGCTTCGAAGTTATCCGTGATCCAAGACCACTTCGAGTGTGACCGAGCCTGCATAATTGGCCTCTACACCTGGTATGACGCCTTTAAAGGTCGTCTTTGTAGGTTTAATCCTTGAGGGTCTATGCCCATTTTGCGACTTGTATCCCGATAAAGCAGGTTCAGTTGCTACCGCCATCCATCAGGACTCTGGTGAGGTGAAATCCGTCAATAATTGGGTCAAGAACCAATGCGGCGAAACCGCTGTGATGGATGCTAGTGGGGTGGTCCCTTCGATCGAAGGTGATCGGGCAGGAGGACCATGGGTTGAACTTTGGGGCGACTGGCTCCATCGCATATACGTCCCGTAGTGCATGCTTCCGCTCCCTTTTGGGTATGTGGGTTGCGTATATCATGTTCACCGTCCGCACTTGTGTGGGAAAACCCTTCTGTCCTCTATTGTTCGGCGGCCGGGGCTCTTCCTCGTCATCACTATGCAGCCCCTTTTCATTGAGTTCGGCACCTAACTTGCCTGCTTGCTTGAACACCCAACAATCCTTGTTGGTGTGATTGGCTGGTTTTTCGGGGGTGCCATGTATCTAGCACAAGCGATCGAGTATGCGGTCCAAGTTGGATGGGCCCTGGGTATTTCTTTTGAATGGCTTCTTCCGCTGACCGGGTTTAGAGCCTCTGAATCCGGCATTGACGGCCGTATCTTCCATATTATCGCCGTTGATGCGGCGCTTGTTCTTGCTGCGACTCGACCTGCCATTGCTGTCCTTGGTACCCAAACTATCAGGGTGTTTGGCCAAGTTATTGCTTCGAGCTATCCAGCTGTCCTCTCCCGCGCAAAAGCGAGTCATGAGGGTTGTGAGGGCTGCCATAGATTTCGGCTTTTCCTGTCCTAGGTGCCGGGCAAGCCACTCGTCGCGGATGTTATGTTTGAAGGCTGCAAGGGCCTCTGCATCCGGACAGTCAACGATTTGATTTTTCTTTGTGAGGAACCGTGTCCAGAATTGTCTGGCCGATTCTTCTGGCTGCTGAATTTTGTGGCTAAGGTCATCGGCGTCTGGTGGTCGCACATATGTGCCCTGGAAGTTATCAAGAAATGCGGCTTCCAGGTCCTCCCAACAACCAATTGATTCGGCTGGCAAGCTGTTGAGCCAATGCCGAGCCGGTCCTTCAAGCTTGAGTGGGAGGTATTTGATGGCATGTAGATCATCACCGCGGGCCATGTGGATATGGAGGAGATAGTCCTTGATCCAGACCGCAGGATCGGTGGTACCATCGTATGATTCGATGTTTACGGGTTTAAAGCCCTCGGGGATTTGATGATTCATTACTTCATCTGTGAAGCATAGTGGGTGTGCGACGCCTCTGTATTGGGCTATATCACGACGCAGCTCAGATGAGCTTTGTCTATTGTGTTCGGCCCTGCCGGAGTTTCTGTATCCGGCGTGACGGTTATCATCACGTGTCGTGGGGCGCCCACGCGATCCGTAGATCGATCTTGTGTGTTTTGCCTTATCCTCCAATATATCTCGCAAGTCCGGCGTGTTTTCCCGTGCCCTAGTACTTTTTGAATGGCGTCGGGGTACGGCTTGAACGGAGGTTCTAGAGGCCTCCCTATCGCGGCCACGAGGTGGCCGGTCTGCCATGTCGTACGCTGGTGACTTGGGTGCTTCCTCTGATCGAGGCAACGGCCTGCGTTTGGGGTAGCTTTTGGAGGGGCGTTTGAGTTCATACTTTTCGGCTGCGAGGACTTCAGTCCGTCTGTCAGCTAGCAGATCTTGGTCAGCTCTAAGCTGTTGCTGCTTTTTCTTGAGGCTGTTTGCCGTGGCTATAAGCCTGCGTTTGAAACGCTCCTGTTCGGTGGGATCCTCAGGCACGACAAACTCGTCGTCGTCGAGGCTTGCCTCATCTTCGGAGGGAGGCGCATAATTATCGTCCTCGACCTCTCTTTCTGCCGAACTGTCATGCGGACTTGCTTCTCCCTCCTCCTGCGCTGAGTCCTGCTGGAGGGGGTTCTCTTCGCACCTTGTCCGGGTGTTGTTATCTCCGTGCGGAATCACCGCTTTTCTTTGTGGCGGGATTTAGAGCGGCGCCGCTGACGTCGGCGCTTCGGTTGCTTCTTGGAGGGGTCATCCTCCGTTGTTCCGTCGCCGTTCCCATCTTTGGGGATGTCCACCATGTATATGTCATAGGACGAGGTGGCCTTCCAGTGCCCTGTAGGCGCTGGGTCTTGGTCGTCTCCGGCATCGTCGTCCATACCGTCGATGTCTTCGGAGTCGAAGTCGAGCATGTCGGTTAAATCATCGACAGTGGCTACAAAGTGGGTGGTGGGTGGGCGTTGAATTTCGCCGCTCAGATCCCAACCTTCCTGTCCGTAGTCCGCCAGGCTCTCCGGATAAAGAGAGAGACTTTAGTGAATTCAGAATATCGCCAAAGGGCGAGTGTTGAAAGATGTCTCGCGACGATGAACTCCATAACGGGCGCCCAATCGGATTCGATTGGCGGGCGCTGGGGTTCGAGTCCGGAGAGGAGTCCGCACCGGAGTCAAGGTCTTCGCAAAGGACAGGGATGGAGTTCGCTCAATCGCCGAGAGATTGTATCCCCGAGTGGCGCCCAACCACTCGTGCTCGATCGGGGAATCCGCCCGGATTATGGATCGGAGCGGATATCGTGCGGCCTCCGTGGCAATCGTTCGGCTGCAGAGCTAGATCATGCCCATCGAGACAGTGCGGCACGCTTGGCTGCGGCTCGGATCGTCGAAGATCAAGTCTCCGCGGATATCGGCCGTATAGTTCAAACTTCCAAATCTGACTTGATGGCAGGGGCGTAGCTTCGATCTGCTCCAGATGGCAGCGAATTGCCCGCGATGCAAAGCCGCCGAATTGAAGATCTGTCCGGGAGAAAAGTCTCACCTGGACCGCGTCGTTGTTGATGATCGAAGGAGCCATCGGGCCTATCGGTGACGATACGGAGGAACTCTCAATGAAAGCACCAATGTCGGTGTCAAAACCGGCGGATCTCGGTAGGGGGTCCCAACTGTGCGTCTAGGCGGATGGTAACAGGAGACAAGGGACACGATGTTTTACCAGGTTGGGCCCTCTCGATGGAGGTAATACCCTACTCCTGCTTGATTAATATTGATGATATGGGTAGTACAAGAGTGGATCTACCACGAGATCAAGGAGGCTAAACCCTAGAAGCTAGCCTATGGTATGATTGTTGTTCGTCCTATGGACTAAAACCCTCCAGTTTATATAGACACCGGATAGGTTAGGGTTACACAGAGTCGGTTACAATGGTAGGAGATCTACATATCTGTATCGCCAAGCTTGCCTTCCACGCCAAGGAAAGTCCCATCCGGACACGGGACGAAGTCTTCAATCTTGTATCTTCATAGTCTTGGAGTCCGGCCGTGACGATAGTCCAGCTATCCGGACACCCCCTAGTCTGGGACTCCCTCAGTGACTATAGACTTGCAAGATAGGATCAAGAACACACATATATTCGTGAAAACATAATAGGTTCAGATCTGATATCATGGAACTCGGGCGCTAGTGACAAGCATTAAGCATAGCAAAGTCATAGAAACATCAATCTCAGAACATAGTGGATACTAGGGATCAAACCCTAACAAAACTAACTTGATTACATGGTAAATCTCATCCAGCCTATCACCGTCCAGCAAGCCTACGATGGAATTACTCACGCACGGCGGTGAGCATCATGAAATTGGTGATGGAGGATGGTTGATGATGATGACGGCGACGAATCCCCCTCTCCGGAGCCCCGAACGGACTCCCGATCAGCCCTCCCGAGAGAGATTAGGGCTTGGCGGCGGCTCCGTGTCGTAAAACGCGATGAAACTTTCTCTCTGATTTTTTTCTCCCCGAGACGGAATATATGGAGTTGGAGTTGACGTCGGTGGAGGTCCAAGGGGCCCACGAGATAGGAGGCCGCGCCCTAGGGGGGCGCGCCCCCCTGTCTCGTGGACAGGCTGTGGGCCCATGGCATTAATTCTTTCGCCAAAAATTCTTATTAATTCCAAACGGTGCCTCCGTGGATTTCCAGGATATTCTGAGAACTTTTATTTTCTACACATAAAACAACATCATGGCAGTTCTGCTGAAAACAGCGTCAGTCTGGGTTAGTTTCATTCAAATCATGCAAGTTAGAGTCCAAAACAAGGGCAAAAGTGTTTGGAAAAGTAGATACGTTGGAGACGTATCAACTCCCCCAAGCTTAAACCTTTGCTTGTCCTCAAGCAATTCAGTTGATAAACTGAAAGTGATAAAGAAAAACTTTTACAAACTCTATTTGCTCTTGTTGTTGTAAACATGAAAAGCCAGCATTCAAGTTTCAGCAAATATTATGAACTAACCATACTCACAATAACACATAGGTCTCACAATTACTCATATCAATAACATAATCAGCTAGCGAGCCATAATAATAAAACTCGGATGACAACACTTTCTCAAAATAATTATAACATGATATAACAAAATGGTATCTCGCTAGCCCTTTCTGAGACCGCAAAACATAAATGCAGAGCACCTTTAAAGATCAAGGACCGACTAAACATTGTAATTCATGGTAAAAGAGATCCAGTCAAGTCATACCCAATATAAACCAATAATAATGAATGCAAATTATAGTGTGCTCTGCAGTGGGTGCTTTTAATAAGAAGGGTGATGACTCAACATAAAAGTAAATAGATAGGCCCTTCGCAGAGGGAAGAAAGGATTTGTAGAGGTGCCAGAGCTCGATTTTAAATTAGAGATTGAATAACATTTTGAGCGGCATACTTTTGCTGTCAACGCAACAACTATGAGATGGTTGTATCTTCCATACTACATGCATTATAGGCAGTTCCCAAACAGAATGGTAGAGGTTTATACTCCCCCAACCACCAACAAGCATCAATCCATGGCTTGCTCAAAACAACAAGTGCCTCCACCATACAACAGCCCTGGGGGAGTTTTGTTTAATTATTTGGATTTGCTTTGATCTTTTTGGATCATGGGACTGGGCATCCCGGTTACCGGTCCTTTCTCGTGAATGAGGAGCGGAGTCCACTCCTCTTGAGAATAACCCACCTAGCATGGAAGATATAGGCAGCCCTAGTTGAAACATGAGCTGCTCGAGCATACAAAATAGAATTTCATTTGAAGGTTTGGAGTTTGGCACATACAAATTTACTTGGAACGGCAGGTAAATACCGCATATAGGAAGGTATAGTGGACTCATATGGAACAACTTTGGGGTTTAAGGAGTTTGGATGCACAAGCAGTATTCCCGCTTAGTACAAGTGAAGGCTAGCAAAAGACTGGGAAGCGACCAACTGAGAGAGCGACAACAGTCGTAAACATGCATTAAAATTAAGTCGCACCGAGAACAAGCATGAGTAGGATATAATCCACCATGCAGATAAATATCATGAAGGCTATGTTGATTTGATTCAACTACATGTGTGAACATGTGCCAAGTCGAGTCACTCAATTCATTTAAAGGAGGATACCATCCCATCATATCACGTCATAATCATTCTAATAGCATGTTGGCACACAAGGTAAACCATTATAACTCATAGCTAATCAAGCATGGCACAAGCAACTATAATCTCTAAATGTCATTTCAAATATGTTTACTTCATAATAGCTGACTCAGGAATGATGAACTCATCATATTTACAAAAACAAAAGAGTTCGAGTTCATACCAGCTTTTCTCATCCCAATAAGTCCATCATATATCGTCATTATTGCCTTTCACTCGCACGACCGAACGATGTCTATAATAATAAGAGTGCACGTGCATTGGACTAAGCTGGAATCTGCAGGCATTCAACTCAAGAGAGAAGACAAGTAATATGGGCTCTAAGTTAAATAAACGATCATGCATATGAGAGCCACTAAGCATTTTCAATATGGTCTTCTTCACCTCCAAAAGAAAGAAAAGAAAAGAAAAGAAAACTATTTACACGGGAAAGCTCCCAACAAGTAAAAGAAGAACGAGAAATATTTTTGGGTTTTCATTTTAATTTCTACTACAAGCATGGAAATTAAACTAACTAACATTTTTGGTTTTTCTTAAGGTTTATCAAACACACAAGAAGAAAACTAGAAAAAGAAAATTAAACGAGCATGGATAATACAATGAAAGAGTATGAGCACCGACGACTAGTGTGTGAACATGAATGTAAAGTCGGTGAGAAATACGTACTCCCCCAAGCTTAGGCTTTTGGCCTAAGTTGGTCTAATACCAATGACCGCCTGGCTGATATCCATAAGAGAAACCGGGGTAGTACTGAGATGCAGAGGCGACCGCCTCTGAGCAGCAGCGTGTTGGCGAGCTGCCTCCATTCCCTTCTCGTGGAGCTATATTAAGAAAATTAGCCACACGGGTTGCATAAATTCCTCCAAAGAAATCACCCCTTCTACTATTATTCTGCAACCTACGTGCAACTATTGCCCCCAAGTTATAACCTTTATAACCTGACACAGCACTCTTGAGGACACAAAGATCAGGGGCGCACATGTGACATACCTCGTCCTTACCGTTAATGCATCTACCAAAAGAGAGCAAATTAATGTATAGCAGGAAAATGAATGCTCCCTATGGTAGCTTGTGCTACGTCCCTAGATTCTCCCACAGTAATGCTAGCAAGAAAATCTCTAAATTCAGATTTGGGAGGATCATTAATATTACCCCACTGCGGGAGTTTGCAAGCAGTTGTGAACTCCTCTAAATCCATGGTATAAGATGTATCATAAATATCAAACATGACACTAGGAGAAATAGGCGCAGAAATATATTCGAACCTCCGCACAAAGGAATCAGTCAATTGATAATATTGAGGACACTTATCTTGTAAGAAGTCCTCCAGCTCGGCATTACGCACATATGCGTCAAATTCCTCCTTGAAGCCTGCTTCGACCATAAAATCATCGGATGGCCACTCACAAGCCCGTACATTTGCGTCCCTTGGCAAATTAACATCTTGTTCACGTATAGCAATCCTTGGACCTCCTTGGTACATTCTTCTAAGCATATTTCTTTTTCTGAAAATTTCTGAAATTTTAGTAACTTCAAAATAAAAGTGAATAAAACTAAACAAGATTGATAGCAGCTACTCCTACAAGTGCCTAGAGCCTATATCATGCATTGGAATTGCTTGGGACCTCAAAAATTTAACATGCAAGTTCAAGAACATGGTCACCTATGCAGCAAAAATTTGCAATGAATAAAGCACTAGAACAAAAACTAATTGGACCAATGGAGGAGTCACATACCAAGCAACAATCTCCCAAAGCAGTTTTGCGAATGGAGCTTTGAGCTAAGAGATCAAAAATCGCAGCAAAACGAGCTAGAACTTGTGCTTGAGATGGATGGGGATTTTTTTGGGTAGAAGATGAAGTTTGTGGGTGCTGGCATAAGTGGAGGGGGGCCACCAGGGGCCCACGAGACAGGGGGTCACGCCCTACAGGGGGGGCGCGCCCTCCTCTCTCGTGGCCTGGTGCTTGCCACTCCTGCAGTGTTTTCAGTGCCTAAAATCCTCAAAAATTCCAGAAAAAATCATTCTGAATTTGCAGGGCATTTGGAGCACTTTTATTTTCGGACTATTTTTTAATGCACGGATAATTTAGAAAACAGACGGATAATACTATTTTTTCTTTATTTATTCTAAATAACAGAAAGTAAAAAGAGTGTACAGAAGGTTGTGCCTTCTAGTTTCATCCATCTCGTGATCATCTAAATGAACCCACTAACAAGGTTGATCAAGTCTTGTTAACAAACTCATTCCGAATAACACGGAACCGGAGAAATTTCAAATAACACTAAGTTATCTCAACGGGGATATGAAAATCCCCAACAATAAGAATATCATACTTTTTCTTGACAGTAGGGAGAGGAAATTCAAAACCTCCAAAAATGATAGTTGGAACTTTTTCAATAGAATTGATGCTATGGACTTGAGATTGTTTCCTCGGAAAATGTACCGTATGCTCATTACCATTAACATGAAAAGTGACATTGCCTTTGTTGCAATCAATAACATCCCCTGCAGTATTAAGAAAAGGTCTACCAAGGATAATAGACATACTATCGTCCTCAGGAATATCAAGAATAACAAAGTCCGTTAAAATAGTGACATTTGCAACCACAACAGGCACATCCTCACAAATACTGACAGGTATAGCAGTTGATTTATCAACCATTTGCAAAGATATTTCAGTAGGTGTCAACTTATTCAATTCAAGTCTACGATATAAAGAGAGAGCCATAACACTAACACCGGCTCCTAGATCACATAAAGCAGTTCTAACATAATTTCGTTTAATGGAGCAATGTATAGTTGGAACACCCGGATCTCCAAGTTTCTTTGGTATTCCACCCTTAAAAGTGTAATTAGCAAGCATGGTGGAAATCTCAGCTTCCGGTATCTTTCTTTTATTTGTGATGATATCCTTCATATACTTAGCATAAGGATTTACTTTAAGCATATCAGTTAAGCGCATACGTAAGAAAATAGGTCTAATCATTTCAGCAAAGCGCTCAAAATCCTCATCATCCTTTGACTTGGATGGTTTAGGAGGAAAGGGCATGGGTTTCTAAACCCATGGTTCTCTTTCTTTACCGTGCTTCCTAGCAACAAAATCTCTCTTATCATAACGTTGATTCTTTGATTGTGGGTTATCAAGATCAACAGCCGGTTCAATCTCTACATCATTGTTTTTGCTAGGTTGAGCATCAACATGAACATTATCATTAAAATTATCACTAGGTTCATGTTCATCACCTGATTGAATTTCAGCATCAGAAATAGAAATATCATTGGGATTCTCAGGTGTGTCTACAGTAGGTTCACTAGAAGCATGCATAGTTCTATCATTTTTCTTCTTCTTCTTTTTAGAAGAACTAGGTGTCTCTAAATTATTTCTCTGAGAATCTTGCTCGATTCTCTTAGGGTGGCCTTTAGGATACAAAGGTTCCTGAGTCATTCTACCAGTTCTAGTAGCCACTCTAACAGCAAAGTCATTTTTATTATTCAATTCATCAAGCAAATCATTTTGAGCTTTGAGTACTTGCTCAGCTTGAGTAGCAACCATAGAAGCATATTTGCTAACGTGGTGAAGTTCATCTTTAACTCTAGCCAAATTATCACCTACGCGTCCTATCTCGAAAGCATTATTCTTTAACTCTCTACCAACATAAGCATTAAAACTTTCTTGTCTAGCGATAAAGTCATCAAATTCATCTAAGCATGGGCTATGAAATTTAGTAGAGGGTATTTCAACTTTATCATATCTATAGAGAGAATTTACCTTTACTACCTGTGTCGGGTTATCAAGAAAATGTGGTTCTTCAGGCGGTATATTAAGACCATGTATTTCTTCAATAGGTGGTAAATTCTTAACATCTTCAGATTCAATACCTTTTTCTTTCATTGATTTCTTTGCCTCTTGCATATCTTCAGATGAGAAATAAAACACCTCTTCTTCGGAGTGGGTTTAGGAATAGGCTTAGGAGTTGGCTCAATTGGTTTAGGAATTACTTCAGGAACTGGCTCGGGAAGAGTCCAATTATTTTCATTAGTCAACATATTATTCAATAGTATTTCAGCTTCACAACTGTTCTTTCCTGAAAACACAACCAGCACAACTATCCAAGTAGTCCTTGGAAGCATCGGTTAGTCCATTATAAAAGATATCAAGTATTTCATTTTTCTTAAGAGGATGATCAGGCAAAGCATTAAGTAACCGGAGAAGCCTCCCCCAAGATTGTGGGAGACTCTCTTCTTTGATTTGCACAAAATTATATATTTCCCGCAAGGCAGCTTGTTTCTTATGAGTAGGGAAATATTTAGCAGAGAAGTCATAAATCATATCCTGGGGACTACGCACACAACCAGGAGCAAGAGAATTATACCAAGTCTTAGCATCACCCTTTAATGAGAAGGTAAACATCTTAAGGATATATAAATAGCGAGACTTCTCATCATTAGTAAACAAGGTGGCTATATCATTCAACTTGGTAAGATGTGCCACAACAGTTTCAGATTCAAGGCCATAAAAAGGATCAGATTCAACTAAAGTAATAATATCAGGATCAAAAGAGAATTCATAATCCTTATCAGTAACACAGATAGGTGAAGTAGCAAAAGCAGGATCGGGTTTCATTCTAGCATTAAGAGACTGCTGCTTCCACTTAGCTAATAATTTCTTAAGATCATTTCTATCATTGCAAGCAAGGATTTCCATAGCAGCTTTTTCATTCATAACATAACCCTTAGGAACAACAGGTAATACATAATCATTGGGGGAACCTTCATCATCACTATCATCAGTAATAGGATCTTCAATAATTTCATTCCCCCTAACTCTAGCAAGTTGTTCATCAAGAAATTCACCTAATGGAACAGTAGTATCACGCACAGAAGTAGTTTCATCATGCATAGCAGAAGTGGCATCATCAATAACATGCAACATATCAGAATTCGAAGCAGTAGCAGGTTTAGGTGTCGCAAGCCTACTAATAACGGAAGGAGAATCTAGTGCAGAGCTAGATGGCAGTTCCTTACCTCCCCTCGTAGTTGAGGGAAAATCTTGGTTTTAGCGTCTTTCAAGTTCTTCATAGTGATCAACAGATATAAATCCCAAGTGACTCAGAGAATAGAGCTATGCTCTCCGGTAACGGCGCCAGCAATTAATCTTGATAACCCACAAGTATAGGGGATCGCAACAGCTTTCGAGGGTAGAGTATTCAACCCAAATTTATTGATTCGACACAAGGGGAGCCAAAGAATATTCTTGAGTATTAGCAGTTGACTTGTCAATTCAACCACACCTGGATAACTTAGTATCTGCAGCAAAGTGTTTAGTAGCAAAAGTGGTATGATAATAAAGTTAACGGTAGCAAAAGTAAAGATAAATGTTTTTGGGTTTTTGTAGTAGTTGTAACAGTAGCAACGGAAAAGTAAATAAACAAAGAACAATATGTGAAAAGCTCGTAGGAAATGGATCAGTGATGGATAATTATGCCGGATGCGATTCCTCATGCAATAGCTATAACATAGGGTGATATAGAACTAGCTCCAATTCATCAATGTAATGTAGGCATGTATTCCGTAAATAGTCATACGTGCTTATGGAAAAGAACTTGTATGACATCTTTTGTCCTACCCTCCCGTGGAAGCGGGGTCCTAGCGGAAACTAAGGGATATTAAGGCCTCCTTTTAATAGAGAATCGGAACAAAGCATTAGCACATAGTGAATACATGAACTCCTCAAACTACGGTCATCACCGAGAAGTATCCCGATTATTGTCTGTTCGGGGTTGTCGGATCATAACACATAATAGGTGACTATAGACTTGCAAGATAGGATCAAGAACACACATATATTCGTGAAAACATAATATGTTCAGATATGAAATCATGGCACTCGGGCCCTAGTGACAAGCATGAAGCATAGCAAAGTCATAGCAACATCAATCTGAGAACATAGTGGATACTAGAGATCAAACCCTAACAAAACTAACTTGATTACATGGTAAATCTCATCCAACCCATCACCGTCCAGCAAGCCTACGATGGAATTACTCACGCACGGTGGTGAGCATTATGAAATTGGTGATGGAGGATGGTTGATGATGACGACGACGACAAATCCCCCTCTCCGGAGCCCCAAACGGACTCCAGATCAGCCCTCCCGAGAGAGATTAGGGCTTGGCGGCGGCTCCGTGTCGTAAAACGCGATGAAACTTTCTCTCTGAATTTTTCTCCCCGAGACGGAATATATGGAGTTGGAGTTGACGTCGGTGGAGGTCCAGGGGGCCCATGAGATAGGAGACCGCGCCCTAGGGGGGGCGCCCCCCTGTCTCGTGGACAGGCTGTGGGCCCCCTGACATTAATTCTTTCACCAAAAATTCTTATTAATTCCAAAAAGTGCCTCCGTGGATTTCCAGGACATTCCGAGAACTTTTATTTTCTACACATAAAACAACATCATGGCAGTTCTGCTGAAAACAGCGTCAGTCCGGGTTAGTTTCGTTCAAATCATGCAAGTTAGAGTCCAAAACAAGGGCAAAAGTGTTTGGAAAAGTAGATACGTTGGAGACGTATCATTCAACGAAGTCATGATGGTTCCTTCGTCCGACAAACTTTGTGCATGGCAGGTGGACCAGGATAATTTTGTGCCTGGCAGGTGGACCAGGATGGTCGACGTCCCACATGTCGGCGAATGAAAGTATTCTTTCCGATATAGTGGACGAGCAACAAGTATTCATTTTTTATTTTTGATGAAACCTATTGTATCCACTGTTACGACGGAGGAGTGTGAAACACGGCAGCCCAGTGAACTTGGCATGCACCACTCCCTCCTTCCTCATGTAATACTACCATAGTGTTGACTATAAGGTTACAACTTTTTCTCACTTTCTCTCTATCTATTTCCTCTCAAATGTTTTTTTACCTTTCTTTTTTTAGACACAATTGTTTTTATGCCTCTTTTTTAGAATTAGTTTTTTTATACCTAGGAGCATGTGTAGCGACGGGCTCCTGCAGATCCCACTCCTTGACTTTGTCAATGCCTCTCTCTCCTCCACATAAGCGGGCTTGTCGAGAAGACAAGAGATGATCTCTTAGCACAATATGTTTCACCATGTTTTTAGGAATAACTAGTTATTGAAGATAAGGCTAAGAGATGATCCATTCTACACATGTTTTTTTGTCATCTCTAAATTACATGCAAGACTTATGATAAGACTATCTTATCAACCATTGTACATGCCCTTTATAGCCCAGAATTTTACCAGTGCGAGCTATAGTACTTGCTATGAATGCGGGCAGCTGGCCTCTGAGGGGGAGGCTTGGGAGGTGGTGGGGTGGGGAGGGTTCAGTGGGCAGGCGGTAAGAAGCGGGCTTGGAAGCGGTGCGGACTCCCGCATGGCCCAGCTCACATTATCACCACATATTTCTTGGTGTCCGTGCACGGCGGGCTGGCGATCTCTTCTCCCTCCCCCGTCTCTCTCCTCTCAGCCGACGCCCGCCGAGCGATTAGATTTTGGCTATCGACGGTTTATTCAATTGCAGTCCCACATGTTAGTGAAAATGCAAGACAATGCGTGTCCCCTCTGGTGAGTGCCGTGTGAGCCGGACTGTCGGGGGTACGACGTGAATGCGACGCGTATGAGTTGCAAGTGTGCCGCCTTTTCCTTTTGAACTTGCAAAGCGTAACATTTTCATGCGATCGACTGATAGAAATCCAGAACAAAATGACGAGGGCGGTGCTTTCCCGTGCGTTAGGCGGGCTAGTTTGAGTGATATGACGTGCTACAGTGCCGTCCACTTGTTCCATTTTTATGTAAGCAAGAGTCTACACTCTTACGTGGGAGGAGTGCGAAACACGGCGGATCTGATTTTGATCGAGGGATAACTGTTCCCTACGAAATAATGGAGCACTGTTAGCGATTATATCATCATAGTTAGGGCATCGCCAGCGCTGGCCCTCAAATTTACACCAGCATCTTGTTGGGGAACATTGCAGAAAATTAAAAAATTTCCTACGGTTTCACCAAGATCCATCTATGAGTTCATCTAAGCAACGAGTCAAGGGAGTGAGTTTGCATCTACATACCACTTGTAGATCGAGTGCGGAAGCGTTCAAGGGGATGGTGATGATGGAGTCGTACTCGCCGTGATTCAGATCACCGATGACCAAGTGCTGAACGGACAGCACCTCCGCGTTCAACACACGTACGGTACGGACGACGTCTCCTCCGTCTTGATCCAGCAAGGAGGAAGGAGAGGTTGAAGAAGACAGCTCCAACGGCAGCACGACGGCGTGGTGTTGTTGGTGCAGCAGTACTCCGACAGGGCTTCGCCAAGCACGTACGGAGGAGGAGAGGTGTTGGGGTGGGGAGGGGCTGCGCCTTGGCTTGTGTGTTCAGCCCTCCCCTCACCCCTCTATTTATGGGGAAAGCGGGAAGGGGGGCCGGCCCCTCTAGATGGCATCTAGAGGGGGGCGGCGGCCAAGGGGAGGGGGGACTTGCCCCCCAAGCAAGGGGGGTGCCCCCTCTAGGGTTCCCCCCCAACCCTAGGCGCAAGGGCCCAAGGGGGGGGGGGCTGCGCCCAGCCCACCAGGGGCTGGCTTCTGCCCCACGCAGCCCATGTGGCCCCCGTGAGGTGGCCTCCGTGGACCCCGAACCCTTCCGTGGCCCCTGTACAATATCGATATGCCCCGAAACTTTCCGGTGTCCGCTTGACAACTTCCCATATATAAATCTTTACCTCCGGACCATTACGGAACTCCTCATGACGTCGGGATCTCATCCGGACTCGAAAAACATTCGTAATCACATACAAGTCTTCCTAATAACCCTAGCGCCACCGAACCTTATGTGTAGACCCTACGGGTTCGGAGACATGCGAACATGACCGAGACGGCTCTCGTGTCAATAACCAACAGCGGATCTGGATACCCATGTTGGCTCCCACATGCTCCTCGATGATGTCATCGGATGAACCACGATGTCGAGGATTCAAGCAACCCCGTATACTATTCCCTTTGTCAATCGGTACGTTACTTGCCCGTGACTCGATCATCGGTATCCCAATACCTTGTTCAGTCTCGTTACCAGCAAGTCACTTTACTCGTACCGTAATGCATGAACCCGTGACCAAACACTTGGTCACTTTGAGCTCATTATGATGATGCATTACCGAGTGGGCCCAGTGATACCTCTCCGTCATACGGAGTGACAAATCCCTGTCTTGATCCGTGTCAACCCAACAAACACTTTCGGAGATACCTGTAGTGCACCTTTATAGTCACCCGCCACGCGTTGTGACGTTTGGTACACCCAAAGCACTCCTACGGTATCCGGGAGTTACACGATCTCATGGTCTAAGGAAGAGATACTTGACATTGAAAAAGCTCTAGAAAAACGAACTACACGATCTTGTGCTATGCTTAGGATTGGGTCTTGTCCATCACGTCATTCTCCTAATGACGTGATCCCGTTGTCAATGACATCTGATGTCCATAGTCAGGAAACCATGACTATCTGTTGACCAACGAGCTAGTCAACTAGAGGCTCACTAGGGACGTATTGTGGTCTATGTATTCACACATGTATTACGATTTCCGGATAATACAATTATAGCATGAATAAAAGACAATTATCATGAACAAGGAAATATAATAATAATGCTTTTATTATTGTCTCTAGGGCATATTTCCAACACATCTGTCCGAGGACACTGATGGATGCCATCCAATGCTGCCTGCATGCCTTTCAACAACTATATGAACTAACCGGACGAAATTCGTGCAAACAAAGCAGATTTTAAATTGACCGGATGAAATTCATTACATTTCGAGAACTTTTCCTATAAACTGGACGAAATTCATTACATATTTCACACAAACCATACTAAAACCTACTATAAACCTAATCTAAACGATCGCCAGGCCCCGACCACCATGTCCGGCCATGAACCCGAGAAAGTCGGCCATTGCCTTTGCCTCCTCCTTATCCGCCTCGATAACATCCTCCTTTGGAGCACAATGTTGTGAAGATTTCCGCCTCCACGTCGCCGTCAAGCGGCTAACCGGCCGCCGATTTTTATCCCACCAAACTTGGCATCGACTGAGTGGAGGAGCGGTGGCCATATTGGGGCCAGAGCGGTGGCGACCTACTGTGTACTACTCTTCCTCGCTGCCGGCTGCGCCCAAGACGCTGTGCCAAGCCGTGGTCGTGGAGGCCGAGGCGGCCGGGGTGGGGTGGGAGCCGGCGATCTCCTTTGTGCGCTCTGCGAGAGTACGCCCAAGAGAGCTTTGAGCGCGCCGAGCGGAGCCACCGATGTCCTTCGTGCGCCTCGCGACAAGACGTCCAAGAGAGCTTTGGAGTGCCCTGCGGCCATGGTTGGAGTGGTGCCAACAGAAGGAAGGGACCGTAGGAGAATGAGTGTGGGTCTTTGGCTATGGCTGGGAGCTGGGGCTCAAGTTAATATAGCGGGCGAATGGCAATGAGTCGCGACAGACGGATGGATGGCTGGCACCGGAGTAGGTTCGTCGGCAGCCGTGGTGTCATTAACGCGGAGCAGTCGCTTGCACCGGGATGCCGCGCGGGTGGCGCTCTATCGGCCGTCGTGCTAATGCAATGCCGGCGCCAGTGAGAGGTCACGTCAGGCGTGAATGCGGACGCTGTTTCAGTGACTCAACCGCAGGTGCATTGTCTCACTGACATGTGGGTCCAACGGGCATCAGGCCCGCATGTCAGTGACACACCAACTGCACCTGCAGTTAAGGCCAGTGAATGCGGCATTGACATTCTGGAGAGACGGTGATCGTTTCAGGCGGGAAGCGCGCGCTAGCGATGGAAGGGGTTTCGGTAGGCCAGGGCGGTCAGACGCTGGCGTGGTGGTAAAATGTGACATGGATGACGAGCCTTTGAAGCGTATGCGACACGTATTGACAACCATACGTCCATGCAACCGCTCTTGTCGCCAGCTAGCATTCGACCACCACCATTAGACACCACACAAACATACATAACTTAGAACAATGGATGAACCGATCAGACACACACTCGTGTGCAGTGGCACTATGATTGGTTGCTCACGATAGTACATACTCCGCACCATAGTACCCTTTCTAGCTAGGCTGTTTTATAGATTGTCGTTGTGATGGATGATATGCATGAGCAAGGTGCCGAGTCATGAGTATGACCGTTGGTGTTGAGCCAGGTGAATACATGCTCAGTGTTCGCGGAGGCCTCCAACAAACGCCTAAGCAGTAATGTCACATACGCATAATTTTGGTTTTTATTTCTTTCTCCACTGACAGGTAGGCCCGCATAGATAGATAGGTAGATAAAGAACACGAGCTGATGAGGTGCATGCGGACTGTTTGACTGGTCAACCAGACAAATCTGGAGCTATACGCTGAGCCAGTGACCGTATAATCACCGTATCTCGTATACAATGATCAAAGTGAGCTATCAAGACAAGTTCAATGACCGCCAATGCATTTTACTCGGTAATAAATGACCAGGATTGAAGGGGAATCCAAATTTCCTTCGTCTTCTGTCCTTGAGCTCTTGACAAACCAATGCACTTTACGGTTGTTCGGCCACTCCACCCCAGAGCTGTCACCAAGCATCGTTCATGCCACCGCGCCGCACACTAACCGGTAAGGAAGCGATGGCATCCCGCCGCGCCGAGTTCCTCGTCGCCCACGACCGCACACATAATGGTAGGCAAGCGGTGGCATCCCGCCGTGCCGTTCATCGCCGCTCGCGACCTCACACCTATGTGGGCGGAATTTGAAGCTGCCAAGGCCAAATGGGCGGTAGAGCAAGAGGCGGCCAAAGCCGCACAGAGGGAGCGGAAAATTCAAAAAGCACTCAAGAAAAGAGAGACCCGCCGCCGCAAGAAAGAAGAGGACGCACGCGCTGCTGCGAAGAGGTCGGCGGAGATCCAAGCACGGTGGGGTGTCGCCGACAAAGCCGGGAAGGAGAACGACGATGTCTGGCCAGCATGTGAGAAGTGGTAGTACTAGTAGTTAGTGTGTGTGTCTGTGTTGTCCGTACGTTTGTTTAATTAATTACGAGCATCTAACAGTACTACTAGTTACTACTGTAGTTTTTAGAGCAAATTACCATTACATTAGCCTAGACTCAATGGAACAATTCCTATCCTATGCATCAAATGGCATCTCTTTCTCTATAGGAATTGAGATGCATGTCATCTCACTTCCTATGATTTTCATATCCCTATAAAATTCCTATCCTATGAACTAAAGGAGGCCTCTGCTGGAGTAACTACTGTAGCTAGCAGTACTGTTGGTACAGTAGTTTTCTTCAAGAAGCGGAATTCAACGAAGTCATGATGGTTCCTTCGTTTGAGCAACTTCATAGTGGGTAAAAGGTTGGGCCTGTGATTTGATGGCTCATTAGTAATTACTGCAGCGCGACGTCCGGGGTGACTCTCCCTTGGCGTTCTGCGGGCATGGCAAGTGGACCAGGATGGTCGACGTCCCACATGTCGGTGAGCGGAAGTATTCTTTCCGATATCGAGGAGCAAGGAAACCGCGTGGTATAGTATCACTGGTGATTTATATTTATTTTTTATTTCTAATGAATGCTAGCGTTTCAACTCTTACGACGAAGGAGTGCCAAACACACGGCACGTGCTGGATGTTGCACACGTCAGCGAAGGAGTGGGACATGAACAACGTGGTAGAGCGTCTCCACTTCTAAGTCGGAGACCACACGTAGTAGTACTACTGTACTAGTGGTATGAACGATACAAAGTGCTACCCGGAGAGAAAGACACGTCTAGTTGGAAGGTCTCGGGGCATACACGTAAACAAATATAAAACCTAATATGTGCCTCGAATTAATATAGTAGTAGTAGAGTACTTAGTCACGTACTACATAACATCACCGGGCATTACACATACAACATTTAGTGGTAGTAAGAGACAAATGCCTACATGCCACACATGTTCATAATATTTGTGCCTTTCTACTTCACTTACTGCGCTACTCCCTCCTTTTCGGCTTATAGGTCTCAAATCTGAAATCTCATCTATCAAGGCAGATGATGAGTGGAGGAATATATCTCGTACTTTATAAACTACCCAAATTAAACTAATGCATTAATGTGGATTAATTACACTGCATGCATGCTTGGCCACTAGATGAGTAGGAACATTGCATGCATTGGCGAGTTCCTTTTGAATTATTGCATGCAAAGATTTAATGCGCCTCGGAATCTCAATAGGAGTTGGAGATGAGCCCTTTAAATCGGGAAAACGAAAAATTTGAGATAAGCCTTATAAACCGGAAAGGAGGGAGTATATTACACAGGTTCGCACGTCCACTCCTGGGTACATGTACGTCTCGTAGTTCCAGTCCCATGTGTTCTTCATATAGATGGAACGATCCTTGCATCACACGTGCACCTTGATGCTAGATGTGTCGCGTGTTGGCAAAAGGATGAACAAAGCTCACGTAAAAAATAGAGTGGAAGAACATAGATTCCCGACGACTGAGAAGGAGCAAGGAACCTCGGGGTGGAGCGTCTGCACTCATAATACTTTATATTATTCAGCGATATAAAATCAACCAATCATCTCCACAGTGGACTGGAAGAGTATGAAACACGGTAGCCCAGTGTAGTTACATCATACTAGTACATGGATAACCCACGCTATCACCATATTTCTTGGCTTCTGTGCGATACCTATCTCTAGTAAACCAGTAGCCCGTATCGCTTCTCCCTCCTCGTCTCTCTCAAAGTGCGGGGGGCTGGCGTTTTGCCGTCTATTGAGGTCGGTTAACTCATCACATGTTAGCGATATGCCAAGAGCATTCTAAAAAAATTCCTTTCACGTTCCGTTTTCAAAAAGAAAAAAAATCCTTTCACATACGAATTTGACTGTATGCTGTGAGCAACTTGCATGTCCTATACTGCTCCTGTTTGGATACTCTAACTTAGCTAGAGGTTAGACTAACTCATGACTAACCCTGAACTAACTGTAGCCAAAGGCCCTGTTTGGATCCATGAGTTAGAGTTAGTTTGGACTCAACTAACCCAAAAATATCCAAACAGGAGGATTAGTTTGGGTTAGATGCATCTAACCCATCCAAAAAATCTAAACCCACCCAAGAGATGCTTATTTGGGTTAGTTCTTCTCGGGACCACTAAAAAACATATTTTTCTCTCGTTCTCCATGCAACAGATCCATCCCCACTTCCTCGAAGCTTCTCGTCCTCTCCCTCTCTCCCACTCGCACCGCCCATGAAGGCGCCTCGCCGTATCCGCGCTCCATCTAACCTTGTCATCCAAACACCTCTTTGGCTAGAGTTAGTTCAGGGTTAGAATCTAACTCTAACCTCTAACCGAGTTAGAGTATCCAAACAAGGCCAAAGAGGTGTTTGGGTGACAGGGTTAGATTGACAAGAAATGAAATTGATGGAGAGAGAGAAGTGATTTTTCAGTGGTCCCAATGGGAACTATCTCCAGTTAGCACCTCTTCGGTGGGATAGTTTTTTTTGGTGGGTTCGTTGCAACTTGCTCCAATTTAAACCCTCATGCTTGGATACTTTAGGGCTATTTCAGCCCCAACTAGCTCAAACTAACTCTAACCCATGGATCCAAACAGGGCATATGGCCAGCCTCGACGCTGAGCGATCGGTGCACCGAAGCGGCGCTCTCTCGGCCGTCAAGGCGCTTCAAAGCCGGCGCCAGGAGAGGTCGCCTCCGCTCTGGCGGACATTAATGAAGCAATCGACACTCTGTATGACGCTGACCGTTTCACGCGGAAGCGTCTACCGGCAAGGGAGTATAGGTTTGAACCGTTTGGTGTAGTCTTGGTAGTTTGCAAAACTACTCAATTATTGCACTCAGTTTCCTAAGAAATTGTGGTAAAGAAGTTACTCCACAGCCCGCTTCCCTTCTCCTTCCTCTTCCACCACCCGCGCACGTCCGCAGGAAGCGACCGGTCAACCCTTATATAGGAGTGCTTGCACAAAAAGATGCATGCATGGCCACTAAAATTTCCAGATTAAAGAGCCGCTCCGGTGGGAGTATGGCGTATGTTGTTACCTTCGGCCGAGCCATGGCTACCGGGCGAGACATGAATCCTCTGACATGGCTATCACTGCCTTACCCTACCTTTCCTTCGCTCACTGGTGGGACCCACGCTTGGGGGTCCCACATGTCAGTGATGGAATGGTAGGATTGTTCACGTCAGGGGATCCTCATCCGGGCGACGGCGGCCAGAGAAGAGGCGGCGGGAGGGGAATGAATGCAGCTACTGTTTGGGTTCGCTGTCCGGCTTAAATAAATGCGCAGCATCACGTGTACCCACGGGTGCACAAATTGTAACATATGTGTCTGCTTAAGTGGGCGTCACGTAACTGGTGTGTGTGTGTGAGATTCTGAGAGACAGAGTGCGTGTGTGCGACTCTACTCTTCGGACGTGTACTCAACCTTTTGCATTGGTATTTACTTTAGCTAGTGATTTACGTGGCCATGTTAACGTGGTTGTGTAACAAAATTTCACTTCCTGCTCGTGATTTGCGTTATATAATTACAAGCAAGATGCTCGTGCATTGCACGGAACATCAATATGCATTTTTTTACAAAACACCTGTTGTGATTTACCCATGCAGGAGTAATCCCATGTTTAAAAACTAATGATATTTCGAGAATTTTATCAGAAAACTGGTAACTCGAGAATGTCATCGAAAAAAATGAAAGATGAGAGATAAGGTGAGGAGGAGTGGAGCGTGGTGGTGACTGGTGGTCGGAATGGGCAGAGGCATGGGGATGGACGGCGCCGGCAGGCGGCAACGGCCACCATGCTAGATTGTTTCAGAGGCTTTCTTTTTTAATTGCTCAGCAATGAGGTTGTGGGAGATAAGGATGTGGAGAGAGGTGCGGCTACTTTTGTAAAATTACCATAGTTTGCTTTCTACCCGTCAGATATAGATCAGACGGTCTATATTACAAGATGGCAGGCACACCATCATCGCCAACTCAGTTTTTATAAGGGTACAGATGATAAGTTTGCTAACTACTAAAGTAAAATGGAGTTTGTCCATGTTATACAAGTAAATTAAGGTGATTGTTTATCATACGGGTAAGGGTGGATGAAGGGTGGTAGGAACAAATGATCTGCCTAGAGCATGTGTGTGTGAGATGGAGTCTCAGTGTGTGTGTGTGTGAGAGAGAGAGAGAGAGATGGAGTCTTAGTGTGTGTGTGTCCGTGTGTGTGATGGAGTCTATGTGTGTGTGTGTTTGCGTGCGTGTGTGTGTGTTTGTTTGTGTGTGTGTGTAGGTGTGTGTATGTGTCGCGGGGTCCTCGGTGGCGGATGTAATTTAAGTGTGCATGGCTTCATCATAGAGAGGTGATGTGTATGGCAGAGGCCACCAATGATGGGGTGCGAGAGAGAAAATGCTCGTACTGAGGGAAGAGAAGGTGTGTGTGCGCGTGAGAGTAGTCGACAACGAGAGAACGTGTTTGTTCGAGAGACACCGAGGAAGACTACTATATATCAATGGTGTATGTAGGCGGGAATTAAATGAAGGGATGGTCTTATTGGTTTTGGGAATATAGGGGAAGAGTGAGAGGGGGTAGCTAGAAGGAGATTGTTAAGTGTGAGTGTGTGTTTTACCCATCCAGGCGAAAGTTATGTGCACACAAGAAGAGAACGGTTCGATGTGGCGTTAGGGTTGAGGGTAATTAACTATGTATGGAGACATAGAGACCTTCAACGTGCATGTGTGAGAGGTATACATGTATACGTGGGATGTGTGTGTGTGTGCGCGCGCGCGCATGATCGAGATAAAAGAAAGAAGACATAAGTCATAAGCTAAGATCAACGACATGGGAGAGACGGATCGGTATGACAATATGCATGCATGCGAGAATGCAGGGAAGAAGGCCCGACAATTGAGCATGTGTTTTTGTCTTTAAGAGATAGTGGTGTGGGCTGGAGCATGCATCTATGGCAAGCAGAGGGAGTGAGGCATAACGATTGTGCAAAAGAGATCAACCTATAAATGAAAGAAGGTTGATGGAGAAACAGATAAATAGAAAGATAAAGATGCTAGCTAGTGTGCGTTAGAGATAGGAGTCGAGTGGATCAGAAGGCTGAGTTAAGGGTGTGGGTGTGAGAGAGATGAAGAAAGGGTTCATGTGACTCACATACAAACAAATATCGGCGAGAAATGAGATCCCGAGAGACGGAGTTTTGTGTCTGCGAGAGAGAAAGATATTTCAAAACGAGAGTGATAGCTAGAGAAACATATGAGGGAACGCAAGATATCTCTAGGGAGAGAGAGTGTGTGTGAGCGACATACAAGAGAACAGTGGAGAAATATGAGACCCTAGGAGACAGAGTTTGTGTTTGTGTGTGAGAAAGAGAAATTTAAGAGGAAGAGTCGTAAGTTCTCATCCCTAAGGAGCGAAAGACATCTCTATATGAGGGGTGTGCGAGTGGCACACAGGGGAATAATAGAGAGAAATGAGACCTCGGGAGACAAAGTTTTGTGTTTGTGTGAGAGAAAGAGATTCCACATGGAGAATCATAGTTAGAGACACATAGCAGGGAGCGAGATATACTTAGAGAGAGATAGAGTGATGAAGGTCGAGGGAGAGTACTGTCAGTGTGTTACGACGATAAAAGGTCATTGTCGACATACAGGTAGCACGAGAGATACCCGAGAGACGACGAACGCGTATAGGTCTAGAGAGATAGTCCTATATAAGCATGAGTGATAGTTATATGAGACGAATATCTGGATTAAATGGGATTCAAATATTTAAACTGGAGATCACGATATCGATAATATCATAACGCAAATTGGTTTATCAAACATGCATATTCATTTGAATTTGAGGATACGTGTAATGTTATATAGTTTATCAATATTGGTGATCCATAGATTCTTTAATTAGAAACAATGCATGGCTTATATGCAATTAATGTCTAAACCATATTTATGTATAAAGGGTGTTGTGCTTTTGAAAGTATATATAAAAAATGATGTATATAGAATTTTATTCCAATCAAAAATGGATCCCGCCCGAAAAAAATAGAATACAAACGGGATTCGAATTGAGTTGGCACGATAAATGTGCACTCTGCAAAATTTGAAAGAAGCGGGGAAAGTCACGGTAACCGCCCGAAACCAAAATCTACGAGATGGAAATTACTACTGCCTATCCCTGCCACGCAAAGCCTATCTGCTCGATTTCTATAGGTTTCGATAGGGGTAGGTTTGTAATTTCACTCAAATGTGACATAACCGCCTCTCACCCGGATTCATACACGGTGGGCACCAAAACACAGTGTGTCCTCGGCCGAAAACAACTTCGTCCCCGATTCATACACGGTGGGTGCCAAAAACAAACTCTCGTCGGCAAATATTCAGTGTATGCGAGATTGCCGTCCTATCCCCAGCCGACTAATATTACTGTGATGTAGGAAATTTGAAACGGGGGCTAAGTTTGTAAATTTCCTCGCATTTGAGACAAGCTCGCCCTAAAGACATGGTTCCCCCCTTCCTCTCCACCTCCATTTCCCCATTCATACTCCGTGGGCGCCAAAACACCCTCTCCACCCCAGACTCTTCCATCCGCCACCCCATCCACCGCCGTCCTCCTCCACCATGCCGGAGCTGATACCCCGACGCCACCGTCCATTACAAGAGATCGACCTCTCTCATCCACGGCTTCCGACCGGGATCCTTGCATCCCGTCCTCTCGCTTCATCTCTACCGTCGTCCACCTTGCCGGCGCCGCTCCTACGACCGTCTCGTCCACCGCGCCCTACCGCCATCGTCTACCCTCCTAGATCTGCTTGCACGCCGCCGACAGCCATCGCTACCGCAGCACAGTCAAATTCTCAGCAGATGCATACACGGCGCCGCACCAGAGGTGGTACTCTTTCAAATCTGCTGAACTTATTTATCGCAGCAAGAAAATAGATCGCCACTGCTTTACTCTGATTTCTTTTCCATCACTTACTTGCTAGTTGAAAGCAAACATTGGTTGCGAAGTTGCCTTTGTCCGGTTTGCACCTTCAGATCCGCCATGGCACGCTCAACACTATACTCCCAATGCTTATGGTTTTCGCCTTTTATATTCCACACTAGTTAAATCACAGTAGACTAAATTTCAAAATTGGGCCAGTCAATTTTTCGGAGCTCGCTGGAGTTCACCGGTGCGAACGAAGGGGCTCGGGTGGGGACTTCGGTTGTGGGGGGGTGGTGGTGGGGCCTCGCCGAACGAAGAAACTCGACGCAGGTGGGGGCGGGGGTGGGGGTGGGGGTGGCGGAGTAACTTTGGCGGTGGGGGCCGGTGGTCCGGCCGGCGGCCCGTGCGGTGTTCTGTATGGGAAGAATCAGAGACGATGACGAAGAAGGGTTAGGAGATGTAGGATCTTCATCCAGCCGCCTGAAATAGTCGATTGACCCAAATGACAAAAGTCACGGACTTGCATGCAGACATGCCTTTATATTCAGTACCATCATCGTACCTGCTTAGCACTGCTCCTGAATCCATCAAGCTAAACAACGTGCCACTCATAATTCCAAACTTGTTGCTCAAGTACAAATCTGATATGATGCTGATATTACAAAAACAGATAGCATTTAATTGGTCAGCTAATGTTCCTACTTTACTTTCGAAAAAGCACGTGCACCACATATAGAGAGACATCAGGGAGTTGCTTTCTTAATGCGCTCTGGTTCATCATGTGTGGGCACTGTGCAACGAACATTTTATTATCCAAAATCTGCATGCTCTTCTTTAGCATGTTCCTCTTCAGTTCTTCCTTAATAAGTACTCTCTCCGTTCCTAAATACAAGTCTTTTTATATATTCCACCATGGACTACATATGGAGCAAAATGAGTGAATCTACACTCTAAAATGTATCTGGATACATCTGTATGTGATCCATAGTGGAAATCTCTACCAAGACTTATGTTTTGGAACGGAGGGAGTATGATAATAGTACAATATGTTCCTTGTAGTGAAGATGAGCAGGGACATTTGCAGTGTAGAGGTCTATACGGTCGGTTGGTATGGACACTTTGAACTCTTCGGGCCTCTTTGATTCATAGGATTTTGTAAACATGGGAATAGGATTTGTAGTGGCCTGCCCACTTGAATCCTATAAGAATAGCAAGGAAATGCGGGAGCTGCGTCGCTTTGAGAGTTACATCGATATTAACAGACATCACCTTTAGTTGAAGAGAGCTGGTATCCGAAGTTTTCTAGCCGCATCGCAATACTAGCACATATATTCCAGCAAGTTCCACTTTGCTGATTTTACTCTGATGCTTACGGTTTTCCCGTTATATCTACACTATGATCTGTGTAGCTGCTTTGTGTCGCACTAGCAGCAGTCCACTCTTGAAGCTAAACACCGCAATGACTTACAAAATTGGCACCAAGGCATTGAGTGCCATTCTGGATGCAACGAAACTCATACACTCCCCACCTGTTGATTCTTGTTCAGAATATGATCCTAATGTCTATTCTAACCTCGAGGAGTCAAAGGCAGATGGCCTGTCCTGTTCACCCATCAAGGTGCATGTTCTAATTTGGCAAGGTTTTATTGATTGCACGTATCTTACATATGTTGTCTTGCATTTCTTCTACTTTATTGCACCGTCATCTGCTTAGTTTACTCATCATATATGTCGAGATGCCATGCCCATCCATTATCAATACATATTCCATCTGTCATCATACCATGTTTTTTCACTCAAATGCTATTCTTGTGCATCAGACATCAAAAAGGAAGAGGGTGATTGCCGAACCTGAAGGAGCACCAGCAAAGTCCTTGAAAAACATGGTTGTGCCGAAGAAATCAGACAGCACCCCACTTATATTGGTTGTACAACCAGTGGCACAAAACGTAGGACCGACTCGAGCAGACTGTACCCATACTTCACTGGCCACACCACTAGCCGCACCACATAGGACCTGCACTCCAACAAAAGGTATGCCGATTTCAGTTGCCACAGCACCAGCCGTGCCACAGAAAAATCCCACTCTAGCAAAAAGTATAGCAAGTCCACCGGCCGAAGACCTATCTCAACTGCAGAGACGACCAATTCATGCAGATTGGAACCCCATTCCAGTTATTCCCAGTTTAAAAGACAATGCTTTCAATATTCTTAGGGACTACGTGCATATATTCCCATCATCGGAAGATTATAGCAAAGACAAACACCATTTTCACATCTTCCTGTCCCACTTACGTGTAAGTGCTATTATTCATGGTGATTATTTTCCTATTTTCTGCTGATTGAACACATCAATGATTTACATTACATTGTTGTAAGTAGGCGAGGGCCAATCTGGATAGTCATGACGAGCAAAGCTTTCTTGCGCTTTTCAAGGAAGCATTGCAGCAGTATTGGTGTTACCTGAGGAAATCACACTTTGATGGGAAGTCTATAAACGAATTTCTGGTGAAGTCTCTTGTGCTAAATTTAGAAGACATTGAATGGAAAAACCTTGTTATGCACTGGTCTCGTTCCGAGGATGAGGTACTGTCTATGATATCGCATGACAATTTGAACTTCTACTTTTCCGCATGTGCCTTATGGATCTTTTTTGCAGGAAATCTGCTCGAAAAAGAATTCCGGTTTGAAAAGAACGACATGATGTCGCAAATATGCTGCCCGCTGCTTTGCTCTTGTTAGTACCTTTTGTCCTGTATCACTGTACTTGCATACATACCTGGTTCATTATGTGACAGCAGTATGCATGATAGCTTGCTTATCAATTGTTCGCTCCAAATTATCTGATCTGTATGAATGGTTACATTAGTGTAGAATATATCCAATGCCAATGAATGTTTTTAGCTCTGCATTTTTCTTGTAAGTACCTGTTGTCCTTTATAAGTGTACTTATATTGACAGGTAGTTGTTCATGTATCATCACTCTGCAGCTTATTTTCCTTTGCCCTCCATTTTCTACACATAAGATCTATATTTACTCTTACCATAAGGTTGGATAACACCGATGGTACTGAAGAAGTTTAGCTCTGCATTGCTCTTGGCTGTACTTTTTGCCTGTATCGATGTACTTACATTTATAGCTACTTGGTTATGTAGCATCACTCTTTATCTTATCTTAAATATTCTCCATTTTTTCTTATATTGTCACATCTATATTTACTCTTAACAAAATGTAGAATAAAGGCAATGCTTATGAAGAAGATTATGTGGTAAACTTCTTGAATTGCCCCCCATCAGCATGGACAAGGGCTTTATAGAGCCTGCCTTCACCTATAATGTAAGTTTGTCCTTCTCAAGCCTTCAAAATTTGTTGTGTATATTTGGTTAGGCATGACTGTACCAGCTGTTTATTTTTGGTGTTTGCATCAAATTGCATGTTTAAAGTTTATTATGTACTTCATAAACAAAAGTTTGTCCTTCTCAATTTAATTTTTCAGTTGTACAACCAAGTTCCTTCTTCATACCATGTAAATTAAACTATACAGAGCAAGTGATCTTATTTTGCCAATCTGAAATGGGATAAATTGACATCACACTAACCATTGATACTTATGAGTTCTTGATCTGTAATCCAGTGGTGTCGTGAAGCTGCCAACTCCTTCACAATGTCATTTCCTGCCATGTCTTGACCTGAACAATACCATATTGTGTTAATGCTATTTTAAACTGTGTCACTTTATTCGTCAGTAAGAAATGTGATGAATTGTCAGCACTGATACTTAAATGTGCAAAACATGTCATCTGTTTGCTTGTTTATCTTTCAGAGTGAGGAGGATATAAGTGTCAAACAGGTGCAGTCTCACCAGCTTGCTCAGCTGCTTACGCTACAGCTCCCGAGCAGGTCTAACCTTTCTTGAACTCTATTGAAGTGCTGTCGGTTTTGTATATTATTTTGTCGGCGTGTTTAATTGCACTGGTGGCGATCTTTGATGCCCAGTGTATGTAATCTGCTGTCTGCTTGTGCTTTATTATCATAGTGGCGAACTTTGATGCCCAGTAGATGTAATATGTCGTAATTTCTTTATTGTATAGTCTAGGTTTTTTCTCTTATTCACGATGCTGCAGTTATTTTACTGTATATATATCCTGTCTTCGCGAAGAACCGCCAAACCGTAAAATTACGGTACATAATCGGCCGTCATGCAAATCACCATATATGATCTGCATCATGGGCCCCGTCATCTTGGTCCGTTAACATGCCTAAATGTAAACTGGCCCACTAGTAGATTCAGGCCTTTAATAGGCCGAGTAAACCGCCGGCCCTATTTTCCCAAGAAAACTCAATGGGCTTTTAGGAGGCTGAGAAGTAGGTTGGGCCTGAAACGTGCCGAACAGCTCACCGGCCGGCAGCATGCCGAAATAGACCCCGGCCCATGATTGTGCCAATAAAATCATGGGCTTATAACATGCCTTGTATCGGTCCTTGTTTGGCCCAATCAGATTATCATGTGTGAGCAGGCCGGATGCAAACGGGGCCGTAGTTAGGCGCAACTATATGACGGGCTGTTAATAGGCCGAAATACGTATAGGGCCGAAATGTTAAACGGGCCTTTAACGGGCTGAAACTAATATTAGGCCGAATTACTAAATGGGTCTCTATCAAGTTGGCCCAAAAGGATAGCGTCCAGTTGACAGGCCGAATCTAATATGGGCCATAATTTAGCCCAAAGCCTCTCAAAGGGTCGGACCTGATCTGGGATGTAATTTGCCCACAACGTGGTAGGCTTTTAACGGGCCGGGTCACATATGGGCCTTTATTAGGCCCGGAACGTGGCAGCCTGTTAATGGACCGGATCAAATATGGGTCGACATTTGGCCCAAAACATGGCAGCCTGGTAATGGGCCGGCCTACTAGTGTCATAAAGATCTTTTGGGCCTTCTGCTGGGCCGGCCCATTATGGTCGGCGAAATCTCATGGGCCTTTAGCTGGGCCGGCCCATTATGGTCCCCAAAATCTTGTGGGCCTGTAGCTGGGCCGACCCATTATGCTCCGCAAAATCTCGCGGGCCTTTAGCTGGGCCGGCCCATTATGGCCCGCAAAATCTCGTGGGCCCTTAGCTGGGCCGGCCCATTATGATACGCAAAATCTCGTGGGCCTTTTGCTGGGCCGGCCCATTATGGACCGCAAAATCTTGTGGGCCTTTAGTTGGGCCGGCCCATTTAAACTTTATGGGCCACTTTTGGGCCGGTCCACGTGTCAACATATCATAGGCGCATCTCGCCCATTGGATGAGTGACACATGTGCCAACGCGGAGCTGACACGTGTTCCCGTCAGCCAATCAGAATTTTACACGTGGAAAATCCCCATTGGCCCGGGCTGTTAACGGGTTATCGGATCCAAAATCGGACCCGATAGCTTAACGACATTCCGTTATGGTGGATGCCACGTGTCGGTCACCCTTGACGAAAGCACTTCTGTGACGCGTGATTTATTGTTATGGAAGTGGACACTTCCGTGATGAAAATTTTGGTAATGTTATGGAACACTTCTACGACAGCACAGGTATGACTATCTTGATTCTGTCATGGATGTACATGCATGACAGAAAACGTGACCTACTGTGATAAACACGTATCATCACGAAAGTGTATTTTTTTGTAGTGCATACACATTCACATGTTGCTTCAAATAATGAAATTATTTCAGAATGATTGGTAGATGTTGCCACCAGAGTCTGTTTCGAAGACTTCCATGATATAGCAATGCCACCATGTAGGAACACGAAGCTGGTTTGAGATCTGGCATTATGGGGATCAGGAAAATAGCCGGCATCTGCATATCCAATCATACCAGAGTCCTAATTTTTCTGGGACTGGAAAAATAGACCAAGATCCTTTGTGCCTTGGAGATATCGAAAGATATTCTTCACTCCAGACCAATGACGTTTGGTGGGAGCTGCGCTATGTCTAGCAAGTAGATTCACTGCAAATGCAATATCAGGTCTTGTGCAATTTGCAAGATACATAAGCGCTCCAACGGCACTGAGGTATGAAACATCAGGTCCCAACACCTCTTCTCCATCACCCCTTGGTCTGAACGGATCTTTCTCCACGTCTAGAGATTTAACCACCATGGGAGTTTTAGATGGATAGGATTTGTCCATATTGAATTTCTCCAATATTTTTCTGGATATAGGCAGATTGGTGTACCATGATTCCTGAGGGAAGGTGCTCAAGTTGAATGCCTAAGCAAAATTTGGTTTTACCCAAATCCTTTATCTCAAATTCCATCTTTAGGTGATTGCGTGCTTCATCAATGTCTGGTGTGCTGCCAATGATGCTGAGATCATCAACATACACATAAATGATGCAAAATCCTGTAGAGGACTTCTTGATGAAGACACATGGGCAATCAACACTATTGGAGTAACCTTTTTGAAGAAGGAACTCACTCGGTCGGTTGTACCACATCCGCCCCGACTGCCTTAAGCCATATAATGACTTATTCAGCTTTACACAATACATTTTGCATTTTGCATTTTTATTCGGGACAGAGATTCCATCAGGAACCTTCATATACATGTCCGAATCTAATGACCCGTAAAGATATGCGGTCACGACGTCCATCAACTGCATAGATATACGATTTTGCACTGCCAAGGATATAAGGTATCGGAAAGTGGTTGCACTCATTACTGGAGAATATGTTTCAGTGAAATAAATGTCGGGTTTCTGCGTGAAACCTTGTGCTACGAGCCTTTCTTTATATCTCACCACCTCATTGTTCTCATTTCGTTTCCGGAGAAAAACCCATTTGAATCCCACAGGGAAAACACTAGGAGGTGTAGGTATTGCTTCAGTGAATACCTTTTTTTTGTTAAGCAAGGAAATTTCTGCTTGGATTGCATCCTTCCATTTAGGCCAGTCGGAGCGCTTTTGGCACTCAACGATAGACCTTGGATCATGATCAATCGTGCTGATAACGTGTTTGGAATCAAAAGTGATCGAGTATCTTGATCGATGGTTACAGGCCCCTTTTATATGTCCCGAAGAGACACGGCGATCCCTCGAGGGGGCGTCGGTTCTAGGAGATCGAAGGGAGGCATCGGTTGCGGGACAAACCGCAATGACGGTTTGGGCAAGTGGAGATTTTCCCCTAATTACAGAATTAGTTTTAACAGACTAAACATGTACCCCCTTTGCTCTGACTAACGTTGTCTTGCAAGCAAATGAATTGCCAACAAGGCGGCTTTCATCCAGCCACCCTCCATAAATAGTGTCGTATCGGGATCATGAACTAGAAACTCGCAACATTCTTTCGCCCAAGTTTATACATAAAGGCAAACACAAAACTGATACAAGGTGACATGGAACATTTTAGCTAGATTTCAGTCAGCTGAATTTCTGTTTGTGGTCAATCGATTTTATGACCCTTGGATTGTGCTTTAAGATCTGTGTAGTTTTTATTTTTTGTGTCACATTTTGCTGGTGGTATTGGGCTCTTTGGATTCGATTGACACCTATTTTTGGTCAGTTGATTTCCTTCCTGGGCTGGATTTTTGTGTCTGTATGCTCTTTTTTCATGTGTTTACTTTTGTTTTCTGCATGTGTATGCTTTTATTTTTTATTTTTGAGTTGAGCTTTTTTTTTGAATTTTCGGATGTTGAGTGCGTCAAAATGTATACATGCAAGTACTACATGTACAAGTACATCAAAGTACTGAAACTTCACTCTTATATATTTATTCTATATATTATAAAAGTGCATTTTATGCTAATTGTGTGGAAAATTTTATTTTTTATTTTCTTTATTCGTAATACCAATGCTAATTGTTTTGCTAATTTAATACATTCTATTATTATTTGTATGTATGCATGAAAGTAAAATACAATATGTGTGTAAATTATACTAGACTGCTCAAGTTGCATTATTATATGTGTATTCACTACATATTATAAAAAGTACAATTTAAGTGCAAAGTTGTGTGCAAGTTTTTCTTTATTTTCTTTCTTCTTAAGAGTAATACCAATGTCGCTCCAATTTATTCTCTCTTTGAAAAATTTATTTGTTTTATCATGTTTAGTTTTTAATTCATTTCCTGTTTTAAGGACGATACCAATGCCACTTATATGTTCCTTGTTTAAATATTTTTTATGTAAAATTCACTATAATATGTTTATTCTTACATAATTGAAACAATGCAATTTATATGTAAATTGTGTGCAAATTATATCATTATTTTTTTGAATTCCTTTCTTCTTAAAGGGTGGTAACAATGCCACTACACTTCATTTCTTCTTAGAAAAATATTTCTATTTTTGTGTTTGTAAGTAAGTATACATGCAAATATGATACACCATGTGTGTAAATTATAATATAAGCAAAAATTGCACTGTATATGCTTATTTTTGGCATATTATAAAAGTGCAATTTTAGGGCATACTTATGTGCAAGTTATTTTTTAATTTATTTCTTCTTAAAGGGTTTCATTTTCCCAGAACTTCATTAGTTTGTTCGGTTTTTGTTTTTACATTTTCTTTCTTCTTAAAGGGTTTTATTCTTACATAGAAAACTTCATTATTTTGTTTTAGTTTTAGTTTTTGTATTTTGTTTTCTTAAAAGGTTTCATTCTTCCATAGAAAACTTCATTATTTTGTATTTGTTTTAGTTTTTATTATCTTCTTCTTAAAGGGTTTTATTCTTCCGGAGAAAACTTCATTATTTTGTTTTTGTTTTTGTCTTTTTACTTTCTTTCTTCTTAAAGGGTTTCAATCTTCCTAGAAAATTTCATTATTTTATTTTTAATTTTTATTATCTTTCTTCTTAAAGGGTTTTATTCTTCCATAGAAAAATTCATTATTTTATTTTCATTTTAATTTTATTTTATTTCATTTTCTTTCTTTAACGGTAATACCTTTATTTTTGCATATTATAACATAGCGCAATTTCTGTGTAAATTGCGTGCAAATTTTGCCATTACCTGGTTTTTATCGAAAAATTGCTTGCTTTTCATGCTGCAGCTGCTACCTCTCGGGTGCTTCTGCAATTTGTATTGTGGGTATCCTTGCATGCAGCATGCATCTATAAGCGTGATTTTGCGGTAGGCTTTTACCGAAGGCAGGCAAGCAGAAGCGTGTGGCAGTTGCCTCTTTTGTGTAGAACAAAGCCATGCGTTCGACTGACACCAATTTGGGTCAGTCAACTGACCTGTAGTCGAACCCTAGAACACACACATGCCATGTTTGGATCATGGGGTTAGAGCTAGTTTGGGTTAGTTAGGGGCTCAAATAACCCAAATGTATCCAAATAGGGAGGGTTAGAGTGGGTTAGTTTCATTTAACCCAACTATCCCGGTAGAGAGGTGGTTATTTGGGTTAGAGTGGGTTAGAAAATAACTCTAACTCTAACTGTGTTAGAGTATCCAAACAGGGCTAGAGAGAGAGAGAGAGAGAGAGAGAGAGAGAGAGAGAGAGAGAGAGAGAGAGAGAGAGAGAGAGAGAGAGAGAGAGAGAGAGAGAGAGAGAGAGAGAGAGAGAGAGAGAGAGAGAGAGAGAGAGAGAGAGAGAGAGAGAGAGAGAGAGAGAGCAAAGCACATGTGCCCTACCGGAAGCTACCAACTAGATGTCGAGCATGAGCACAGTCGCACCCAAACAAGAAGCATTTGAGACTACCAACAAGAGAGAAACCACGTCTCCATGGAAAAGCGCCGAACATCATCGCACCGCACACATGAAGATGTCACCGGAGAGTGCCCACCTCCCTCTTGCTCCGGACCGAGGAGCACCGATCCTCCTTGCGAACGACAAGGACCGAGAAAGATGACAAACAGATCACGTGTAAAAGGTAGGAGGCAAACGAGATCGTCCCACGTTAGAGCCGAAGAAGCTTTGAGGCAGGATCCAAGCTTGCCCGATGACGCTGAATCTTTTTTTTTACCCGAGATCCATGATGGCGCCCGCTAGAGACCTAGCACGGTGAGAAAGGGAACCCCCCACCCTCCCCCTTCGCTGCCACGGGAGCGTGGAGCTTTCACTCGAAATCTCACTCATGCATGCCACACAAGGAATGAACCAGTAAACGCTGGATCTATATGATGGAGAGTCGAATCACATTCATCCGGAGGCAAGACAAGCTAATCAGTTCAGGTCGATCAGCCAGGAGTGCATGAGTCGATGGACCATACTATCTAGCTACTACTACTAATTAATCCAATCCAAGACACAACGGTAGGACATTCTTTGTTAGAGGGTTATCATTCAGATACGGTTCCCTGTCTTCCCCTCTTGCACTGCTAATATAAGCTTGCACGGTCACCGCGCGCGCGCTTCCTTCAACTTTCTCAGAGACATGCGCGCACGCATGCATGCATGGGTGAGCGAGATGCATGCACGCACGCAGGCACGCATGGTGGTGGATCGATAAGATTGAGAGCTAGGTGTGAGGGCCGGCCTCCAGCTGCTGGTCCTGTGGCGCCATCCTGTTGCGGTTGACCCAGAAGGAGCTGAGCACGCGGAGGCGGTGGAAGTAGTCGGAGACGGCGAGCAGCGACCGCGCCATCTGCCGCGCCGTCAGCACCTGGTGCAGCCGGTGGAGCATCTGCTGCCTCAGCTTCTCCGCCTGCATCCATCCCATGAAACAACGACGATCAGTGCGAGATCAAAGCATACACAAACGGCACATGCAGAAACAAGGCATACATATTACTGATGTGATGACAGTAGCTTAGTTCTCATATCAGCATTTGACGTTCTGCCATCGTCACGCCAGGATCAGCAAGCAGCAGTTGATTAATTACAGTATGTGTACATGCGACGGCAGGTGGCCTTAATTAACAGAAAATTAACAGCAAGCATATCATATGATGCATGTGGTTCTGCTTGTGGAATCCATGAGCAGGTGAAGGGCGGCCTAAACAATGCTTGCACCTACTATACCCAACAAGGAAATCGGAGGTCGGTGAACTAATTAGCTAGATCCTACTAGTGTTTATTAGCTAATCATCCATTTTCGGGATGGCGACAGTCGGGTGCTTTTCCAAAGTTCAGAACCTAATCCATCCAGATATACACATGCATCTAGACTGTCAGTGGTAGTATAATCTAGCCGCCTGCACGCTGACAAATTAATCTAATCGAACGCAGTCTCAATCGATCGATCGATCTCAAAACATTAGGTGATCCATCCGCTGTACCCTGCCAACTAATCAAGGAATATGTATATTTGGCTCGCAGCTCTAACAGAAACACTAGAGCGACATGAAATGCGAATTAATGAAGAGTGATGGAAAGTGACCTGTCTGACGAAGCCTTCGAGGGTGGTGAGCTTGTGGACGGCGAGGCCCATCTGGCCCATGTAGTTGGAGACGTTGGGGGTGGAGCAGCAGGTGAGCGCGTCGGAGACGACGGTGTCGGAGAGCGCCTGGTAGAGGGTGTCCAGGCCCTGGCTCAGCGCCTCCTCCGTCTGCACCGCCGACTGCTGCAGCCCGTACACCGCCACGATCTGTTGCTCCGTCAGCGGGTCCACGTGCGAAAGCACCATCTGCATCCAATCCACACCCCATCCCATCCATTAGTCTTAGCCACCACCGTAAGCCCAAATTCAATTAAGATATAGTATAAGAGATCGATCAACATCTGAATAACACAGGCATGCAGTTGCCTGAGCAAAGATCATTTCAGTTACAGTTAGATCGAGATATGTATGGCATTTCCACAAACAGGAGGAAGGGCAGAAGGAGACGCCATTTAATACTGCCCCAGAATGCGTCGCAAGCCATCGATCGTGCCCGCGCACGCGCCGCGGAGACGGCGGGGCATGCCTGCCTGCACGTCGCAGCGGGGATCGAGGGCCGGCTGGTTAAGCTCTTCAATGCGCGCGGCGGGAGGGAATCGCCCGTCCGGCCCGGATCCATGGCAGGTTCCCTCCCCCTAGCTGCTGAAAACTAGAGGATTCTTCCAGGCTCGCGTCACCCGGCGCCGAAATGCGCATGATGATGGACTGTGCAGCCGAGTTCACCATACCGATCGAGCACCTACCGACTCCCTCTCGCACGACTTGAATGCCGCGAGACATGCATGGCCGTCACTTCCGGTTGGATGTGAGTATTGTAGGCTAGTTATACCTACCTATACGATCGAGCAAGCCTGCTGTCGCTGTGTGTGCAATGCATGCATGTGGAGCGTTTGGTTTTGGTGAATCCATGCATGTCGCAATCTGTTTTGAGTTGCAGGTATTTGTTCCCTCATGAAAGAAGAATTAGATGAACTCATGTCCACTACAACTCTCCTGAAACAGACTTTCGCCACGCTGCAACTCTCCGATCGCACTAATATTTATTTATGTTTACGGTAAGGCGCACAAATATTTTGCAAAACAAATTGCCCAATTTCAGGCTATCTTTTAACTCGGTGATTTACACTTTTAGGTGATGAAGTTCTATAAAAATTGGAACAACTAAGAATTAGCAAAGCCATATATACGAGTAGAAGAACATGAACAAACATGCATTACTTTTGCGGCAATGATAGACGCATGGATATTTACTGAAGGATTCTACGGAATGGCCCCGCTGAAAACCGAAGGGCGGGGAGGGGGGATTAGTTAGTTAATGATCATGTAAAACCCCGTAACACTTCCGTGTGTCTAGGATTATTGTTAGTATTGTATCCTGATTTTCCTAGGAAGCCTGTAGCAAAACCTCTCTATATTTTACCAATAAGTAGTTAATAACACTAGACGATATCCCAAAGCCTTGCCGTGGGAAACTTGTTAAAATGATTCTATTAATATGCGTTAGAGAAAAAACTAAAAATAATGCGAAAACAAATTTTATGAGTGTTCTCAATTCACACTATGAACCATGAACTATAATATGTATATGAACCATGAAGTATGTAAGTATGCTCCAAGTATTGGACACATATATGAACCATGAACTATGTAAGGATTCAAACAGAATGTTATTTTCTATAATAATAAAATATGAACCATGAACTATGTAAGTATATGCTCCAAGTATAGGGCACATATATCGTATACGACAATATAAAATTAACTCAATAAATATAATGACATGCATGCCTTACTAATGTGGTTGGGTTAAATGAATGCAAAAGTGTAATTTATAATTGACGTGCATAGATGCTGATGTGGCAGATCACATGCTTACAAAAATTAGCTAGTGGATTGCATGAAAACAAATAGAACTTATGCTTTGTGATTGACATGCATAGGTGTTGATGTGGCATGGTTGCATGCTTACAAAAATTAGGAAGAGATTGTAGCTATTTAGGAATAGAGGATGTTTAGATTTTTTTTTGTACCCTCATATTCATAAAAAAATGTTCAAGTATTTTTTAATATAATTATACAACAAAGATTAAATGGTCAAAATGGCTCATTTGGTTATAAATTAAATGGTCGGCATTCAAAGATGTAATTTATAAAATTCCTGAATTCCTAATTTTATAAACAGTTTTGCTAGAACTCATCTAGATGAGATATAATTTGGTCTCATTCACCTTTTATAACCATTAGATGTGATGCTATAAGATGTGTGTGCTGAGGTGGATTGTATCTATTCTTTGTTTTTAAAGTGAATGAGACCAAACTATATCTCGTCTAAATGAGTTCTAGGTACTCCCTTTTATAAAAGTTCAAATCCTTTGCCTTTTTTATGAACTGAAACCCTTTGCCTTTTTACCTTAAATAAAAAACCAAATTATACTATCTAAAATGTAGAAAAGGGGGACCATGGTTTCAGTGTCAGTGAACCATACTTTTTTTTAGGAAGGGATTTAGTGTAACAATACTTGTTCAAAATGAACCTTTCTAGCTGAGGTACTATATATGGGAGGATTTAACTATTGTGTGTACTATGTGCGTCCTTGCAACCACACATCATTTTCATATATAGGTGGTCTAGAACAAAGTATTTTTGGTTCCTGAAAATTACAGATAAACATTTTCCAGGTTTTCAGAAGGACACCCGGCCCACTTTAATAGTACGTCTTATTTATGTTTCCACAAGAAGCAAGAAAATTCACGCCATGATGTTAGGCCGGCACGAGATGCTACAAACCGAGGTGGTGACTGCGACCGACACTAGATCTAGGGCTAGGGTGAACAGCCGTACCTTGATGACCTCGGAGGGGCGGAAGCCGCCGAGCCAGAGGAAGCAGCGCTCGGCGGGGCTCCTCCAGACGCCGGAGATGAGGTGGAAGACGTCGCCCTTGATGACGGCGTCCTTGATGGCCAGCACCTCGTCGTGGTGCGCCAGGCAGCTCTCCACGTACATCTGCAGCTCCCCCTCCGGCAGGTGCTGCTGCAGCGCCGCCCGCAGCTCGTACATCAGCCGGTTGTGCTCCTCCTGCCACCGCGCGTACTCCACGTCGAACATCGCCGCCTCTGCTGGCCAATTGCTTCGAATTAGTAGCTAGTACCAGCGCGACGACATGCATCTGAAATTCTGAATTACTCAAGGACGGGGATGGAGATGGACGGACGGGTGGGTACCTGAGCTGAGGGCATCGATGCCGCCGATTCCTTTTCCGGCGATGCCTTGCTCGGCGAGGAGGCTGCTACCGGGGTAGAGCACTCCCTGTACGCACATACACACATGAATAATGTGCATACCCATACTGGATCGAGAATGAGGAGAGAGCGGCTTTGATTTTCTTGCAGATACGTACCTGAGCTCTTGCGCTGTGGAGTTCTTGCTCGATCTGAGCCAGCCTGATCCTGCTGGACTCGAGCTGCTGGATGTAAGCCTGTTGCATTGCATCAAATAAGGAAATGATAACAGTTAATCAATCTTTCAATTCTGTACAAAATGAGGCCGCCATTGATCGTAGAGAGAAGAATGTCAACCAATTAAGGTTCGTTTTTCATGTAGCATAGCATACGTATTTTGCCTTTTCTGCCACTCGTTTTCTTGCCATTTGGGTGTTATAAAACTGTTGCTTGGCTCACTCACCTTCTTCCTCAGCCTGCTCTTCCTCGCCGCCTCCCTGTTCTGGGCTAGCCTCCTTAGCGTCTGCATTTCGTCAATTGCCAGAAATTGAGTTGCATGTCCAACACAACCACAAAAAGAAGCACTAGCAGCACTACTGCCTATATATGCTTGAGTTTTCATAAGGACACTTGACAATCGAGATAAGTTTAGTTGGTTGTTACTTTTGGGTCGCGTTCGCCGGTGGATAAGCCCCTCTTGTGCTCCTTCTGCAACCACGCCAAAAGAGATCAATAACATATATCGTCAGTCGATCAATTAAAACAACAATATGACACGGGGCCGGCAGCCGAATTAACAACAAATCTAGCTTGCTACAGACAGTTGGGTTAGTTAATTAGGCGAGGTGAACTAGTAGCTAGCTGCTCTCCCATGGTCAGACTGACCTTTGTCAGCGGCTTCACATCCTTGTTGTTGCTGACCCCTGCGGACTCGGCGGTGGCGAAGGCGGGTTGTTGCTGCTGGTGCTGCAGGTGGAGGTGGTGCTCCTGCTGCTGCCTCCTGCTCCCCGCCGCCAACTCCTCCATGGCCGCGGCGGCTGCCTGCTGCTGCTGGTGGTGGTGATGGTGGTCCGGCGACGGCATCTTCGACCCCACGGGCGCTGGCGACAGGACTAGACCAAGCTCCCCCTGCACGCCAATCACATCACAACCACAAGGGCATTAAACAAGGTGGCAAACATCAACAACAAAACCAGATCGATGAAGTTGTGGCTTACGTACCTTTGGTGATGGCTCCACATGCATCGGCTGGGAGGGGAAGATGTTGAGGGTCTCTGCATCCATGAACAAGCAGCGAGGGGGCAAATGAGTGAGCAACGGCCTGAGCTGATGGAAGGAACCGAGCTTGCTAGCTAGCTAGAGGTTGATGCACATATACAGGAGCTCGCTCGCCCGCCACTGGAGCTGTGGAGGTTGCTGTCGTACGTTCTCGTGCGGACAGGAACAAAATAATCATGGCAGGCGCGTACAGCGGCAGCGAGATCGCTGGCACTGGCACTGGCGGTACGAGCTGGTGGTCTGGCCGTCCGTCCTGGCGCGCGACACACGAGAAAGCTGGGCTGGGCACTGGGGTACGGGGAGATACGGGGCAGCGGAGCGGGGCCGGGCAGGAGGGATGCACACAGCTTAGGCATGCATGCTCCTGTCCTGTCCTGCCTGCGCCTGCGCCCGAACCGGAAGAGAGGCGGGCCGGGGAGTGGATAGGGCTCGGATCGGGTCAAACAAACGCCACAGATGCGGACGCACGCCATTGCAGGCGCGGCGGTGGTGGTGGAGTCCGGAGGCGGAGATCATCCCCTCTGCGTGCATGTGTCCGCGCTCCGCTGCCGCGGGCACATGCGGCATGCAGCCCCGTCGCGGCCCGCGCTCGCCGCGAAATGATTGAGCGGCGTCTGTTACATGTCACACTCACGGTCCGACCGCCCAAACCGCAAAGGAGGAGAGAGAAAGGGGAGGATGAGAGAGAGTTTTGTTGTGTTGCATGTGTTCCATGGACGACTTTGAGCAAGCAAGCAAAGCAAAGCATATGTGTTCTTGGAGGGACTCCACAGCACACCACATGGTCCTCGCCGATGGCAGGCCGGGCTCTGCAGATTTGCAGCGGCAGATCGATCCTGGTCAAAACGGGGTACCTGCCTGAGAATCTGCCGCAGGCCGGCCGGCCGGCCATACGATCGTTTTCCCTAAAACTCCGGAAAAGGATGCATGCGCCTTTCTGCATGCACCAGATCAGAGCTGATCGCTGGGCGGCATCTTTGTCTCTCTACAGTCTACACCCATCACATCTATATTCCTCTTCCTATATGCGCCAAAGTCCTTTCCCTTTGATGGAATATATGTAATGTATGTGTGATGTGCCAAAGTTGACACATCAGTTTCTGAGCCTTACCTACACCGCCCCCCATTAACTACCGCTCCCGATTAAACGCACAATTAAGAAAGCGCCAATCAACTTTAACCGTCACTTCGTCATAACACTACACGAAAAACACCTGCATGTACCCCTGCAAAACTGCTAAAAGAAACTGAAATTGACCCCGTTTTCTCGCAAAGATTTCGTGCGTGCACTTACGGCGCTGCTCTTGCTGCGTGGAGGCGTGGCCATGGTCGAGGTACATGAACAGGGCCTGGTCCAGCTCCCCCAGATGGTCATACGCGCCTGATGCCTCCTTGCTGCTCCTGCATGCATGGTTGCGCAACACAAATGAGATCGAACATCAGTAATATGGGTGGTGAAAACAGGAGATGGCTGATGAGCTGAAGCATGCATGCATGCATGCACAGGGTTTGAGGAACCAGTAACCACACACACATCATCATGAAATCATGCGCGCGCGCTGCTGCCATGAGCTAGCCTATGAATGCGTGATGCTATTATTGTGGCCTGGTCCAACTCCAACCCCTCCTCCTCCCTGCTCTGCGCTCGCTGCAGGAGGAGTGGGAACAGGAGGGTATTGTGGAATCTTCTCTAGCCTTGCAGCACTACCACTAGTAGGAGTAGTAGGCGGCATTTATTTGGCAGCCCAGGAAATATGCTTGCATGGCATGGCTAGCCCCGGAATTTCTTGTGTGCAAGATATGCTCATTGAAAAATATATGTAAAAGCATGCATGCATGGACTGCCACATACTACTGGATGTATGTACTGCTAGTGCATGTATAGAGTATAGTACATATATAGGTTTGGCACTTACTATGTATAAATAATGTTTTGTCCTAATCAATTAATTTATGGCAAGTGTTCTTGTTGTCATTCGGAAAACAATTAGTGATAATTAGTGTACCTAATGTCCAAAGGGAAGACTAGTGAGTTGTTAATTTCCACAACAATTCAACTAGCTGAACCGAATTAACAAGCCATGACAATTCAGCGATCCTGCTCCAATTATCAGAACACATAACAATTCAACCATCTGCACCGAAGTATTAAGAAGAGAGGCGCCGATTTAAAATCGGAACTTGATTCGCACATCGTCTAGAATTTTTCCTCCTCTCGGAGCAAAAGACAAAGAAATAAATAAGCGATAAAATTGTCCAAGTACTTGGATCTGTCATATCACAACCATATTCCTAATCTAAGAATCATCACTTGACTTTCCAACTTATTTACATTGGCAAAGAAAGGCGGAGATCGACGGATGAACATGGATGAAAGAAATTCAGTAGAAGAAGGCAGGTTCCCTAGCCTTTCTATTAGCTAGTTCATGTTTATCAAGAAACAAAGATAGAAACCAATTAAGACAGGCAAGATAAATCATGTGTACCCGGTGCAAGAACCACACAAATCGAGCAAATTAAGGAACAGCTGAAGAAATTTCGCCAAAAAAAGAAGGAAGAGTTGAAGAATTAGAGAGAACATAAAAAGCATAAAATCCAATCGAATTCCCGGATCGATACCGATAGATCAAAGACATGTGTGAGCAGACGGGGGAAGCAAATTAAAAATTGAATTGGATTCAAGTGAATTGAGAACCGCACATGAAGCTCGCGGCGGCGGCGTGCATGGAGGAGGAGGAAGACGAGGACGGAGGGGCATGGTGATGTTGATGGCTGCTCATCCCGAAGGTGATGTCCATCTCCAGCGGCTGTTGCTGTTGCTGTTGCTGATGTTGCTGGCTGATGATCTCCTGCTGTCCCTGGCCTTCGCTCATCATCATCTCGAGGGAGACAGACGCCGACGGCGGACGACACACACGCACACACAGGGAGGGGGCTACAGCTTCCTCTCTCTTTCTTTCTCTCTGCGCCTGCGTCTGCGTCTACGTATGTATATCTCCGGCCGGGCGAGACCTAAATACGGCTGGGTTTGACTCTACGGGGGGCTAGCTGCCAAGGCACCACCTCTCTATCTATCTATCTACCTAGCAGGCTATCTTCTCCGCACCAGCAAACTACCCCGCAGCCGGCCGGGCGCCCGGCATGACCTCGGTCGATCTATCTATCTCTCTATCCGGGGAGCCTAGCTCGTGATGGCGCCTTGGAGCCTAGCTAGCCGCTGCTTTGCCAACAAACTACTACTACCAGTTCTCCTCCCCCTTCGCCTCTCTAATGACGCTCTTGTCTACATGCAGTATCTCCTTTTGCTTGCTTGTGTGTGTGTGTGGAACCGACTGACTGTAGGTCTATGGGTTCCAGAAGGGCTGAGGGGCCATTAATGGCGAAACAGACTTTCTGTTCGGCTCCATGCCCTCTTGCAACTAATGGCGCGCTTGCAAACACCCCGCTTTTCTCCCTCTCTTCCTCTCCCTTCTTTGCTTTTGCTTTAACCCCCTTCGCTACCTCTCTCTGGTCTCTCCGCGGGGAGGGGGGCAGGTGAAACACAACTGCACAATTGAGTTGCCACTTTTAGTTTTGTTTCTCTACTACACGTTTTTGCGCCGAAATCGTTTCGTTTCCCCCATTTCGGTACATCGATCTCTCCGCGTGACATGCTACTATGGTGTAGCAAACTTTGTTGCTTTTTTCGACGAGGCATATACTAACCCGAAATGAATACCTCTACTTAGAAATTAATCAATATTGTCAAGTTGCATAAATACCATAGATTTTTGGGAATTGGTTATATTTTATCAAACTTGGGTCCTGGGTTTAAAGAGAGCTTTGTGGGGCGACCTTCTTTTGTGAATGTGGGTGCTTCATCTTGGTCAATAAGTGGCTATGTCAAAAATTACTTTTTTGTACGAAAAGAAAACGTCCAGATGATCGTAGGTTATATTGTTGCATGTCAACTTGCTTCAACTTCAGTATTTGTTACGATGCGATTAGGCGGGCGGTTTGCCGGTACTATATCCCAATATAGGTGGTGATCAAGTTATAAACTGCACGCAACTTTTTAACGATGTGTTGTCAATCCATTTGATCGATTTGTCATATTTCGTGCAAGAGGTCATAGTCACTTTTAGGTTTTGCGCTTCACTAGGCGCAAAGGTCAAACATGTACTCAATTAAGTTTCTCGGAAAAATCCAATCTGCATATAGCAACTAGTAATTAAAGAATATCTTCCACACTCTAGATTTTTTCAATTGTTAGACGATGTGTTGTCAGTCCGGTTGATCGATCTGTCATATTTCGTGCAAGAGGTCATACTCACTATTGGATTTGCGCACCTAGACACAAAGGTCAAACATGTATATCAATAAAGTATCTCTTGAATCTTTGCAATTAATCAGTACTCAACCAAGCGATCAATCGAGGATGCTGGCATATTATTACGAAATGAATACGACAAAGCTATTTACGATGCTAGATTGTTGTTTCTGAATTTTGGTCAAACATAATATCATTTCCAGCAGTACATAATCATTATACAACCAAACGAGCGATCGAGGATGCTGGCATATTATTGCGAAATGAATACGACAAAGCTATTTACGATGCTAGATTGTTGTTTCTGAATTTTGGTCAAAGATAATATCATTTCCAGCAGTACATAATCATTATACAACCGAGCGATCGGTCGAGGATGCTGCATATTATGGCGAAATGAGTACGACAAAGCTATTTACGATGCTAGATTGTTGGTTTTGAATTTTGGCCAAAGATAATATCATTTCCAGCAGTACATGATAAATTTTGTAATGAACTTAGGCCCCATGCATTGAGCTGCAATCGTGATGATCACGCTTTATAAACTATGTAACTTTGTAGATGATGTATATTTGATTGATTTGTTGTTTTGAGCAAGGCTTCATATTATAGCTTTTGGTTTGCCCCTCATATTACCGAAAAAGGCTTTCGCCCCGCTTTTGGTTTGCCCCTCATATTTGATTGGTTTGTGTATATGATACAATATCATTTTGAATCACTAGAATTAAATACAAGGATTATGCACTTGAGAGAAAATGGGCGAGGATGGGGATATTTTACTGTTCTAGCGTTACAAGATGCAGAGACCAAGTGAAAGCCTCTATTTTGTAAAGGAAAAAAATGCGACAGAAAAAGGGAAAAAATGTTGCCCGAAAGGTTTGTCAGAATGACACAACTATATATCTGGTGTTATGTCCCAACACATGTGGTGATGACATTATAAACCACACGACATTTTAAACGGTGTGTTGTCAGTCTGTTTAGTTTATTTGTCATATTTCCCGCAAGAGTTCATAATAACTTTTGTGTTTTGCGTGGCGCTAAGACACAAAGGTCAAAAGCATATACCAATGAAGTTTCTCGGAAAAAAATTCTGCATGTCAATTAGGAATTAAAAATATCTTGTATACTCCATATTTCTAGATTGTTTGAGGTTCACATGACAATAAACAAAAGTGTGTTCGTTGCATTCTCAAACTTCTTTTTATCTATACAATTAAAGATAATCGGTGCATAACCAAGCAATCAGGCTATGATGCGGGCATATTATTGGGAAACAACACGGCAAAGCTATTTATGATGCTAGATTGCTCATTCTGATTATATTATGGATGAAGGTAATTTCGGTTCTAGCATTACATGATAAATTGTTGTAGTAAAATTACGCCCCATGCATATAGTACGCCACAATTGCGGTTTTTGCAAGAGTAATATTGGGAGCTAAGCAATTGCCAAAGTATTTATGACATAATTGTGGAAGTATGCCCTAGAGGCAATAATATTGTATTATTATATTTCTGGGTTCATAATTAAGAGTTTATATTCTATGCTATAACTATTATGATCCTGGAACATGCGACTCAGTGAAAAACTCATATGCACATGTAAAACGATAAACGGTAAAAACTAAGATTCCTAGTCTCGCCTCTAAGACTGGCTCAAGTAATGTTGTTGGTGATCACGTTTTCCGGATCTTAAGATATCATGAAGTGTAACAATACACTAGTAGAAAAAGGCCCATTTGTCCCGGTTCTAGAGGCCCATTTGTCCCGGTTCCGAAACCGGGACTAAAGGGTCGGTACTAAAGCCCATTATATTTAGTCCCGGATCGCCTACGAACCGAGACAGATGGGGCTCCACGTGGCCGTTGCGGCTTGCCCAGGCAGGAGGACCTTTTGTCCCGGTTGGTAGCACCTACCGGGACCAAAAAGCATCCACGCGTCAGCAGTTCAGGGCTGGGGTTTTGTTTTTTAAAGGGCGGGGGATTTTGTAGGGTTAATTTAGGGGTTTCATATATTGTGTTAGCTAGCTAATAGAGATAAGTGTCCTCTCTTATCTCCGTGCTTGGTTGATGCTACGTACTATACGTATAGAGAGGACTCGACACGCTAGCTAGTAAGCAAATGAAGGAAACCATTAAGTACAGAAGATCGTCATGAACATTACAGAGAAAAGTGATCGACCTCTCCTTCTCCGAGAGATTGGTCGAGCAACAAGTTTTCCTATATCTATCCGACGCTACTGGCTACATATATACAATATAAGATCTCTTACAATCCCCTAACATCTGAAATCAAGTTCCACATGGTATTCTCTGGCTTTATTGATGACGCGGTCAAAAATGAATCCCGCCAATTCCTCTTGAATTGCTCGTATGTGATCTTGTGGTAGGAGTTCATTCCGCATCTGCCACATGTAATTTGAAAAAGGGGGTCCATACATATATATGAATGAAACTCAACACAAATGATGGTAATAAAATGAAATTGTGAATATTATTGCTTACACACTTCAAATTGTCTTTTAGAGTAGCCCCGCTTATTCTTGGTCGTCGCGTTGTAGATGAACTCGCAAACGTAGTATCCACAGTAATCATTCTCGGGTTCCTGCCACAAGCACTTTACGAGAAATAGAGGTCAATCAAACTGATAATGAAGCATTATAAATGGTATTGATGAAAGTAGCTAGAATCAACGGGAGATGCGCGGAACTAGTAGCTAGTTACTTACTTTCGGGTGTGCAAACTGTAGTTCCCCCAGCAGTCCCGGAGCTTATGCGGTGAACTTTTTCCAAACAGTGCAGACAAAGAAAACAATTACTTGATATCAGAAAATGAACAAAGTTGCCCATATGGTGCGATAATGATCGATTGAACTTACTTCTCGAGCATTTTAGTCATGGCCGCATACTCCTCGGGATTTTTTTGTCTCGAGTCTAAGACGGTTACTAGTCCCTGCTCAAACTTAATCTCTAGGAGAATAAACTGGAAGCTGCGCACACATGCATAACTCATCAATTACATTACTATAACCTCGAGTAATAAGGGAAACGAATATGCACAAGACAGTAACACTCACTTGAAGTTGTAAGGAAAGAGTATTTTATCTTTGTTTTGGTTTTGAAGCAATCATCGTAGCAAGTTGGCCTCGGTTTGTGTGGCATCATATTTAACCGTCCATTCATCTATGAGATATGTGTTAATGAACCCAATATTATAGAATTCTGCTTTTCTGCATTCGACGATCTTCAATCTACATAATATAGTAAGGATAATTATATATACATGCAATGAAAGAGTTGAGCTATATATAGAGACTTAATTACAGAAGTAGTACTTACAGACAGTAGCAAGTGACGATTGTTTTATCGAGGGTCTTTTGATTGAAAAACTGGAAGAACTCATCTATTGGAACAGACAACGGATCAACTCCAACGAGGTCGTTCTCCTCTTTAACTCTTAGTGTTGGGGAACGTAGTATTTCAAAAAAATTCCTACAATCACGCAAGATATATCTAGGAGAAGCATAGCAACGAGCGGGGAGAGTGTGTCCACGTACCCTCGTAGACCGAAAGTGGAAGCGTTTAGTAACGCGGTTGATGTAGTCTAACGTCTTCGCGATCCAACCGATCCAAGTACCGAACGCATGGCACCTCCGCGATCTGCACACGTTCAGCTCGGTGATGTCCCTCGAACTCTTGATCCAGTTGAGGCCGAGGGAGAGTTTAATTAGCACGACGGCGTGGTGACGGTGATAATGAAGTTACCGGCGCAGGGCTTCACCTAAGCACTACGACGATATGACTGATGTGTGTAACTGTGGAGGGGGGCACCGCACACGGCTAAGACAAATCTTGGAGTGCCTTTGGCGTGCCCCCTGCCCACGTATATAAAGGAGGGGGGAATAAGAGGCCGGCCTAGGAGGGGCGCGCCTATAGGGGGGGGGGTCCAACTAGGATTCCCAATCCTAGTTGGAGTCCCCTTCCTTTTCCAAGAGGGGAGAGAGGGAGAAGGAAAGAAAGGGGGGCGCATCCCCCTCCCTAGTCCAATTCGGACTTGCCATGGGGGGGGGGGGCGGCCAACCCTTGAAGTTCGTAGATCCTCAATATGCTCCGCTGGATCGGTTGTGGAGTTCTGCTGACGCTTATCTAGATTTGGCCGCAAGTGCCGCTGATGCGGCCGAATACTTCAAAGATCAAAAAGATCGCGAAGTGGAGATACTGTTCTGGTCACAATTTAACGTTCCAGCGCGTCCGCTTCCTTTGAATGAGCGGATGGCCGAATGGGCCAAGCTCCATAGGTTGTCCGGGCTCGCCATGAGGTCTGTTGTCGATTATCTATGGCTGGAAAGGCCAAGGCCGAACAGTTATTTTAGTTTGGTGCAACAATTCCTTGGTACTGTGCCGCGCATCGACGCTATGAAGAGGTCGGCGTGCATCGAGGGTGCGCGGATGGCGCTTGCCAGTGTCAAGACATAGTGGGCGGAGATGGAGGCCACCGCAATTGCAACCCCGAGTTCGGCCGTTGGCCGAGTAGCTGCCGAGCAGTACTTTGAAAAAGTCCTTGAAGGTGCTCGTTCAATAGAAGCTCAGTGCTCGAAGAATATTATGTTCTAGTGACATGTATTCCCATTGAAAAACAATGTTTTACTGAATTGTAAAGGCTATTTTTATACTTTTGCCTGAAAGTATGATGATGCCTCCTGTGCGGCCGTTTATGTATATATGTATATAACCTGAAAGTTTGCAGTTGTCGGCTTCAGACCCCACGCGTATAATGCGGGGGTGTTCGCAGAAGATGTGTGTTCAAACTTGATCCAACATCTTGGTCCATTAAGGAGGTGATAGCGCAACAAACGAGGCAACCGGACTATATTGCTTTAACACTTCCACTTAGCCATAGGAGTTTGACAGCGGGGCTACTATATAGCCCCTGGTGGCTCCGCGCTCATCCGAATACGGGGCGCGTACATGCCTGTCCGGGAAACGGCCCTTCCTTAATGCGGAGGAATCCCGAAGGTTCCGTTAGGTCATCGAGTGGTTGACCAGTCTCGTGCTTTATCACGACAGTCAGTTTTCGGCTTTCTCTACTGAGGTGCTCGTCCGGCCGAACCAGGGCACAATCGTAGTAGTTCTCCTGGTGCCGCCTTAGCCGATAGAGCGGAACGTAAGGTAGCAAAACATAGGAGCTGGGCAAACCCAACATTTGACCAAAGACATGATTCGGAGCTGATGCATATAAGGCCAAACTCGCGACGCCGAACACTCCCTAAGGTATTCAGTCTTTGAGATATATAGCGGGCTAAATGATGCCCTTAGATAATGAGCCCCTAGTGTTCGGGTACGAGCAATATTCTGACGTGGCCACATGCCAAGAACATCAGCATCCTTCTCGGTTGTATTGAGAATCCGGAGGATGTGAACAACAAAAGACAGTAAAAAAGGTTTACGCAAGGTCTTAATCTAAAGGAGAAACCTTTGAACGGGTCCCTGCTGCACGTCTGCGCCTGTGTCTCCATTGTGCCGTATCCTGGACGGGTGTAGTACAATTGTCATCTGTAAAAGGGAGGAACTTAGTTTAAAGTTGTCGTGCAAAAAATTGGCTATTATAAATAAACCATTTAAAAGTTAAGATGGGTAAAGTTGAGTCGAACTATCACTGAGAAGCCCCTGGTACCGTCTACAAGGGTATAACCATCAAACCAATCTCTGTCCAATGATTAGTCGGACTCGTCTAAACGTGTCCGTGGTCTTAACGACCGGTCATCTGTTCTGGTGGTGAGGCCATCTAGTGTTCGGCTGTTAAAGCAGCCATACGTTCTTCTGCTCGTAAGGAGCGCTCAACATTTCCATGTACTGTGATGATGCCACGCGGACCGGGCATTTTAAGCTTAATAAAAGCGTAATGCGGTATTGCATTAAAACGAGCGAAAGCCGCTCGTCCGAGTAGTGCTTGATAGCCACTTCGGAATGGAGCAATGTCAAAGGTTAACTTTTCGCTTGGGAAGTTGTCGGGCGGGCCGAACACAACCTCTAGTATTAGAGAGCCCGTGCAGCGAGCCTCTGTGCCTGGTATTACTCCCTTGAAGGTAGTATTACTGTGGCTGATTTTTGTTGGGTTTATCCCCATTTTGTGGATGGTGTCCTGATATATCAAATTTAGACTACTGTCGCCGTCCATAAGGACTCGTCTGAGATGGTATCCGTTTATTATTGGGTCCAGCACCAAGGCGGCTGATCCTTCATGCCGGACGCTTATTAGGTGATCCCTGCGATCAAAAGTGACCGGGCAGGCCGACCAGGGGTAGAACTCAGGGGTGGCGGGCTCTACGGCTTGTGTATTTCGGAGTACATATTTGTTTCTCCTCTTTGTCGCGTGGATCACGTTTACTGTCTTGACTTCTGGTGGGAATTTTGTCTACCCCCCAATGCCTTGTTGGCGAGGCTCATCCTTGTCTTCGCTCGGTGTGTCCTCCTCCTTGTGTTCGGCGTTTAGCTTGCCGTCCTGCTTGAAGACCCAGCATTCTCTATGGGTATGATTTGCAGGTTTGTCGGGGGTGCCGTGGATCTGACATAGTTTGTCTAGAATCTTGTTTAGGCTGGTCGATGTTGGAAATATGCCCTAGAGGCAATAATAAAAGGATTATTATTATATTTCCTTGTTCATGATAATTGTCTTCTATTCATGCTATAATTGTATTATCCGGAAATCGTAATACACGTGTGAATACATAGACCACAATATGTCCCTAGTGAGCCTCTAGTTGACTAGCTCGTTGATTAATAGATAGTCATGGTTTCCTGACTATGGACATTGGATGTCGTTGATAACGGGATCACATCATTAGGAGAATGATGTGATGGATAAGACCCAATCCTAAGCATAGCACAAGATAGTGTAGTTCGTTTTGCTAGAGCTTTTCCAATGTCAAGTATCTCTTCCTTAGACCATGAGATCGTGTAACTCCCGGATACCGTAGGAATGCTTTGGGTGCACCAATCGTCACAACGTAACTGGGTGACTATAAAGGTACACTACAGTTATCTCCGAAAGTGTCTGTTGGGTTGACACGGATCGAGACTGGGATTTGTCACTCCGTATAACAGAGAGGTATCACTGGGCCCACTCGGTAGTGCATCATCATAATGAGCTCAAAGTGACCAAGTGTCTGGTCACGGGATAAAGCATTACGGTACGAGTAAAGTGACTTGCCGGTAATGAGACTGAACGAGGTATTGGGATGCCGACGATCGAGTCTCGGGCAAGTAACATACCGTCTGACAAAGGGAATAGTATACGGGGTTGCTTGAATCCTCGACATCGTGGTTCATCCGATGAGATCATCGAGGAGTATGTGGGAGCCAACATGGGTATCCATATCCCGCTGTTGGTTATTGACCGGAGAGCCGTCTCGGTCATGTCTACATGTCTCCCGAACCCGTAGGGTCTACACACTTGACGCTAGGGTTATTAGGAAGACTTGTATGTGATTACCGAATGTTGTTCCGAGTCCCGGATGAGATCCCGGACGTCACGAGGAGTTCCGGAATAGTCCGGAGGTAAATATTTGTATATGGGAAGTCATCATACGGTCACCGGAAAGGTTCGGGGGCATATCGGTATTGTACCGGGCCACCGGAGGGGTTCCGGGGGTCCACCGGGAGGGGCCACCTCTCCCGGAGGGCCTTATGGGCTGTATGAGGAAGGATCCAGCCCAAAGTGGGCTGGGCGCCGATCCCCTAGGGCCCATGCGCCTAGGGTTGGGAAACCCCGAGGGGCGCCCTGCTTGGGGGCAAGCCCTCCCTTGGCCGCCGCCCCCCTCTAGATCCCATCTAGAGGGGCCGCCCCTTCTCCCTTCCTCTATAAATAGGGGCGGGGAGGCTGCAACCCACTTCAAGGCGCAGCCCCTCCCCTCCCCAACACCTATCCTCCTCCGCGTGTGCTTGGCGAAGCCCTGCCGGAGAACTGTCACTCCATCACCACCACGCCGTCGTGCTGCTGTTGGAGCCTTCTTCCTCAACCTCTCCTTCCCCCTTGCTGGATCAAGAAGGAGGAGACGTCGTCCGTTCCGTACGTGTGTTGAACGCGGAGGTGCTGTCCATTCGGCACTCGGTCATCGGTGATTTGGATCACGGCGAGTACGACTCCATCATCCACGTTCTAGTGAACGCTTCCGCACGCGATCTACAAGTGGTATGTAGATGCAATCTCTCTCCCATGACTCGTTGCTTAGATGAACTCATAGATGGATCTTGTGAAACCGTAGGAAAATTTTAATTTTCTGCAACGTTCCCCAACAGTGGAATCATGAGCTAGGTCTATGCGTAGTTCTCTATTGCATGAGTAGAACACAATTTTGTTGTGGGCGTAGATCTTGTCAACTTGCTTGCCGCTACTAGTCTTATCTTGCTTCAGCGGTATTGTGGGATGAAGCGGCCCGACCAACCTTACACGTGACGCTTACGTGAGACCGGTTCCACCGAATCGACATGCACTAGTTGCATAAGGTGGCTGGCGGGTGTCTGTCTCTCCCACTTTAGTTGGAGCGGATTCGATGAAAAGGGTCCTTATGAAGGGTAAATAGAAGTTGACAAAATCACGTTGTGGTTATTCAGAGGTAAGAAAACGTTCTTGCTAGAACCCAAATGCAGCCACGTAAAAGATGCAACAACAATTAGAGGACGCCTAACTTGTTTTTGCAGCAATTGTCATGTGATGTGATATGGCCGAAGTTGTGATGAATGATATATTGTGATGTATGAGATCATGTTCTTGTAATAGGAATCACGACTTGCATGTTGATGAGTATGACAACGGCAGGAGCCATAGGAGTTGTCTTTATTTTTGTATGACCTGCGTGTCATTGAAGAACGCCATGTAAAATTACTTTACTTTATTGCTAAACGTTAGCCATAGAAGTAGAAGTAGTCGTTGGCGTGACAACTTCATGAAGACACGATGATGGAGATCATGATGATGGAGATCATGGTGTCATGCCGGTGACAAGATGATCATGGAGCCCCGAAGATGGAGATCGAAGGAGCTATATGATATTGGCCATATCATGTCACTACTATATATAATTGCATGTGATGTTTATTATGTTTATGCATCTTGTTTACTTAGAACGACGGTAGTAAATAAGATGATCCCTTATAATAATTTCAAGAAAGTGTTCCCCCTAACTGTGCGTTGCTAAAGTTCGTCGCTTCAAGCACCACGTGATGATCGGGTGTGATAGATCCTTACGTTCACATACAACGGGTGTAAGACAGATTTACACATGCAGAACACTTAGGGTTAACTTGACGAGCCTAGCATGTACAGACATGGCCTCGGAACACAAGAGACCGAAAGGTCGAACACGAGTCGTATGGAAGATACGATCAACATGGAGATGTTCACCGACGATGACTAGTCCGTCTCACGTGATGATCGGACACGGCCTAGTCGACTCGGATCGTGTAACACTTAGATGACTAGAGGGATGTCAGATCTGAGTGGGAGTTCATTAAATAATTTGATTAGATGAACTTAATTATCATGAACTTAGTCTAAAACTTTTGCAAAATATGTCTTGTAGATCAAATGGCCAACGCTCATGTCAACATGAACTTCAACGCGTTCCTAGAGAAAACCAAGCTGAAAGATGATGGCAGCAACTATTCGGACTGGGTCCGGAACCTGAGGATCATCCTCATAGCAGCCAAGAAACAATATGTCCTAGAAGCACCGCTAGGTGATGCACCCATCCCAGAGAACCAAGACATTATGAATGCTTGGCAGTCTCGTGCTGATGATTACTCCCTCGTTCAGTGTGGCATGCTTTACAACTTAGAACCGGGGCTCCAAAAGCGTTTTGAGCAACACGGAGCATATGAGATGTTCGAGGAGCTGAAAATGGTTTTCCAAGCTCATGCCCGGGTCGAGAGATATGAAGTCTCCGACAAGTTCTATAGTTTTAAGATGGAGGAAAACAGTTCTGTCAGTGAGCACATACTCAAAATGTCAGGTTGCACAACCGCTTGTCCCAGCTGGACATTAACCTCCCGGACGAGGCGGTCATTGACAGAATCCTTGATCGCTCCCACCAAGCTACAAGAGCTTTGTGATGAACTAAAATATGCAGGGGATGGTGAAGACCATTCGAAGTATTCTCAATGCTGAAGTCAGCAGAGGTTGAAATCAAGAAAGAACATCAAGTGTTGATGGTCAATAAAACCACTAAGTTCAAAAAGGGCAAGGGTAAGAAAAACTTCAAGAAGGACGGCAAGGATGTTGCGCGCCCGATAAGCAAGTTGCCGGAAGAAGTCAAAGAATGGACCCAAGCCCGAGACAGAGTGCTTTTATTGCAAAGGAAGGGCCTTCGAAGCGGAACTTCCCAAATACTTAGCGGACAAGAAGGCCGGCAACACTAAAGGTATATTTGATATACATGTAATCGATGTGTACCTTACCACTCGTAGTAACTCCTGGGTATTTGATACCGTGCTGTTGCTCATATTTGTAACTCACAGCAGAGCTGCGGAATAAACGGAGACTGGCGAAGGATGAGGTGATGATGCGATCGGGAATGGTTCCAAGGTCGATGTGATCGCCGTCGCACGCTACCTCTACATTTACCTACGGGATTAGTTTTAAACCTCAATAATTGTTATTTAGTGCCAAGTTTGAGCATGAACATTGTATCGGGATCTCGTTTAATGCGAGATGGCTACTCATTTAAATCCGAGAATAATGGTTGTTCTATTTATATGAGAGATATGTTTTATGGTCATGCTCCGATGGTCAATGGTTTATTCTTAATGAATCTCGAACGTAATATTACACATATTCATAGTGTGAATACCAAAAGATGTAAAGTTGATAACGATAGTCCCACATACTTGTGGCATCGCCGCCTTGGTCACATTGGTGTCAAGCGCATGAAGAAGCTCCATTCGATGGACTTTTAGAGTCTCTCGATTATGAATCATTTGACACATGCGAACCATGCCTCATGGGCAAAATGACCAAGACTCCATTCTCGGGACAATGGAGCGAGCAACCAACTTATTGGAAATCATACATACCGATGTGTGCGGTCCAATGAGCGTTGAGGCTCATGGAGGATATCGTTATGTTCTCACTCTCACCGATGACTTGAGTAGATATGGGTATGTCTACTTGATGAAACACAAGTCTGAGACCTTTGAAAAGTTCAAGGAATTTCAGAATGAGGTAGAGAATCAATGTGACCGAAAGATAAAATTCTTACGATCGGATCGTGGAGGAGAATATTTAAGTCACGAATTTGGTACACACTTAAGGAAATGTGGAATCGTTTCACAACTCACGCCGCCTGGAACACCTCAGCGTAATGGTGTGTCCGAACGTCGTAATCGCACTCTATTGGATATGGTGCGATCTATGATGTCTCTTACTGATTTACCGCTATCATTTTGGGGATACGCACTAGAGACAGCTACATTCACTTTAAATAGGGCACCGTCTAAATCCGTTGAGACGACACCGTATGAATTATGGTTTGGGAAGAAACCTAAGCTGTCGTTTCTAAAAGTTTGGGGATGCGATGCTTATGTCAAGAAACTTCAACCTGAAAAGCTCGAACCCGAGTCGGAAAAATGCGTCTTCATAGGATACCCTAAGGAAACCATTGGGTATACCTTCTACCTTAAATCCGAAGGCAAGATCTTTGTTGCCAAGAACGGATCCTTTCTGGAAAAAGAGTTTCTCTCGAAAGGAGTAAGTGGGAGGAAAGTAGAACTAGATGAAGTACTACCTCTTGAACCGGAAAGTAGTGGAGCTCAGGAAAATGTTCCTGTGGTGCCTACACCTACTGGAGAGGAAATTAATGATGATGATCAAGGTACTTCGGATCAAGTTGCTACTGAACTTCAGTGGGTCCACAAGGACACGTTCCACACCAGTGGTATGGCAACCCTGTCACGGAAATCATGTTGTTAGACAACGTTGAACCTTGAACTATGAAGAAGCGATGGCGGGCCAGATTCCAACAAATGGCTTGAAGCCATGCAATCCGAGATAGGATCCATGTATGAAAACAAAGTATGGACTTTGACAAACTTGCCCGATGATCGGCGAGCGATAGAAAACAAATGGATCTTTAAGAAGAAGACGGACGCGGATAGTAATGTCACCATCTATAAAGCTCGACTTGTCGCTAAGGGTTATCGGCAAGTTCAAGGGATTGACTACGATGATACTTTCTCTCCCGTAGCGAAGCTTATGTCCGTCCGAATCATGTTAGCAATCGCCGCATACTATGATTATGAGATATGGCAGATGGACGTCAAAACAGCATTCCTTAATGGTTATCTTAAGGAAGAGCTGTATATGATGCAGTCGGAAGGTTTTGTTGATCCTAAGAATGCTAACAAAGTATGCAAGCTCCAGCGATCCATTTATGGGCTGGTGCAAGCATCTCGGAGTTGGAACATTCTTTTTGATGAGATGATCAAAGCGTTTGGGTTTATGCAGAGTTATGGAGAAGCCTGCGTTTACAAGAAAGTGAGTGGGAGCTCTGTAGCATTTCTCATATTATATGTAGATGACATACTTTTGATGGGAAATGATATAGAACTCTTGGACAGCATTAAGGCCTACTTGAATAAAAGTTTTTCAATGAAGGACCTTGGAGAAGTTGCTTATATATTAGACATCAAGATCTATAGAGATAGATCGAGACGCCTCATAGGTCTTTCACAAAGCACATACCTTGATAAGATTTTGAAGAAGTTCAAACTGGATCAGTCCAAGAAAGGGTTCTTGCCTGTGTTGCAAGGTGTGAGATTGAGCTCGGCTCAATGCCCGACCACGGCAAAAAATAAAGAAGAGATGAGCGTCATCCCCTATGCCTCGGCCATAGGTTCTATTATGTATGCCATGCTGTGTACCAGACCTGATGTAAACCTTGTCGTAAGTTTGGTAGGAAAGTACCAAAGTAATCCCGGCAAGGAACACCGGACAGCGGTCAAGAATATCTGAAGCACCTGAAAAGGACAAAGGACATGTTTTCGTTTATGGAGGTGACGAAGAGCTCGTCAGAAGGGTTACGCCGACGCTTAGCTTCGACACAGATCTGGATGACTCTAAGTCACAAACCGGATACGTGTATATGTTGAATGGTGGAGAAGTAAGCTGGTGCAGCTGCAAGCAGAGCGTCGTGGCGGGATCTACATGTGAAGCGGAGTACATGGCAGCCTCGGAGGCAGCACATGAAGCAATATGGGTGAAGGAGTTCATCACCGACCTAGGAGTCATACCCAATGCGTCGGGGCCGATCAAACTCTTCTGTGACAACACTGGAGCTATTGCACTTGCCAAGGAGCCCAGGTTTCACAAGAAGACCAGGCACATCAAGCGTCGCTTCAACTCCATCCGTGAAAATGTTCAAGATGGAGACATAGAAATTTGCAAAGTTCATACGGATCTGAATGTCGCATATCCGTTGACTAAACCTCTTCCGCGAGCAAAACATGATCAACACCAGAACTCTATGGGTGTTTGATTCATCACAATGTAACTAGATTATTGACTCTAGTGCAAGTGGGAGACTGTTGGAAATATGCCCTAGAGGCAATAATAAAAGGATTATTATTATATTTCCTCGTTCATGATAATTGTCTTTTATTCATGCTATAAATGTATTATCCGGAAATCGTAATACACGTGTGAATACATAGACCACAATATGTCCCTAGTGAGCCTCTAGTTGACTAGCTCATTGATCAATAGATAGTCATGGTTTCCTGACTATGGACATTGGATGTCGTTGATAACGGGATCGCATCATTAGGAGAATGATGTGATGGACAAGACCCAATCCTAAGCATAGCACAAGATCGTGTAGTTCGTTTTGCTAGAGCTTTTCCAATGTCAAGTATCTCTTCCCTAGACCATGAGATCGTGTAACTCCCGGATACCGTAGGAGTGCTTTGGGTGCACCAAACGTCACAACGTAACTGGGTGACTATAAAGGTACACTACAGGTATCTCCAAAAGTGTCCGTTGGGTTGACACGGATCGAGACTGGGATTTGTCACTCCGTATAACGGAGAGGTATCACTGGGCCCACTCGGTAGTGCATCATCATAATGAGCTCAAAGTGACCAAGTGTCTGGTCACGGGATCATGCATTACGGTACGACTAAAGTGACTTGCCGGTAACGAGACTGAACGAGGTATTGGGATACCGACGATCGAGTCTCGGGCAAGTAACATACCGTCTGACAAAGGGAATAGTATACGGGGTTGCTTGAATCCTCGACATCGTGGTTCATCCGATGAGATCATCGAGGAGTATGTGGGAGCCAACATGGGTATCCAGATCCCTCTGTTGGTTATTGACCGGAGAGCCGTCTCGGTCATGTCTACATGTCTCCCGAACCCATAGGGTCTACACACTTAAGGTTCGGTGACGCTAGGGTTATTAGGAAGACTTGTATGTGATTACCGAATGTTGTTCGGAGTCCCAGATGAGATCCCGTACGTCACGAGGAGTTCCGGAATAGTCCGGAGGTAAAGATTTGTATATGGGAAGTCATCATACGGTCACCGGAAAGGTTCGGGGGCATATCGGTATTGTACCGGGGCCACCGGAGGGGTTCCGGGGGTCCACCGGGAGGGGCCACCTCTCCCGAAGGGCCTTATGGGTTGTATGAGGAAGGGATCCAGCCCAAAGTGTGCTGGGGCGCCACTCCCCCCTAGGGCCCATGCGCCTAGGGTTGGGGGAAACCCTGAGGGGGCGGCCCCCTTTCTTGGGGGGCAAGCCCCTCCCTTAACGCCGCCCCCTCTAGATCCCATCTAGAGGGGTCGGCCCCCCTTCTCCCTTCCCCTATAAATAGAGGGGCGAGGGGGAGGGCTGCAACCCACTTCAAGGCGCAGCCCTCCCTCCCAACACCTATCCTCCTCCGCGTGTGCTTGGCGAAGCCTGCGCGGAGGCTGTCACTCCATCACCACCACGCCGTCGTGCTGCTGTTGGAGCCTTCTTCCTCAACCTCTCCTTCCCCCTTGCTGGATCAAGAAGGAGGAGACGTCGTCCGTTCCGTACGTGTGTTGAACGCGGAGGTGCTGTCCGTTCGGCACTCGGTCATCGGTGATTTGGATCACGGCGAGTACGACTCCATCATCCACGTTCTAGTGAACGCTTCCGCACGCGATCTACAAGTGGTATGTAGATGCAATCTCTCTCCCATGACTCGTTGCTTAGATGAACTCATAGATGGATCTTGGTCAAACCGTAGGAAAATTTTAATTTTCTGCAACGTTCCCCAACAGTCAGTCCATCTCTGTTGCCTTTAAAGGGATTTTTCCGCTGACCCGGTCGAGAGCCCCTGAATCCAGCGTTTACCGCCGTGTTATCTGGGCTGTCTTCTTTGTTCCGGCGTTGGTTTTTACTGCGTCGTGGTTTTCCATTGCCACCCCTAACTTCGGATGTGCTTGGGTTGCTGGTGCTGCTTTGGGCTAACCAGCTGTCCTCGCTCGCGCAAAAGCGGGTCATAGGGCTTGTTAGGGCTGCCATTGTTCTTGGTTTTTCTTGGCCGAGGTGTCTGGCAAGCCATTCGTCTCGGACGCTGTGCTTGAAAGCTGCTAAGGCTTCGGCGTCCGGACAGTCCACAATATGGTTCTTCTTAGTGAGAAACCTATTCCAAAGCTTTCGGGTTGACTCTCCGGGCTGTTGAATTGTATGACTCAAATCGTCTGCGTCCGGAGGTCGGACATAAGTCCCTTGGAAATTAGCCCGAAAAGCATCCTCGAGCTCCTCCCAACTTCTGGTGGAGTTTTCGGGGAGGCTTTTTAGCCAGTGCCGAGCTGGTCCTTTGAGCTTGAGAGGCAAGTATTTGATGGCATGGAGATCGTCTCCACGAGCCATATGAATATGGAGGATGAAGTTCTCAATCCAGACCCCCGGGTCTGTTGTCCCGTCGTACGCCTCTATGTTCACTGGTTTGAATCCTTCTGGAAATTCATGGTCTAGTACCTCGTGGGTGAAACATAGGGGGTGTGAGGCACCCCTGTATTTAGCTGCACCATCGCGTTCAAACGGTTGTGATATTTGGTTTTGGTTGATTGCTCGAGCGCGTTTCCTTGATCCGTAGATGGATCTAGTTGCGCCGGTCCATTGATGCGAGTCCTCGCGTGGGTCATGTACTGACTTATGTGTGGCCTCGTTGGCCGCTCTATCGTGGCCACGAGGTCATCGATCCGACCGGTCGGCAGTTTTATTTTTTGGCTGTGGGGGCTCTAAGGCCTCATCGTCGAATTCAGGTAGTAGCTTTCGCTTTGGGTAGCTCTTCGTGTGGCGACTGCCACCATGCTTTTCTGTCGTATCGAGCACCTTGTTCCATCTACTGTTGAGTGTGTTTTGTGCGGCCTTGAGCCTTTGCTTCTGCTTCTTCAGACTCCTCGCAGTGGCGATAAGCCTTCTATGGAGGTTCTCTTGCTCCAGCTGCCTTTCCGGGATGATGTGTTCATCGTCATCCGGACTGTTCTCTTCTCCGGAGACGGGTTGATTAGCTTGACGCTTGGCGTTGCCGTGTTCGGTCAGTGGCTCTGTACTTTGTTCGTTGTCCGCTGGCTCTCCTTGCTCTATCGCTGGGTCTATTTGGTCGTCGTTTCCTCCGGAGTCGACCGTGGTATTGTTTTTTCTTGCACTGTTATCGCTGTTTTTGCCGAGGCAAGATTTGGAGCGGCGCCTATGGCGCCGCTTTGATTTCTTCTCGAGGGAGCTATCTTTCGCTGCATCTTTCCGTTCCTCATCATCATTTTCTTTGGGTGTATCCACCATGTATATGTCATGTGATGAAGTGGCGGTCCAGCGCCTTGTTAGCGGTGGTTCCTGTTCGTCTCCTGCATCGTTGTCCATACCATCAATGTCTTCGGAGTTGAAGTCGAGCATGTCGGTTAAATCATCGACAGTGGCTACTAAGTGGGTGGTGGGTGGGGAGTGAATTTCTTCGTCATCCGCATCCCATTCTAGCCGGACATAGTTCGACCAAGGTTCTCCTGACAGGGAGAGAGACCTTAACGAGTTTAGTACATAGCCGAAGGGCGAGTGCTGAAAGATATCCGCGAAGGTGAACTCCATGATCGGCGCCCAATCGGATTCGATAGGTATGGGCGCAGGCGGTTCGGAGTTCGTGGCCGGAGACGAGTCCAGCGGTTCAGTGTCATGGTTCTCGTGAGGGGTAAGGTCAGTATTCAGCTCTATCGCCACTGAGGGTGCAGCCTCCAAGGCGGGGTCTATCCGTCGGTCTTCGGATGGCACAGTCCGTTCCGGATTGAAGGCCGGAGTGGTTGCTGGCGTGATTTCCCGAACACTGTCCGACGGCAGAGCTACATCATGCTCGTCGTGATCGTGTGGCACACCTGCCATGGGCTCGAATCCGTCAAAGATTAAGTCTCTGCGGATATCGGTAGTGTAATTCAAGTTTCCAAACCTGACCTGGTGGCCAGGGGCGTAGCTCTCGATCTGCTCCAGATGGCCAAGCGAGTTGGCCCGCAGTGCGAAGCCGCCGAATACGATGATCTGTCCGGGGAGGAAAACCTCACCCTGGACCGCATCATTATCGATGATCGGAGGAGCCATCCAGCTTTACGGCGACGACACAGTGGAAATCTCAATGAAAGCACCAATGTCGGTGTCAAAACCGGCGGATCTCGGGTAGGGGGTCCCGAACTGTGCGTCTAAGGCAGATGGTAACAGGAGGCAGGGGACACGATGTTTACCTGTGTTGGGCCCTCTCGATGGAGGTAATACCCTACTTCCTGCTTGATTGATCTTGATGATATGAGTAGTACAAGAGTTGATCTACCACGAGATCGTAGAGGCTAAACCCTAGAAGCTAGCCTATGGTATGATTGTTGTTGGTCCTACGGACTAAACCCTCCAGTTTATATAGACTCCGGAGGGGGCTAGTGTCGATGTCAAAACCGGTGGATCTCGGGTAGGGGGTCCCAATCTGTGCGTCAAGGCTGATGGTAACAGGAAGCAAGGGACACAGATGTTTACCCAGGTTCGGTCCCTCTCGATGGAGGTAAAACCCTACTTCCTGCTTGATTAATATTGATGATATGGGTAGTACAAGAGTAGATCTACCACGAGATCGTAGAGGCTAAAATCTAAGAGCTAGCCTATGATGGTATGATTGTAATTGTGATCGGCCTTCTAAGGACGAACCTCTCTGGTTTATATAGACACCGGAGAGGGCTAGGGTTTACATGGAGTCGGTTATAAGGAAGGAAATATAATATCCGGATCGCCTAGCTTGCCTTCCGCGCCAAGGAAAGTCCCATCCGGACACGAGCCGAAGTCTTGAGTCTTGTATCTTCATGCTTCAATAGTCCGGACAGTGTACACAGTCCGGCTGTCCGGATGTAACACCCCGGAAGTAACTTTCCATATTTGTAACTCCAACTCTTGCCATTTTCGGCATTGATATATGATATTCCCTCCGTGGTTGGGTTTTCTCCTTTTTGCATTTTGTCCATGTCATGCATTTTATATTATGTCATCATGTGCATCGCATTTGCATACGTGTTCGTCTCATGATTCGAGCATTTTTCCGTTGTCCGTTTTGCAATCCGCACTCCTATCTCCCCGGCAGTCCCTTTTACGTTTTTCCGCAAAGGGTATTAAACCTTCTCGAAATGGACCGAGGTTTGTCTAGTGGCCTTGGTATAACACCGGAGACCACCGGTCAAGTTTCGGTCATTTGGAGCTCGTTTGGTACTCCAACGGTTAACCGCACCTTCGCAGAGGCCTCTTTTAAGTTGCAGCCCAACACCCCTTCAAAACAGCCCAATAACCCATCTAAGTCACTCCCATGCTCTCCGTCGCTCGATCACGATCGTGTGGCGAAAACTACACCTCATTTGGAGTCTCCTAGCTCCCTCTACCTATAAATATAGATCCTTCCCAAATACGGACGAAACCCTAGTCTCCCTGCCCTTCAAGGCCACGGACGAATCCGGACGGCGGACACGTCCGCCCGCCGCCCGGACCTCGCGCGCCGCCACGTGGCGCAGCCAGCGCCCACCGCGCGCTGACCCATGGGGCCCGCGAGCCCTCAAGGGCCCTCCTGCCCAGCGCGCCGCGCCCGGCGACCTCAAATCCCGCCGCCGCGCTTGTCTCCGCCGATCTCCGGCGACTCGCCCGCCGCCCACAGAGGTCGCCGGTCGCCCTAGCGCCGCCGCCCGAGGCTCACCGCTGCGGCGCCGCCCAGCGCCTCCGCGGCCGCCCGCGTCCGGCGCCTCCCGTCGCCTCTCCCGCCTCGCCGGGGCCGGATCCGGCGAGATCCGGTCGGCCCGCGCCTCCCCCGGCCATCTTCCTCCCCTCCGGCTCCAACTCCGGCGAAGCCCGCCGCGCCGCCACCGGCCCGATCCGATCGGATCCGGCCTCGATCCGCGAGCCGTCGACCTCTCTCCCTCCCTTAATTTTCTCTAAGTCTTTAGATCGTTTTAATTTCGTGCAATTTTCAACATGCTATATCTTCGCATCCGTAGATCCATTTTTCGCGTATAATATGTCAGAATGTTCGTATCGAAGAGTAGATCATTTCATTCCATTGCATCTTTTTCATTTGAGCTCATCTTGATGCCCGAAATGATGTTGGAAGAGTGCTATGTGCTGAGAGTTTCTGATTTTTATCAGAAGTTGCACTTTTGTTATTTTTGCCATGATTAATATGTGCACCCTATGAATTTGAGTCCTACATGTGTTTTGTAAAATGCCATGTCATCTTTCCATGGGTATATGCCATGTATTTTTGTGATCTATGTGGTGACTAGCACAATCATGCAAAGTAGGTGTCCTAATGTTGCTGATTTCAGCCCTGTTTTAGCTGATTTTGATGCCATGTTTGCTTGATGATACCGAGAGATCTATGCATATTTTGGGATACTTCAGTAAGGGTGTTTTGTAAAGCATGACTTGCTCTATCCATCCATGCCTTTGGTTGCAATTATGGGATGCCATAGCTTGAGTCAATCGAGCTCTACTTTTGCTACCAAATGATTCCTGGCAGATTGTATACGTGTTATTCAATTTTGCCAAGCTTGTTGTGGTTGATCCATATATGCTATGTTAGTGTTCTTGCCATGTATGTCTTCTATGTCATGTCTTCTTGATGTATGTATGCTTAGTTTATCATTTGAGGCTCTGTAGTGAGTGCATTGAGCTTGTAAACATGCCATCTCGTTATCAGTTTTTGACATGTCAAGTTGCTGAATCTGTTAACAAGACTTTCAATATTGACATGGGTGTTACTATATTTTCTAGTCCTTTTTGGCTTATGGTCAGTAAGGGACTTTTGAAATATGCTTTGAGTAGATTCATGCCATGCCATGTTTTGCTATTTTAAGGTCCTGTAGCATGTAGTTTTGATGCTCTGAACATTGCAACCTGTTACTGTTTTTGCCATGTCCAGCCTGATTATTATTGCACTTTTGCCATGCTTGTTTGAACCTGTTATGATGTGAACTAGCCGTAGCTCAGTGCTCATCTTTTGTCGAGCATCATGTGTAGATCACTGCCATGTGCTTTGTTGATACGTTTGGGTGCAGTAGCTTAATTATTTGTTGCTTGCAAAGTGGCATCATGCTGTTAATGGCAGATTTGCGCCATTCTTGTTTTGCTTGCCATTTCCAAACCGTGCATCCGATTCCGGTGATCTTTATATCGATTTCAACCGAAATCATCTCATCTTTCCAGTGGCATGCTTGGTTTGCCAAGTTGATGCCTGGTTCATCATTTACCTTCCGAGCGCATATAAGCATTGCATATCGCATCATGCATATCATGCCATGTTTGCATCATGTTGATTGTGCATTGCACCGTGATTTATTGTGGTTCCTTTGTTTGTGTTGTTGCTTTGGGTAGAGTCGGGAGACGAGTACGTGAACGAGGAGCCTGTTGAGAACGCCGAGGATCAAGCTTTCGACAACTCGAGAACATTGCGAGCAAGATGACCATACCCTCGAAATCACTTCTATCTTTGCTATGCTAGTTGCTCGCTCTTTTGCTATGCCTATGCTGCGATGCCTACCACTTGCTATATCATGCCACCCATATTGCCATGTCAGCCTCTAACCATCCTTTCCTAGCAAACCGTTGATTGGCTATGTTACCGCTTTGCTCAGCCCTCTTATAGCGTTGCTAGTTGCAGTGAAGCTGAAGTTTGTTCCTTGTTGAACATGGAGATGTTGTTCCTATTTGGAACATGTTTACTTGTTGGGGATATCACAATATATATATATCTGTTATAATTAATACATCTATATACTTGGTAAAGGGTGGAAGGCTCGGCCTTATGCCAGTGTTTTGTTCCCTCTTGCCACCCTAGTTTCCGTCATACGGTGTTATGTTCCTTGATTTTGCGTTCCTTACACGGTTGGGTGATTTATGGGACCCCTTGACAGTTCGCTTTGAATAAGACTCGCCCAAGAAGGCCCAACTTTGGTTTTACCATTTGCCACCTAAGCCTTTTTCCCGGGTTTTCGCGAGCCCGAGGGTCATCTTTATTTTAACCCGGGCCAGTTCTCCTTCGATTGCTGGTCCAACTTGAGCGATGTCCGGCGCCCTTGGGCAACCAGGGTTTATGCCAACCCGACGTCTGCTCATCCGGTGTGCCCCGAGAACGAGATATGTGCAGCTCCTATCGGGATTTGTCGGCACATTCGGGCGGCTTTGCTGGTCTTGTTTTATTGCTGTCGAAATGTCTTGTAGTCCGGGATTCCGAGATTGATCGGGTCTTCCGGTAGAAGGAATATCCTTCGTTGACCGTGAGAGCTTATAATGGGCTGTTGGGACACCCTGCAGGTAATATCTTTCAAAGCCGTGCCCATGGTTATGAGGCAGATGGGAATTTGTTAATGTCGGTTGTAGATAACCCAAAGTTGACCTCAAATAAAATACACATCAACGCGTGTGTAACCGTGATGGTCTCTTCTCGCGGAGTCCGGAAGTGAACACGGTGTTGGAGTTATGTCTGACGTAAGTAGTTCAGGATCACTTCTTGATCACTACTAGTTTCACGACCGTGCTTTGCTCCTCTTCTCGCTCTCTTTTGCGAAGTAGCCACCATATATGCTAGTCGCTTGCTGCAGCTCCACTTTATTACCTTGTCCTTCCTATTAGCTTAAATAGTCTTGATCTCGCGGGTGTGAGATTGCTGAGTCCCCGTGACTCACAGATACTTCCAAAACAGTTGCAGGTTCCGATGAGGCCAGTGCAGGTGATTCCACCGAGCTCAAGTGGGAGTTCGACGAGGAACGTGGTCGTTACTATGTGTCTTTTCCAGATGATCAGTAGTGGTGCCCAGTTGGGACGATTCGGGGATCTGTGTTAGCATTTGGGGTATCTTCTTTATTTTGGTTCCGTAGTCGGACCTTGAGTGTACTCTGAATGATGGATGTTATTTATGTACTGTGTGAAGTGGCGACTGTAAGCCAACTATGTATCTTTCCCTGAATTATTACATGGGTTGTGTGAAGATTACCTCACTTGCGACATTGCTTTCAATGCGGTTATGCCTCTAAGTCGTGCCTCGACACGTGGGAGATATAGCCGCATCGGGGGCGTTACAAGTTGGTATCAGAGCCTTCCCCGACTTAGGAGCCCCCTACTTGATTGTTTGCTGACGTTGTTGAGTCTAGAATGGAAAAATGTTTTGAGTCTTAGGATTATATATATCGGAGAGTAGGATTCTTTTACTTCCAGTCCTTCGTCACGCTCTGGTGAGGTATCCCGACGAGAGTTTTGACTCTCCTCTTCTCAAATTTCACTAAAAATTTTTTAGGATCACGTGGGTATCTTGGAATCGTTCGATGGTTTTGTGACGAGAACATTGTTCTTGGTGCCTCGACATTTAGGGGTTGTGGCGGTGTCCCGGGGAGTTGAGCTCCGAGGTGTTGTCGTCACAATTTTATCGCTGCAGATTCTGGAATACGAGTTTTGCCGACATCGAAATCTCTTTTGTGCAGTTGTTGGTGAGATAACCCTGATAGCCCAAAGATTGTGGCGAAAAGGGAGTATTGCCATGACTTGCATAACGGATGTTTTTCAAGGTCGAGGTACACGATTTCGAGGATTTCTTGGTTATGTGTTGACGGATGGATACACTTGATCTAGGTATTATTAGTTTGGGTGATATATTTTGTGTCCCTGTATCCCCAACACCAGATTGCATAACCAGAAAGTTTCGGAGTTTATAGGTGGGAATTCTAGTAGCTTACGGGATATTCTTTCCGACGGATGTATGATTTGAGATTGGGGTTCAACGTCTAGTGGTCCGCCCATTCACGGTCGATTTCTGATGGTCGCGAGACGTCTTAAAGAATCCTTGGCTATGCTGATTCGGGACGTCTTGTTAGTCATTCGTGACGTCCGCTATCGTCGTGTCCGTGTGGGCCCCACCACGAACACTTTGGGCGAAATCTCTATCATGTGTTTGTTCCGGCTCATTCTAGTAGCCAACCTTTTGTTTTCAGTTGTGATATTCGATTTGTTTCTAAGACAGTTGTTATTTCCATATCTTTTTATAAGTGGCTTCTCACCTTAATGGACGTGTGATGATTAACTTTGGAATTCATTCGTTCATTCTTGTTCGAATGTTTATTGTGAAGACTATATGTTGCAATTTCTATCCGTTGATTCTACTTATCTATTTGTCTATCAAAGGACTAACGGATGTCACCCTCTTCAGGATGGCTCCGCCAACGCGTCTGAATCCGGATCGCAATGATGGGGATCAGTCGAATCCTCCACCTCCACCTCCGCCTCCACAAGCCTGGCAAGCTATCATGGCAGCCACCAATGCCAATGCTCAGATGATTTTGCAGCTCTTGCAAGAACGTACTCAGGGGCAAGGCAATCAAGGCAATCAAGGCAATCAAGGTCAAGGCAACAATCAGCCACACTTTGCTACTCTCGATCGGTTCCTCGCTAATCGGCGAAGTCTTTCGGTTTACGTGTTGAGGCAACAGACGGCGATGATTGGTTAGTGGACATCTGCAAGCACTTTGATGTAGCAATGTCGGACCGAGGACTTTGTCAAGTTTGCATCGTTTCAACTCAAGGATCAAGCTGCTGAGTGGTTCCGACAATACAAAGATTCCAGAGGAGGTCGTGTCATTACAGGATGAGTTCCGCCGTGATTTCGAGCTCATCACATTCGAAGAGTGTTGTTGAGAGCAAGCGTGAGGAGTTCCGCAATCTCAAGCAGGGCAACATGTCTGTCTATCAATACAATATCCAGTTCGTAAGCTCGCTTCGTTTTGCTAAGCAAGACGTGCACGATGAAAGGAGTATGATCTATCGATTCAGAGGTGGTGCGAGAGAAGATCTGCAATTACCTCTTGTGCTGTTTGAGCAGATAAGTATGATGATTTCTACAACATGGCTCTCAAGCAAGAAGCGGCACAGCTCAAATGCGAGGCTTCTAAGAAGAGAATCGAGGATGCAGTTCAGTCCTCCTCGTCCTCTCAAGTGGCAGCCAAACAGCAGAAGTTTTACCTGCCCCTCCTCCGTTCCGTCGGCCTTACCCCAGAAGAACTCGGTGGCCGTGGATCTTCCCACCCACCCAACCCAAGCTATCGTAACAAGTCTAATTCTCAAGCTCCAAGGTCAAGTGCTCCTTACCACCGTCCGCTCTCGAGGTCACTTGCAACAAGTGTCGCAGAAGGGTCACTATCTGAACAAGTGCTTCAACCAGAGGCGTCTTCCGCCTCCTCCTCTGTGAAATCTTCCAGCAATGCGGTGGTCAAGCATAATCCCAAGTATGCAAGGTGAACATGATGAATGCAGCTCAAGCAGAGGAGTCTTCTGATGTGATCTTGGGTAATCTCTCAGTTAATGATATTCCTGCAAAAGTCTTATTTGATACTGGTGCATCGCATTCTTTCATTTCAAGACCTTTTGCATCTAAGCATGAGTTGGTTTTTCAAGATTTGCCTAAGCCATTATCGGTTGTCTCTCCGGGTAAATTCATGCATGCAAGCTCCATGGTTCCGGATGTTTCTATCAAGATGGGCGATTATAGATTTCTTTCTAAACCAGTGGTTCTTGGTGATTCGGACATTGATCTTATTCTCGGAATGGACTGGCTTTATCAGCACAAAGCTCAAATTGATTGTGCTGCCAGGGAAATTCAATTGACTCACTCTTCTAATGATGTGATCATCTATGCCTCTCGTGATGAAACCATTCGTTTGTTTTCTCTCAATGAGAAGGGCGAACTGAATGCCATCTCTCAGATTCCAGTCGTTTGTGAGTACCAAGATGTCTTTCCGGAAGAGCTTCGGGTATGCCTCCTCATCGGCCGATTGAGTTCGTTATCGATCTTGAGCCCGCATCGAACCCGCTTGCAAGCGTCCATACAAGCTTGGACGAGATGAGCTGAAGGAATTGAAGAAGCAGCTCGATGAACAAGAGCGTCTGGGTTTGATCGGACCGAGTTCATCTCCTTGGGGTTGTGGTGTTCTTTTGTCCGGAAGAAGGATGGCACGGACCGACTTTGCGTCGATTACCGTCCATTGAATAAGAAGACAATCAAGAACAAGTATCCACTTCCCAACATCAATGAGCTTTTCGAGCAACTCAAAGGTGCTACGGTGTTCTCTAAGCTTGACCTTCGTATGGGGTATCATCGATTCGCATTCGTGAACAAGATATTCCCAAGACAGCATTCAGAACAAGCTTTGGTTCTTATGAATATACTGTCATGTCTTTCGGCCTCGTCAATGCTCCTCCAACATTCTCTCGGATGATGAACTTCATATTCAACCCCTACACCAATGAATTCGTCTTGGTCTATCTTGATGATATTTTGGTCTTCTCCAAGAATAAGAAGGATCATGCCAAACATTTGCGATTGGTGCTAGACAAGCTTAGAGAGTACCAATTCTATGCTAAGTTCTCCAAATGTGAATTCTGGCTTGATGAAGTGCTTTATCTTGGTCATATCATCTCTGCCAAGGGCATCGCTGTTGATCCCGAGAAGGTGTCCGCAATTGTGAATTGGGAACCTCCTCAGAATGTCAAGCAGCTCCGCAGCTTTCTTGGTCTTGCAAGCTATTGCCGAAGATTCGTTGAGAACTTCTCCAAGATTGCAAAGCCTCTTTCCAACCTTCTCGAAGCGGTGAAGTATGTCGGTCTCCCGAGTGTGGCGTTGCTTTCAATACCCTCAAAGAGAAACTCGTCACAGCTCTGCTCGACTCCTCTGATGAATCCAAGCCATATGAAGTTTTACGTGATGCTTCTCTTCAAGGTCTCGGTCTGTGTTAATGCAAGAGAAGAGAGTTGTGGCTTATACCTCTCGCCATTGAAGCCCAACGAGAAGAACTACCCCACTCACGATCTTGAGTTGGCGGCGATTGTCCATGCATTGATTACGTGGAGACATCTCTTGTTGGGAAGGAAAGTGGACATTTTCACCGATCACAAGAGTCTCAAGTACATCTTCACTCAGCCCAACCTCAACCTCAGGCAGACTCGATGGGTCGAAATGATTCAAGAGTACAACCCAAGTATTGAGTATACTCGGGCAAAGCCAATGTCATTGCAGATGCTTTGAGCAGGAAAGCTTATCGCAACAGTCTAATCCTCAAGCCCTTTCGGCGGATCTCTGTGAATCTTTCCATAAGCTGAATCTTCAAGTTGTTCCTCAAGGCTTTCTTGCCAACCTCATAATATCTCCTACTTTGGAAGATCAGATTCGTGAGGCTCAACTTCGGATGCCATGGTGAAAAAGGTGAAGCGTGGTATCGACAAGGGCATTTCAAGTACAAGTGCTTCGCGTTGATGACAAAGACACTCTGTTCTTTGAGGACGGATTGTGGTTCCTAAGGGTGATCTCGAAAAGTCATTATGAGCGAGGCTCACAATTCGCTTCTATCCATTCATCCCGGAAATGCGAAGATGTACCATGACCTCAAGCAGTCATATTGGTGGACTCGAATGAAGCGAGAAATTGCTCAATTCGTGAATGAGTGTGATGTCTGCAGAAGAGTGAAAGCAGAACACCAAAGACCAGCTGGTCTCCTCCAACCTCTTGCTATTCCTGAATGGAAGTTTGATCACATTGAAATGGACTTCGTGGATGGCTTTCCAAAGTCCAAGCGTGGAAATGATGCTATCTTCGTTGTCATTGACAAGCTTACTAAAGTGGCTCATTTTCTTCCTATCAAAGAATCCATCACGCAGCTCGGTTGGCGAGCTATACACCTCGAGATTGTCTCCTTGCACGGCATTCCACAAGTGATCTCTTGAGACCGTGGCAGCATTTTTACCTCCAAGTTTTGGGATTCTTTTGAAGGCCATGGGCACCAACATTCGTTTCAAAGACAGCTTTCCATCCTCAAACAAGTGGCCAAGTTGAGCGAGTAAATCAAATCCTTGAAGATATGCTCGGGGCTTGTGTCATTTCCTTGGTATGAAGTGGGAAGATTGTCTTCCTTATGCCGAGTTCTCTTACAACAACAGCTTCCAAGCGAGTTCGGGCAAGGCCCCATTCGAAATTCTCTATGGCGAAAGTGCCGTACTCCTCTCAATTGGTGCGAGACGGTGAACGCCAACTTCTTGGCAATGACTTGATCACGTATGTAAGAAATGTGCCAAGTCATTCGTGAGAATCTCAAAGCCGCATAATCGCGCCGGAAGAGCTATTATGATGATAAGCACCGTGATGTGGCTTTTGAAATCGGAGACCATGTCTACCTCGCGTCTCTCAATGAAAGGTACTCGTCGCCCGGTATCAAAGGAAGCTTGCCCCTAGATCGTGGGTCCTTTCAAGATCATTGGGAAAAGAGGCGATCTCGCCTATCAACTTGAGCTTCCATCCAACTTTGCAAACGCGCACGATGTGTTTCACGTGTCACAGCCGCAAGTGCTTCAAGACTCTGAACGCACTATCAACTTCAAGAGATTGACCTTCAAGAAGATCTCTCTTATCATGAGCACCCGTTGGTATTCTTGAAGAAACCGAGCGCAAGACTCGCAACAAGTCAATCAAATTCCTGAAAGTGAAGTGGTCACACCATTCCGACCGAGAAGCTACACGGGGCGCGAGGATCACCTCCGTTCGAGTATCCGGAGTTCTTTCAGTCCTAGATCTCGGACGAGATCCTCTTGTAGTGGTGGAGTGTTGTAACACCGGAAGTAACTTTCCATATTTGTAACTCCAACTCTTGCCATTTTCGGCATTGATATATGATATTCCCTCCGTGGTTGGGTTTTCTCCTTTTGCATTTTGTCCATGTCATGCATTTTATATTATGTCATCATGTGCATCGCATTTGCATACGTGTTCGTCTCATGATTCCGAGCATTTTTCCGTTGTCCGTTTTGCAATCCGGCACTCCTATCTCCCCCGGCAGTCCCTTTTACGTTTTTCCGTGTGCGGGTATTAAACCTTCTCGAAATGGACCGAGGTTTGTCTAGTGGCCTTGGTATAACACCCGGAGACCACCGGTCAAGTTTCGGGTCATTTGGAGCTCGTTTGGTACTCCAACGGTTAACCGCACCTTCGCAGAGGCCTCTTTTAAGTTGCAGCCCAACACCCCTTCAAAACAGCCCAATAACCCATCTAAGTCACTCCCATGCTCTCCGTCGTTCGATCACGATCGTGTGGGCGAAAACTACACCTCATTTGGAGTCTCCTAGCTCCCTCTACCTATAAATATAGATCCCTTCCCCGAAATACGGACGAAACCCTAGTCTCCCCGCTCCCTTCGCGCCGCCGGACGAATCCGGACGGCCGGACACGTCCGCCCGCCGCCCCGGACCTCTCGCGCGCCGCCACATGGCGCAGCCCGCGCCCGCCGCGGCCGACCCATGGGCCGCATGAGGTCTGCAGGCCCTCCCGCCCAGCAGCCCGCGCCGGCGACCTCCGTCCCGCCGCGCGCCGTCTCCGCCGATCTCCGGCGACTCCGCGCCGCCCGCGAGGTCGCCGGTCGCCCTAGCGCCGCCGCCCGAGGCTCACCGCCCGGCGCCGCCGCGCCCCCGCCGCCGCCGCGTCCGGCGCCTCCCGTCGCCTCACGCCTCCGCCGGCCGGATCCGGCGAGATCCGGTCGGCCGCGCCTCCCCGCCATCTTCCTCCCCTCCGGCTCCAACTCCGGCGAAGCCCGCCCGCCACCGGCCCGATCCGATCGGATCCGGCCTCGATCCATGAGCCGTCGACCTCTCTCCTCCCTTAATTTTCTCTAAGTCTTTAGATCGTTTTAATTTTGTGCAATTTTCAACATGCTATATCTTCGCATCCGTAGATCCATTTTTCGCGTATAATATGTCAAAATGTTCGTCTCGAAGAGTAGATCATTTCATTACATTGCATCATTTTCATTTGAGCTCATCTTGATGCCCGAAATGCTGTTGGAAGAGTGCTATGTGCTGATAGTTTCTGATTTTTATCAGAAGTTGCACTTTTGTTATTTTTGCCATGATTAATATGTGCACCCTATGAATTTGAGTCCTACATGTGTTTTGTAAAATGCCATGCCATCTTTCCATGGGTATATGCCATGTATTTTTGTGATCTATGTGGTGACTAGCACAATCATGCAAAGTAGGTGTCCTAATGTTGCTGATTTCAGCCCTGTTTTAGCTGATTTTGATGCCATGTTTGCTTGATGATACCGAGAGATCTATGCATATTTTGAGATACTTCAGTAAGGGTGTTTTGTAAAGCATGACTTGCTCTATCCATCCATGCCTTTGGTTGCAATTATGGGATGCCATAGCTTGAGTCAATCGAGCTCTACTTTTGCTACCAAATGATTCCTGGCAGATTGTATACGTGTTATTCAATTTTGCCAAGCTTGTTGTGGTTGATCCATATATGCTATGTTAGTGTTCTTGCCATGTATGTCTTCTATGTCATGTCTTCTTGATGTATGTATGCTTAGTTTATCATTTGAGGCTCTGTAGTGAGTGCATTGAGCTTGTAAACATGCCATCTCGTTATCAGTTTTTGACATGTCAAGTTGCTGAATCTGTTAACAAGACTTTCAATATTGACATGGGTGTTACTATATTTTCTAGTCCTTTTGGCTTATGGTCAGTAAGGGACTTTTGAAATATGCTTTGAGTAGATTCATGCCATGCCATGTTTTGCTATTTTAAGGTCCTGTAGCATGTAGTTTTGATGCTCTGAACATTGCAACCTGTTACTGTTTTTGCCATGTCCAGCCTGATTATTATTGCACTTTTGCCATGCTTGTTTGAACCTGTTATGATGTGAACTAGCCGTAGCTCAGTGCTCATCTTTTGTCGAGCATCATGTGTAGATCACTGCCATGTGCTTTGTTGATACGTTTGGGTGCAGTAGCTTAATTATTTGTTGCTTGCAAAGTGGCATCATGCTGTTAATGGCAGATTTGCGCCATTCTTGTTTTGCTTGCCATTTCCAAACCGTGCATCCGATTCGGTGATCTTTATATCGATTTCAACGAAATCATCTCATCTTTCAGTGGCATGCTTGGTTTGCCAAGTTGATGCCTGGTTCATCATTTACCTTCGGAGCGCACATAAGCATTGCATATCGCATCATGCATATCATGCCATGTTTGCATCATGTTGATTGTGCATTGCACCGTGATTTATTGTGGTTCCTTTGTTTGTGTTGTTGCTTTGGGTAGAGTCGGAGGCGAGTACGTGAACGAGGAGCCTGTTGAGAACGTTTTCGAGGATCAAGCTTTCGACAACTCGAGAACATTGCGAGCAAGATGACCATACCCTCGAAATCACTTCTATCTTTGCTATGCTAGTTGCTCGCTCTTTTGCTATGCCTATGCTGCGATGCCTACCACTTGCTATATCATGCCACCCATATTGCCATGTCAGCCTCTAACCATCCTTTCCTAGCAAACCGTTGATTGGCTATGTTACCGCTTTGCTCAGCCCTCTTATAGCGTTGCTAGTTGCGGTGAAGTGAAGTTTGTTCCTTGTTGGAACATGGAGATGTTGTTCCTATTTGGAACATGTTTACTTGTTGGGGATATCACAATATATATATATCTGCTATAATTAATACATCTATATACTTGGTAAAGGGTGGAAGGCTCGGCCTTATGCACGGTGTTTTGTTCCACTCTTGCCACCCTAGTTTCCGTCATACCGTGTTATGTTCCTTGATTTTGCGTTCCTTACGGTTGGGTGATTTATGGGACCCCTTGACAGTTCGCTTTGAATAAGACTCGTCCAGCAAGGCCCAACTTTGGTTTTACCATTTGCCACCTAAGCCTTTTCCCCGGGTTTCGCGAGCCCGAGGGTCATCTTTATTTTAACCCGGGCCAGTTCTCCTTCGATTGCTGGTCCAACTTGAGCGATGTCCGGCGCCCTTGGGCAACCAGGGTTTATGCCAACCCGACGTCTGGCTCATCCGGTGTGCCCCGAGAACGAGATATGTGCAGCTCCTATCGGGATTTGTCGGCACATTCGGGCGGCTTTGCTGGTCTTGTTTTATCTTTGTCGAAATGTCTTGTAGTCCGGATTCCGAGATTGATCGGGTCTTCGGTAGAAGGAATATCCTTCGTTGACCGTGAGAGCTTATAATGGGCTAAGTTGGGACACCCTGCAGGTAATATCTTTCAAAGCCGTGCCCATGGTTATGAGGCAGATGGGAATTTGTTAATGTCCGGTTGTAGATAACCCAAAGTTGACCTCAAATAAAATACACATCAACGCGTGTGTAACCGTGATGGTCTCTTCTCGGCGGAGTCCGGGAAGTGAACACGTGTTGGAGTTATGTCGACGTAAGTAGTTCAGGATCACTTCTTGATCACTACTAGTTTCACGACCGTGCTTTGCTCCTCTTCTCGCTCTCTTTTGCGTAAGTAGCCACCATATATGCTAGTCGCTTGCTGCAGCTCCACTTTATTACCTTGTCCTTCCTATTAGCTTAAATAGTCTTGATCTCGCTGGTGTGAGATTGCTGAGTCCCGTGACTCACGGATACTTCAAAACAGTTGCAGGTTCCGATGAGGCGGTGCGGGTGATTCCACCGAGCTCAAGTGGGAGTTCGACGAGGAGCGTGGTCGTTACTATGTGTCTTTTCGGATGATCAGTAGTGGTGCCCAGTTGGGACGATTCGGGATCTGTGTTAGCATATGGGGTATCTTCTTTATTTTGGTTCCGTAGTCGGACCTTGAGTGTACTCTGAATGATGGATGTTATTTATGTCTTGTGTGAAGTGGCATCGTAAGCCAACTATGTATCTTTCCTTAATTATTACATGGGTTGTGTGAAGATTACCTCACTTGCGACATTGCTTTCAATGCGGTTATGCCTCTAAGTCGTGCCTCGACACGTGGGAGATATAGCCGCATCAGGGGCGTTACACCGGATACCCCCTAATCCAGGACTCTCTCGGTAGCCCCTGAACCAGGCTTCAATGATGATGAGTCCGGCGCGCAGTATTGTCTTCGGCATTGCAGGGCGGGTTCTTCCTCCGAATACTCCATGGTAATTATCGAACACTCAAACCGTGTCCGGATCCACAAGATGATCTTCGTATGCCACTGTAGAGAGAATGGTGTTTCGCAAATGCAATCTGCTGACAATTTTTCAAGCAACGCGACGTGTCATTACGGTCGGGTCATTATTCGAACCGTCTTCCCACAGTCAGCCATAGCGCATATTACGAGGCAGTTTCCTTGACACGTCTTGTCAAAGTAGAGATCGTGCCCCCTTATCACGGGATTCTCATCAATACGGGCATGGGTAATCCAACCGTATAGCTAATCGCGGCGAGCGGGAGGCAAACGGGCTCAACCAGGCCAGTGGGGAGGCGCAAAAAGCACTTACCGCCCCTATAAAGAGGCAAGGCCTCTTTCTCTTTACCCACGCCTTTCTCCTTCCGCTTGCTCATTCCCCTCTTTTCGAGCCCTAATGCCCAAGCACTCTTCCTTTCCTCCAAAGAGAGGCTTTCCAAAGATGTCCGGATCCGGAGCAGGAGGCAGATGGATGGCCTCTACTGTCCGGGAGAAGGATATTAAGAAGCTCTGGGACACCGGGTATCTGGCTCAGAAGATCGGCCATCGTCTCCCCCTGGCGGGACAGGTCGTCCCCACTCCGGAACCTCACGAGTGAGTCGTGTTCCTTCCCTATTTTGTTCGCGGGCTCGGGTTTCCCATGCACCCATTCGTTCGCGGAATCATGTATTACTACGGGATCGATTTTCATGATCTTTCCCCCAACTCCTTCCTCAATATCTCGACGTTCATCATCGTGTGCGAGGCTTTTCTTCGGATCTCACCTCACTTCGGCTTGTGGTTGAAGATTTTTAATGTAAAGCCTAAGGTGGTGAGCGGCGAACACGCCGAGTGCGGCGGCGCTTTGGTGAGCAAGATGCCCAAGGCCGTTTGGCCGAAGGGCGCTTTCAACGACTCCGTCAAGGAGTGGCAGCATCAATGGTTCTATATCACCGAACCACGCGGCAAAAAGTGGGCGGCGGCTCAAGAGTTCATATCCGAAGCTCCACTGCGGCTCACGTCCTGGCCCCAGAAGGGCCCGAGCTAGTGTTCGTCCGATGAGCTGTCACTGCTCCAGACGCGCCTTCAAGGTGTGGTCGATAGGGACGTCAAACTTGTGGATGTAGTCCAGGTGATGCTAGTTACTTTGGTTCTCCCCCTCGTCGTCGAGCTTGTACTCTGTGGGAGTTCGACCCAGTCGAGCACCACACCCTTCGGGAGCTTTATGATTCCTCTCACAAGGATATCTAGAAGGTGCTCTTTAAGCCCGGCAAATCGTGGCCGGGCCCCACCGAGGACCGTGGGTATCAGTCATCCCATTCTCCAAGCTCGGTAAGTCACGGTCAAGCTCTGTCTATTCATGCTTCAGCTGGCATGTCATGAGGGAGACATCCTAAGCGTGTTTCATCGTGACCTCAGGGATGGATAAAGAAAGTGGAGCGGATACATTGTCCGGCCCCGTTGCCGGAGGAACCGTCCAGACCTCTTTTGACGAAGATGTTGGTCCCCGCGCCCTACGAGGCGCCAAAGAAGGAGGCCTCCAAGAAGGTCAATAAGACTCGGAGGCGCCAAAGAAGGAGGCCTCCGTCACCGCGAGGCTTTGGACGCAAATTCCGAAGATTCAAGCGACGCTCCCTCTTCGGAAGACGAAGAGGAAGAAGCAGAGGAGGACGAGCCTCCCTCTGGAGGTGGGAAGAAGCGTGTAGCTCCCTCGTCCCTGGAGGCCAAATCGCCCAAGAGGAGAAAAGGTTCCCTCCCAGAAGCATCCACCACGGCTGCCGATAGCAGCACAGATTGGGATCCCAGGGCCCAGCCCCTGGGGAATTCGTAAGTCTACAAGATCCGAACACGCGTACGCGTCCGGGATTGTTTTCGGGTATAGTAATTTTAACTGCTGCTATATTTTGCATAGTCCGGCGAGGTCTCGCGCCGGCCAGTCCTCATCCGAGGATTCGCTGAGCTCGGACGCCTTGGCGAGCGAGACGCCTTCAGAGGCCCCCTCCCCAAAGTCCCGGCGCGACACCGAGGTGTCGCCTCAACGGGGCTCTGACCAGGGGGGCATATCACTGGAGCTGGACACACGGGAGCGATGGCCCCGGAGTGTGCCGTCAGCGGGGGCGATCTTGGGTTCGGCCAACAGCCGGACTAGGTCCGGGAGACCTTTAAGGCTCCCGGATCAGGCGAGCAGCCACCTTCAACGGTGGGCGGCCTGCCTATTCTGCCGGAAACCTCTGTTCGAGCAGAGCTACCAGGCAGTCTATCGACAGCGTTAAAGGACGCATCTATCGTCGATGAACATCGGACCCTTATGGGTGAAGTGGTTGAAAAGATTCAGTCCGCTGAGAGCGGGCTGAATGAGTCCTGCCTTGGCCTTATAAAGGCCTTTGAGGTATGTTTCCTGAGAAACCTTTGAGGAATCGTCATAATATGAGTAGTAGCCCCTGATACACTATCCGGCGAAAGAGAGGGAGCCGGGTAGGGGATCAAATAATTATTTGTCGTGGGAACTTACGTTAACGACGTGTACCTCTTTGTTTGATCGCAGGCGTCTGCGGAGAAGACGGCCGCTCATAATGCGGAAGTGTCCGAACTGAAGCGGAGCCTGGAACGGGCCGAGGAAGAACTTGGCCGCGTGAGGAAGCAATTAGAAGAGAAACAAGGTATGATAAAACATTGTCTTGCATTGGGCACAAATAAGTAATTGTGATTATTGAAAAGTATTTGTGCCCTAAGAGCGAGTGTCGAATATGAGGCACTGAAAAAGGCTGTGGATAATGCCAACAAGAAGGCTGCCGCCGAACAGGCACTTCGTGAAAAACACGAGTGGAGGGTTGTCGCGGCTGAGCGGGAGCTCCATGAGGCTGTGAAGAAAAACGAGGGCTTGGAGCAGAGTCTAATAGGGAAAGAATCCGAACTCGCCCAACCGCTCCAAGCCGCGGAAGATGCTCAGGAAGAAGCCCGAGGTGCTGTACGGGACATTCAGGAAAGTTGCGGCTGGTAAGGCCTTCTGTATTCTTAGCCATTTGTTCATGATAATGGGAAGAATTCTAAGCGGCAAGCTGAATTCTTATTTTTCAAGGGGCGTTTGCAGATCTTCCTCGCATCATATCAGACGCCGCCCAATTCTACCGATCCGAGGAAAAGAAGTCTGCGGAGAGGGATTTCTGGTCGCAGTATGTGGCACCGAACTATTCGGTGCCCTTTATCGATCAGCTGAAGCAGCTGGTCGAACTGCACCAGGCGGCCGAACTAGCCATGAAGGACTTGATTGTCCGGCTGTGGCCGGCGGAGCCAATTCCGAGAAGTTACTTCGGGCTTGTGAAGCGGATTGTGGGCGCTTGCCCTCGGCTTGATGCTATTAAGCGATCGGTATGCATAGAGGGTGCACGTATGGCATTCGCCCATCACAAGCCCGAACTGTACTATGAAGGTGTACTGAAGGGAGCCCGCCTTGCGGCGGATAAATGTACCAAAGACATTATATTTCCCTGAGGGCATTCGTGCCGCTTTTGTAATATGGGATAGTGGCATTTTTATTATATATTGCCTGTTTTGTTTGAACATATGTTCTTCCTGTGCGGCTGTTTATTGTATGTGAATCCTGGGAGTTGGTCATTGTCGGGCTTACCTTTACGTAGAAAGAATACGGGGGTGTTCGGGATATATCTGAATGCTCTTTATCCCATAGTTGGGTCCTTTTGCAGAGGCGTTTCTCTCCACGAACCAGGCAATCGGACTTTAAGTCTTTATTACTCTCACTTAGCCATAGGAATTCGAGTATGGTCGGCGCAGCCCCTAGTGTTCGGAAGGCCGAACTAGGGGCTCTATTGGTGCCTGATCGGAAGACCGATCCATCGCACTCTGCATTTATAATGGCGTTGCGCGGAATAAATCTTTAATGATTTTACAACCTCTCGAACAGCTGACCAGCTCTCGCTATATCATGATAGTCGGTTTTTGGCTTTCTCTACTGAGGTGCTTGTCCGGCAGATCTGGGACACAATCGCAGTAGTTCTCCCTGCGCTACCTTAGCCGATATAACGGAATGTAAGGTACCAAAACAAGGGAGCCGGGAAAACCCAACCAATAACCCAAGACATGATTCGGAGCTGATGCATATAGTGCTATAAGTTCAGGGTGCCGGACGATCGAGAAGGTGGTCGGACTTTATTGCCGTACTATGAAGCCCATGGCCTAGTCGGGCGTAACACGAGGTGTCGATGAAGAGCGACGACCAGTAAGTGTTATTTAGGTCTACGCATTGCAGTAGAATGATATGTCTAGGCATACGAGTACGATGTATGATTATGAAAAGAGGTGTTTTTTGGCGGAATCTATGATGGCCGGACTGGAGGGAGTTGTCAGTGGATCAAGAGTGAATCCGAGCTGCCTTCATTTAGGGGGGAGGGGAGGGCTCCTTGTCTGTCCGGGCCGATTCCACGTCACCAATCCTGTTCTGCGTTAAAGTTAGTTTGTAAGGCAAATACTCGGGGGTAGCCGAGCGTCCTCTTGTGGTTGGTCCGAGGGCTCCTGATCGGTCCCTGGTAAACCCAGCCGTTATACCGTTGGGTAGCGCGGACTCCTCAATTGATGTTCGAATAGTTGGCTGTCATATCAAAATTTTGATAGGCATGCGCGACTCGCTACTCCGGCAGCTGTATTATTTCCGCCCTGAGGGCGGGGTTCGGCCATGTGATTGTATCACATGGTGTTGGCCTGAGTGATGGACCACGTGGAATCTAGTCAACGTGGTTCGTCCCGTTAGCATACGGTAAATTACCGCATGGTAGGGAGGTGCCGAAGATTTATTCTTTGGCGAAGTATTGTTTGGTGATCCGAAGACAACCGTTTAGAATGATGGGCCAGAAGAATTTGGCCTTTGCCCCTAGCATCTTTTGAGAGATGCTTTTTGCGGTTTCACACCTATGGGGATTTTATGTGTTATGGGGCCCCCGGATTGCTATGTCCAGAGGTACTGCAATTGAGTTGCTTTGGTTAGTGCGGTCGGGGGCGATCGGCCGTACTCTTATGCTATGGGGGGGGGGGGGCTCTTGAACAGATGCCTCCCTTCATTTTTTTCCGGCACGCGACCAACCGCTTTGTTTTGAGGATCCGGCATTCTCTATTGGTATGCTTTGCCATCCTTCTAGGAGTACCATGGATTTCACATGGTTGGTCAAGTGTGTGGCTCGGGCCGGATAGGTCTGAGCTGTTCTTTGTCCGCTGACCGGACTAGGAGTTGCTGGAATTAACACCAGCCTTCTTGTTTTGACGCTTGTAACAATTGCGCCGATGCTTGAGGATGCTTCTTCTTTTGTCCTTCGTATTGTTTTGGACAATAGCGGTGTGTTGACGTCGCGACGTGTGCCTTGAGTTCTCCTGCTTAGGTTGGGGCGGCCGGTTGTGCCCTGTGTGCCCTTTGTCGGGGCGGTCGGGTCCGTATCTTTTGGTGGCCAGGACCTTGGTCCACCTGTCCACCAGCAAGTCTTGGTCAGCTTTAAGCTGTTGTTGCTTCCTTTGCATGCTCTTTGCCGTGGCCATGAGCCGTCGCTCGAAGCGAGCTTGTTCCACTTGATCTTCAGGCACGCCAAGTTCATCGTTGCCGAGGCTTGCCTCGTCCTTGGAGGGGGCGTATAGTTATCCCTCTCCAAGTATCCCACAGTGGCCAGTTCGGCCTTCTGAAAGGCAAGCCGACTGGGGTTATATTAATATTTGGCGCCATCCGGATTGTTCTCGACTTCTGGGCCGGTATCCCTGTGACGGGGCTTGGAGCGGCACCGACGACGCCCATGCTTTACTTTTCCCCCTGGTGGATTATCCTTCGCTGCCTCATCACCATTGGTTTCTTTCGGAGTGTCCGCCATGTGTATGTCATGGGGATAGGCGGCTATCCACTGCCCAGTGAGCGGTGGCTCCTGTGATTCTCCAGCATCATTGTTCATACCATCGATGTCTTCAGAGTCAAAGTCAATCACGTCGGTTAAATCATCGACCGTGGCAATGAAGTGGGTGGTGGGTGGGCGAAGAATTCCTTCATCGCCTGCTTCCGATTAGAGCCGGACATAGTTCGGCCAAGAGCCTCCTGACAACGAGAGAGACTTTAATGAGTTCGATTGTGTGCGCCGAGGGCGAAAGTCTTTGGAAGATATCCGCAGCGGTGAACTCCATTACTGGAGCCCAACCTGGCTCGACTGGGTCGGGAGTGCGTGGACCAGAACCAACGTCCGGGTACGAATCCGGGGATCCGGATTCACAGACCACCGCAGGGTTAAGGCCCGTGTTCGGCTCTACCGCCGATGAGTGCGTGACCTGCGGGGCGGGGTCCAGCCCCCCGTCCTTGGGTAGCGCAGCCTGCTCTGGAGTTAAGTCCGAGGCAACTGCTGGGGTGAAGCCCCGAGATTTGTTCGACAGCAGGTCTAAGCGTGTTCGTCGTTACTGTCCGGTGCTCCTGGCATAGGCCCGAATCTGTCGAAGATCCAGTCTCCGCGGGTGTCCGCCGTGCAGTTCAGGTTTCCGCCGCTGATCTGGTGGCTAAGGGCGTGGCTATCGATCTGCTCCAGATGGACAAGCGAATTGGCCCGCAGGGCGGAGCTACCGGACATGAAGATCTGCCCGGGGAGAAAAGTCTCGCCCGAGACGGTGTTGTTGACGGTGGTTGAAGGAGCCATCGAGCCTGACAGCGACGACACAGAGGAACTCTCAATGAAAGCACCAATGTCGGTGTCACAACCGGCAGATCTCGGGTAGGGGGTCCCGATCTGTGCGTCAAGGCTGATGGTAATAGGAAGCAAGGGACACAGATGCTTACCCAGGTTCGGGCCCTCTCGATGGAGGTAAAACCCTACTTCCTGCTTGATTAATATTGATGATATGGGTAGTACAAGAGTAGATCTACCACGAGATCAAGGAGGCTAAACCCTAGAAGCTAGCCTATGGTATGATTGTTGTTCGTCCTACGGACTAAAACCCTCCGGTTTATATAGACTCCTGTTACCATCCGCCTAGACGCACAGTTCGGGACCCCCTACCCGAGATCCGCCGATTTTGACACCGACAACCGCCTCTAAAGACCCGGAGACAATGGTCTCCAAACGGGGGAAGAAATCTTCGCCAGAGGGTCTTGCCCCGGGAGGTACCTCGGCCGCACAATGCCCGCTAGGGTTCAGCCCCCAGCCGAGCTGTAAGTAGAAAGGGGACTTAATAGTAAAAAATGTCCTTCTTTGCTTCTGAGGAAAATAACCGAAACGCTTATCTTGTAGTACGGATCATAGCCATTCTCGGCAGAGTTTGTCTTCGGGGGATCTTCTTCCAGTGATGATGGAGAGCGAAACGCCTCCCCATGCCCTCCCGCCTTACGAGGCGGGCGACCCCGAGGTGTCGTCGTGGAGGGCTTCTCCTGATCCAGCAAGGCCAGAGGGTAATCCTTTGGCCACCCAAAGTCCTCAGTATCCGGCTCTTGAAGAGAGCAACCGGAAGGGTCCGGCACCGTCTGTTATGCGGTCGGACGCACCGAAGGATCTGCTAGAGCAGGCGGCTATCTCAGAAGCGCATCGTACACTAATGGGTACGGTGGTTGAGAGGATTTCATCCGCTGAAAGCAGGTTGCATGAAGCCTTTATGAGTCTGCTGAAAGGTTTTGAGGTACATGAAATAATGTGTATTTTTTTACAGTACCGCACACGTTAAGGTGTGTCCTGTGCAGATAGTAGCCCCTGAGACTCTGGTTGCTGTCGAAAACAGCGACAAACAGAGGATCATAGTCCCAGGTAACAATCCGGCCGTCCTCATATGCAGGTGGCGGAAGGTCCGGTGGCTAGCCGGACTGGTGAGTTTGCCGAGCTGAAGCGGCAACTTGATGTGGCGGATGCCGACATCGTGCTTGTCAACAAGCGGCTTGACGAGGCACAGGGTATGTTTTCTCCACTGATCGGTACGTAGTAAGAGGAGCATGATGCCAGTATCTTTAATATGTTGCGACTGCAGATGGAGCTACGGCCGTGGAGATCCTTCGAGCGGAACTTGCCCGGGCCAAAGAACAAGCCAGGAAAAGTGATGCGGCCGCCCTGAAGGCGGTCGAGGAGCTGAGAGCCGAAAAGGCTGCTCATTGCCGAAGCAAGGAGGACATAGCCAAGATGGCTGTGGAATTGAAGGATGCCACCGGCCGTTACGAGCTTCTCAAAAAGGAAGATTGAGTGAAGATGATGGACCTAGAGAAGGCCACGGTGGCGGCCAAGGACGCCCGCTCTACAATTAGAGCGATGAAGGAGGAGCTGCGTCACGCCGGGGATATCGCGGCTGGGAAGCCCTTTTTGCTGCGGATGAAGTTCGTAGATCCTCGAGACGCTCCATTTGGATCGGTTGTGGAGTTTGGACGCTTATCTAGATACAGCCGCAAGTGCCACTGATGCGGCCGAATACTTCAAAGATCAAAAAGATCATGAAGTGGAGAAGCTGTTCTGGTCACAATTTAACGTTCCAGCACGTCCGCTTCCTTTGAATGAGCGGATGGCCGAATGGGCCGAGCTCCATAGGTTGTCTAGGCTCGCCATGAGGTCTGTTGTGGATTATCTATGGCCGGAAAGGCCAAGGCCGAACAGTTATTTTAGTTTGGTGCAGCAATTCCTTGGTACTGTTCCGCGCATCGACGCTATGAAGAGGTGATACGTATCCAACGTATCTATAATTTTTGATTGCTCCATGCTATATTATCTATTGTTTTGGACCATATTGGGCTTTATTTTCCACTTTTATATTACTTTTGGGACTAACCTATTAACTGGAGGCCCAGCCCAGAATTGCTGTTTTTTTTGCCTATTTCAGTGTTTCGAAGAAAAACCTTCGGGAACGTGATTTTATCATCAGATATGATCCAGGAGACTTGGACCTTCGGTCAAGAAAGTAGGGAGGCAGCCACGAGGGTGGAGGGTGCCCCCCCTAGGGCGCGCCCCACTGCCTTGTGGGCCCCCTGAAGCTCCACCGACGTACTCCTTCCTCCTATATATACCTACGTACCCCCAACAGATCAGATACGGAGCCAAACACGTAATTCCACCGCCGCAACTTTCTGTATCCACGAGATCCCATCTTGGGGCCTATTCCAGAGCTCTGCCGGAAGGGGAATCCACCACGAAGGGCTTCTACATCATCATCATAGCCTCTCCGATGAAGTGTGAGTAGTTTACTTCAGACCTTCGGGTCCATAGTTAGTAGCTAGATGGCTTCTTCTCTCTTTTTGGATCTCAATGCAATGTTCTCCCCCTCTCTCGCGGAGATCTATTCGGTGTAATCTTCTTTTTGCGGTGTGTTTGTTTAGACCAATGAATTGTGGGTTTATGATCAAGATTATCTATGAGCAATATTTGAATCTTCTCTGAATTCTTTTATGTATGATTGGTTATCTTTGCAAGTCTCTCTGTATTATTCGTTTGGTTTGGCCAACTAGATTGGTAGTTCTTGCAATGGGAGAAGTGCTTAGCTTTGGGTTCAATCTTGCGGTGTCCTTTCCCAGTGACAGTAGGGGCAGCAAGGCACGTATTGTATTGTTGCCATCGAGGATAACAAGATGGGTTTTTTATCATATTGCATGAATTTATCCCTCTACATCATGTCATCTTGCTTAAGGTGTTACTTTGTTTTCTTTAACTTAATACTCTAGATGCATGCTGGATAGCGGTCGATGAGTGGAGTAATAGTAGTAGATGCAGGCAGGAGTCAGTCTACTTGTCTCGGATGTGATGCCTATATACATGATCATACCTAGATACTCTCATAACTATGCTCAATTCTGTCAATTGCTCAACAGTAATTCATTCACCCACCGTAAAATACTTATGCTCTTGAGAGAAGCCACTAGTGAAATCTATGGCCCCCGGGTCTATTCTCATCATATTAATCTTCCTACGCTTTATTATTGCTTTGGTTTTTTACTTTACCTTTTATTTTACTTTGCATCTTTATACCAAAAAAACAAAAAATATTATTTATCATCTCTATCAGATTTCACTCTCGTAAGTGACCGTGAAGGGATTGACAACCCCTTATCGCGTTGGTTGCGAGGAGTTATTTGCTTTGTGCAGGTACGAGGGACTCGCGTAGCCTCCTACTGAATTGATACCTTGTTTCTCAAAAACTGAGGGAATACTTACGCTACTCTGCTGCATCATCCTCTCCTCCTCGGGGAAAACCAACGCAAGCTCAAGACGTAGCAAGGAGGATTTTGGCGCCGTTGCCGGGGAGTCTACGCAAAAGTCAACATACCAAGTACCCATCACAATCCCTTATCCCTCGCATTACATTATTTGCCATTTGCCTCTCATTTTCCTCTCCCCCACTTCACCCTTGCTGTTTTATTCGCCCTATCTTTTCCGCTTGCTTCTTGTTTGCTTGTGTTACCATGTGCCTTATATTTGCTTGCATCTTTGCTTGCTAAAAGTCTATTGTTATGCATCCACTTAAAGTGTTCTACTTGGATCATCTTCGATCCTTATGCGCTCGTGCTGAAACCCCAACTAGCCTAGTTGATGGGAATCTTTAGATGAGCATGCTCATTTTGTGCGTCACCGTTTGTCTGAAAAAGGGAGACTCTTATGGTATCATATAAATAGTTTGCTATTCTATGCTTGGAATCTTTGTGAAATTTGTGATTTTACTTGTTGCCCTAAGAACCCTAAAAAACACCTTCCCTACATATGTGAGTTCAATGATAATGAAATCTTATCTTCTTATGCAAAGGGTGTTTATAGTTACTATGATATCTAACAAATTGAAGAATTTGTCGTTTTTAAGGGTGCTCATGAAGTTGCTTATTTGATTGAAAAGTATGATTTTACTCTCAACAAATCTGAAAATTCCGTCATACTTAAATATTGCAATGAAAACCTTGCTCATAATGTCTATGTCCAAGAATTTATTGAAAGAATGACCATTGCTTCGGAAGAAAATAATGATATGCATGAACCTATAGATAATTGTGATTCCGATGATTTGATTGAAATATCCCTTGATGAACATGATGCTTGCTATCCTTGCGACCATGATGCCAATATTTATGAAGATGAATTTGCTATAGTTCCGTATGTTAAGCATGAGATTGTTGCTATTGCACCCATGCTTTCAATGATTTCAATGATTTTACTATAAATTCTCTTGATGTCAATTGTGCTAATAATATGCAAAACCCTAAGCTTGGGGATGCTAGTTTTTCTATGTCTACTACTTGTTGCAATGATCATGATTGGGGTGGTTCTTCTTATGATCTTGAAAATTTATTTAATCCCCATGATGAATATGAGATTGATAATATTGTTTGAAATAATACTGAAAGTGGGTTTGGAAGAGTGTCAACTTTAGATCCCACATATTCGGAGAATATTCAATCTTATGAATTTTTTTATAAAAAGTGGGTTTGGAGAGGTCATGACTTTAGTTAATGTTAATCCCACTATTTTGGAAGAGTGTCAACTTTGCATACATGTGGATCGTGTTAAGAATATGTTTTGTGATAGCTACTTTGTTGAATTTGCCTATGATCCTACATGTAATTATTATGAGATAGGAAAATATAGTTGTAGAATTTTTTATCTTACTAAATTACCTCTCGTCATGTTGAGATTGCTATCGTCTCTTTGTTCTTCCTTGCATATGCTAATTTTTGCTTGCAATGATAATTTGTTTGCTTATAAAATGCCTATGCATAGGAAGTATGTTAGACTTAGATGTGTTTGTCACGTGTTTTATGATGCTCTTTTTGCGCTTCAATTCTTGTCTTTCATGTGAGCATCATTAAAATTATCATTGCCTAGTTAAAAGGCTTTAAAGAAAAACACTTGTTGGGAGGCAACCCAATTTCATTTTTAGTTTTTTTTTTGTTTATTTTTAGGAATAAATAATCCACCTACCTTCTGTTTAGATGTGGTTTTATGTTTTAATTAGTGTTTGTGCCAAGTTAAACCTATAGGATCTTCTTGGATGATAGTTATTTGATCTTGCTGTAATTTCCAGAAACTTTCTGTTCACGAAAACAATTGTTAAAAATCACCAGAACGTGATAAAATAGTGATTCCAATTGATGCTGATCAATAAACAAATTTTCTAGGTCGTCATATTTTGGCTGAAATTTTGGAGTTCCAGAAGTTTGCGTTAGTTACAGATTACTACAGACTGTTCTGTTTTTGACAGATTCTGTTTTTCGTGTGTTGTTTGTTTATTTTGATGAATCTATGGCTAGTAAAATAGTTTATAATCCATAGAGAATTTTGAATACAGTAGATTTAACACCAATATAAATAAAGAATGAGTTCATTAAAGTATCTTGAAGTGGTCTTTTGTTTTCTTTCGCTAACGAAGCTCACGAGATTTCTGTTGAGTTTTGTGTTGTGAAGTTTTCAAGTTTTGGGTGAAATCTTTTGATGGATTATGGAACAAGGAGTGGCAAGAGCCTAAGCTTGGGGATTGCCATGGCACCCCAATATAATCTAAGGACACCAAAAAGTCAAAGCTTGGGGATGCCCCCGGAAGGCATCCCCTCTTTCGTCCACTTCCATCGGTAACTTTACTTGGAGCTATATTTTTATTCACCACATGATATGTGTTTTGCTTGGAGCGTCTTCTATTATTTGCGTCTTTGCTTGTTATTTTACCACAATCATCCTTGCTATACACACCTTTTGAGAGAGCCATACATGAATTGGAATTTGATAGAATACTCTATGTGCGTCACTTATATCTTTTGAGCTATATAGTTTTGCTCTAGTGCTTCACTTATATCTTTTAGAGCACAGTGGTGGATTTGTTTTATAGAAACCTTTGATCTGTCATGCTTCACTTAGATTATTTTGAGAGTCTTAAATATCATGGTAATTTGCTTAAAAATAATAATATGCTTGGTATTCAAGATTTGTAAAACTTTCTTTTGAGTGCGTTGAATACTAAGAAAAGTTTGATACTTGATAATTGTTTTGAGATATGGAGGTAGTAATATTAGAGTCCTGCTAGTTGAGTAGTTGTGAATTTGAGAAATACTTGTTTTAAAGTTTGTGATTCCCGTAGCATGCACGTATGCTGAACCGTTATGTGATGAAGTCGGAGCATGATTTATTTATTGATTGTCTTCCTTATGAGTGGTGGTCGGGGACTAGCGATGGTCTTTTCCTACCAATCTATCCCCCTAGGAGCATGCGCGTAATACTTTGCTTTGATAACTTGTAGATTTTTGCAATAAGTATATGAGTTCTTTATGACTAATGTTGAGTTCATGGATTATACGCACTTTTCTCATCCTTCCACCATTGCTAGCCTCTCCAATACCGCGCACTTTTCAGCGGTATCATACACCCACCGTAAACCTTCCTCAAGACAGCCACCATACCTACCTATTATGGCATTTCCATAGCCATTCCGAGATATATTGCCATGCAACTTTCCACCGTTCTGTTTATTATGACACGCTCCATCATTGTCATATTGCTTAGCATGATCATGTAGTTGACATCGTATTTGTGGCAAAGCCACCGTTCATAATTCTTTCATACATGTCACTTCTGAATCATTGCATATCCCGGTACACCACCGGAGGCATACACATAGAGTCATATTTTGTTCTAAGTATCGAGTTGTAATTGTTGAGTTGTAAGAAAAATAAAAGTGTGATGATCATCATTTTTAGAGCATTGTCCCAAGTGAGGAAAGGATGATGGAGACTATGATTCCCCCATAAGTCGGGATGAGACTCCGGATGAAAAATAAAAAAAAGAGGCCATAAAAAAGAGAGAAAAGGCCCCAAAAAATGAGAGAAAAAAGAGAGAAGCACAATGTTACTATCCTTTTACCACACTTGTGCTTCAAAGTAGCACCATGATCTTCATAATAGAGAGTCTCTCGTTTCGTCACTTTCATATACTAGTGGGAATTTTTCATTGTAGAACTTGGCTTGTATATTCCAATGATGGGCTTCCTCAAATTACCCTAGGTCTTTGTGAGCAAGCGAGTTGGATTCACACCCACTTAGTTTCTTTTATTGATCTTTCATATACTTATAGCTCTAGTGCATTCGTTGCATGGCAATCCCTACTCACTCACATTGATATCTATTGATGGGCATCTCCATAGCCCGTTGATACGCCTAGTTGATGTGAGACTATCTTCTCCCTTTTTGTCTTCTCCACAACCACCATTCTATTCCACATATAGTGCTATATCCATGGCTCACGCTCATGTATTGCGTGAAGATTGAAAAAGTTTTGAGAATGTCAAAAGTATGAAACAATTGCTTGGCTTGTCATCGGGGTTGTGCATGATTTAAATACTTTGTGTGGTGAAGATAGAGCATAGCCAGACTATATGATTTTGTAGGGATAACTTTCTTTGGCCATGTTATTTTGAGAATACATAATTGCTTTGTTAGTATGCTTGAAGTATTATTATTTTTTATGTCAGTATTAAACCTTTATCTTGAATATTTCGCTACTCTGCTGCATCATCCTATCCTCTTCGGGGAAAAACAACACAAGCTCAAGACATATCAAGAGGTCGGCGTGCATCGAGGGTGCGCGGATGGCGCTTGCCCGTGTCAAGACATACTGGGCGGAGATCGAGGCCCCCGCAATTGCAACCCCGAGTTCGGCCATTGGCCGAGTAGCTACCGAGCACTAATTTGATGAAGTCCTTTTAGGTGCTCGTTCAATAGAAGCTCAGTGCTCGAAGAATATTATGTTCTAGTGACATGTATTCCCATTGAAAAACAATGTTTTACTGAATTTTAAAGGCTATTTTTATACTTTTGCCTAAAAGTATGATGATGACTCCTATGCGGCCGTTTATGTATATATGTATATAACCTGAAAGTTTGCAGTCGTCGGCTTCAGCCCCCACGCGTATAATGTGGGGGTGTTCGCAGAAGACGCGTGTTCACACTTGATCCCACGTCTTGGTCCATAAGGAGGTGATAGCGCAGAAAACGAGGCAACCGGACTATATTGCTTTAACACTTCCACTTAGCCATAGGAGTTTGATAGTGGGGCTACTATATAGCCCCTGGTGGCTCCGCGCTCATCTGAATACGGGGTGCGTACATGCCTGGCCGGGAAACGGCCCTTCGTTAATGCGGAGGAATCCTGAAGATTCCGTTAGGTCATCGAGTGGTTGACCAGTCTCGCGCTTTATCATGACAGTCTGTTTTCGGCTTTCTCTACTGAGGTGCTCGTCCGGCCGAACCAGGGCACAATCGCAGTAGTTCTCCAGGTGCCGCCTTAGCCGATAGAGCGGAACGTAAGGTAGCCAAAAGCAGGAGCCGGGCAAACCCAACATTTGACCAAAGACATGATTCGGAGCTGATGCATATAAGGCCAAACTCGCGACGCCGAACAAGCCCTAAGGTATTCGGTCTTTGAGATATATACCGGGCTAAATGATGCCCTTAGATAATGAGTCCCTAGTGTCCGGGTACGAGCAATATTCTGATGTGGCCACATGCCAAGAACGTCAGCATCCTTCTCGGTTGTATTGAGAATCCGGAGGATGTGAACAACAAAAGACAGTAAAAAAAGGTTTACGCAGGGTCTTAATCTAAAGAGAAACCTTTGAACGGGTCCCTGCTGCACGTCTGCGCCTTTGTCTCCATTGTGCCGTATCCTGGATGGGTGTAGTACGATTGTCATCTGTAAAAGAGAGGAACTTAGTTGAAAGTTGTCGTGCAAAAAATTGGCTATTATAAATAAACCATTTAAAAGTTAAGATGGGTAAAGTTGAGCTGAACTATCGGTGAGAATCCCCTGGTACCGTCTACAAGGTTCTAACCATCAAACCAATCTCTGTCCAATGATTAGCCGGACTCGTCTAAACGTGTCCGTGGTCTTAGCGACCGGTCATCTGTTCTGGTGGTGAGGCCGTCTAGTGTTCGGCTGTTAAAGCAGCCGTACGTTCTTCTGCTCGTAAGGAGCGCTCAACATTTCCATGTACTGTGATGATGCCGCGCGGACCGGGCATTTTAAGCTTAAGAAAAGCGTAATGCGGTATTGCATTAAAACGAGTGAAAGCTGCTCGTCTGAGTAGTGCTTGATAGCCACTTCGGAATGGAGCAATGTCGAAGGCTAACTTTTCGCTTCGGAAGTTGTCGGGCGAGCTGAACACAACCTCTAGTATTAGAGAGCCCGTGCAGGGAGCCTCTGTGCCTGGTATTACTCCCTTGAAGGTAGTATTACTGTGGCTGATTTTTGTTGGGTTTATCCCCATTTTGCGGATGGTGTCCTAATATACGAGATTTAGACTACTGCCACCGTCCATAAGGACTCGTGTGAGATGGTATCCGTTTATTAGTGGGTCCAGCACCAAGGCGGCTGATCCTTCATGCTGGATGCTTATTAGGTGATCCCTGCAATCAAAAGTGACCGGGCAGGCCGACCAGGGGTAGAACTCAGGGGTGACAGGCTCTACGGCTTGTGTATTTCGGAGAACATATTTGTTTCTCCTCTTTGTCGCGTGGATCACGTTTACTGTCTTGACTTTTGGTGGGAATTTTTTCTGCCCCCCAGTGCCTTGCTGGCGAGGCTCATCCTCGTCTTCGCTCGGTGTCTCCTCCCCCTTAGTTTCGGCATTTAGCTTGCCAGCCTGCTTGAAGACCCAGCATTCTCTATGGGTATGATTTGCAGGTTTGTCGGGGGTGCCGTGGATCTGACATAGTTTGTCTAGAATCTTGTTTAGGCTGGCCGGTCCATCTCTGTTGCCTTTAAAGGGCTTTTTCCGCTGACCCGGTCAAGAGCCCCTGAATCCGGCGTTTACCGCCGTGTTATCTGGGTTGTCTTCTTTGTTCCTGGTTTTTCTTGGCCGAGGTGTCTGGCAAGCCATTCGTCTCGGACGCTGTGCTTGAAAGCTGCTAAGGCTTCGGCGTCCGGACAGTCAAAAATCTGGTTCTTCTTAGTGAGAAACATGTTCCAAAGCTTTCGGGCTGACTCTTCGGGCTGTTGAATTATATGACTCAAATCGTCTCCGTCCGAAGGTCGGACATAAGTCCCTTGGAAATTAGCCCGAAAATGTAACATCCCAAAATTCTAAATTTTGGAATGTTATATTAAATAAATAACTATGGTTGTTGTCTGATTGTTTGACTGATTGATTGAATGGAATTGAGTGGAAATTGAAACTTTTGGAAAGTTGAATGAGAGGAATGAAATGACTTTCTCAAACTTTCCATTTTGCATTTTGGATCCCAATTGAACTCAAGTTCATTGCAACACCAAAACCTAGAGTGAAGATGACATGACTTCTTCCATGTTGAAATGAAAAGGGTTTTGGGAAATTTGAATTTCATTTGGGGATATTTCAAATTCAAAACTTTATGCAACTCAATGATTTTCATGAGGGAAGATAGAATGACTTCTTCAATTATATGAAATATGAGTTGGAAGTTATAATGAATCAAGTTGAAAATCATTTGAAGGTGCTTTGGAACCCTCTTTCAAATTTAGAGTTTTTAATTTGAATTTCAAGCTTTGGCATGTGGGAAACATTTCAAAAACTAAGCCTGATAAATACTTGATCAAAAGTATGAGAGGAGCAAACATGACACTCCAAAAATATCAGAGGAAACAATGCCAAAAGATTTGGATTCAAATCTGAAATTTTATTTGAATTTGAAAAAAATAGATTTTTATGAAGTTTGGATTTTGACTTTAGAAAAATGTTCAAATGAAAGGGAATATTCCCCTGATCATTTTGGTATATATATACCCTATATAAATTATTTATAGTTTGGGTTTTATTTTTGTTTTAGTTTTAATTAAAAAAAATAAAGAAAACCCCCCCCTCAGGCGCCAGCCAGGCCACCCCTGGCCCAGCCAGCAATGAACCCCCATGGCCAGCCCACTGGCAGCCCAGCCCACAGCCGCCATGAGCCGGCCCAGCTCCCCCTCTCCCTCCCCCTCGCCCGAAGGCGCTACGCGCCGGTCGACCGACCCCCTCGCCTCTCTCTCCCTCTCACTGACCCGTGGGCCCCGCCCCTCTTCTTCCCCCGCCCCACGCCACGCCGACCTCGCTGGGAGATCCACGGATCCCGGCGATCCGGATCCCCGATCGCCCGATCCCTTCCGGCTCGCGGACCCCAGGCTATAAAAGCCGCCTCCCGCACCCCTGTTTCCCCTCGCCCCTCGCCGCACCTCCTCTCCTCCCGCTCGTGCTCGCGGAGTCAAGCCCAGCGCCGCCATTGTCGCCGCCGCCGACGCCTGGTTCCCCGACCAACCCCGACCCCACCGAACCACCCCGTGCTCCCTCAAGATCTCCCGACGAGTCGCTGGAGCTCGCTGACGCTTGGGACGCCTGACGACTCTCGCCGCCATTGCCGCCGAGTCCGGTAAGTCACCGGCATCTCCCTCCACCGTCCGATCCATCTTAGACGGCTAAGATTAGAGCCCCCGAAGGGGTAGGTTTTATTTATAAAACCGGCCGGTCCTTTTCGGTTTAGTTTTAGTTTAGGTTTTTTTTTAGGCCCGGTTCGTTTAGTTTAAACCCTAGAGCCCGTTTAGCCTATCTAACGCACAGGGCACAGTATAGGCCCATTAGGCCTTTTTCTTTTATTTTGATTTTTCTGTTTTAGCAGAATAGTTTCTGTTTTCAAAAATTCATATCTTTTATTCTGTTTAATATTTTTGAGTGATTCTTTTTTTGTTGGATTGCAAATTTTATGTAGTTTCTGTAGAATATATATTTAGCTATGTTAAAAATAATTAAAATTGCTTTATTTTAGTTTTGGACAGAATAGTAAATCTGCTATAACTTTAGTTAGAAAAATTATTTTTGCATGATTCTTTTTGTCACCACTTTATTTTAACATTGCAAAACCCTAGAAATTAATTTTGGTATTTTAGGATTAATAAATAATTAGTTTTAGACAGAATCCTATTAAACCTAATTAATTAACTAGTTCCTGTTTTCCTATTTAATTAATTAGTAAATGAATTTATTTTTAACTTGTGATTAGTTATTCTAGGTTAGTTTCTGTTACTCCATTAGATGAACTTTTATTTATAATTAATAAAAGTTTTAAATTAATTTTCTTAATGGAAATTGGATTAGGCCTAAAATGAGTTTTATAATAGCTTTTAAATTAATTCTTTTTGCTCCTAGTTGCTTAGTGAATCCTTTTCTGTTTAGTTAACCTAAAACCATGACTAGGTTGTGTTAGAAAATTTTGTTATATAAAAACTATTTTAGCTATTGTTTGGAGTAGGAAAAACTTTGAATTGGTTTCTTTGAGTTTCTCCTTTTGGATTGGTTTTGATTGTTTTGTTGTGTTACTTTTGTTATGTTGTGTTATGTGGTCCTATTGCTATGTGCTTATTATAGTTATTGTTTGCCTCGGTAGACTTTTCCGAGTGCGAAGATTACTACTACGAAACCCTAGTTTCTTTCAAGATCGTCAACCGTGCAAGTTCACTTTGACCATGCTTTTTCTTACCTATGTTTTATTGCATTTAGTGGCACCTTGGTAACCACCCCTCAAGAGTGTTATTGAATCCTGTAGTTGAGTAGTATGCATGAGGTAGGAACCCATCACCCTGTTACCAAGCCCGGACGTTATTTCTTTTAATGCTACGCTATAGTAGACGGGTTTGGTATGAGTGCACGGAGTGGTGTGAGAATGGAGGATTCTACGTCAATGACGACAACTCCATGATGGAATCTGCAAGGACTGCATCTTCAAGACCTCAAGACTTCAAGACTCGAGACAGATTGCAATACACACTCTTTGGGTGAAGGACGGTTGACGGGCAGCCTGGAGAAACCAGTGGTTGGCGGGATGCATGGAGAAGCGCCATGACATCTCGCGGAAAGCTTCACCAGACTCAAAGAGACGGAAGAATACTTCACGCCGGAAGCTTACGTGCAACCGCAAGTCATTATGGGCTCGCTTGGTTGACCTTGGTTGTGACTCTGGCTGGGGACGGTACTAGCAGATGTAGAAGAACGGTAGGATCGGATGGGTACCGGACGGTGGTCGAGGAACTCTTTGGAAGACCATGTTTGGTCATCTTGTTCTCAAACACTCTGAAGTGCGAGAACGTAAAAGAGGGATCGAATCTTGCGGGTAAAGTGTACAACCTCTGCAGAGGGTTATAACCTAATCGATTAGCCGTGTCCCGATTACGGACAATTTGAGCCTCTGGACTTGGATCTATCTCGAACTCTCAACACCGGATTGATAACTTAATTGTGGGCAACTTATGATGACCTTGGGGCTATGAGACATCGGTTGGCGGAACCATGTCATGATAGAAAACTCCATAGTACAGACTTCATTTATTCCTTTGATGTAGGTAAAATAAAATTAGCTTTACGCAAACAAAACTCAGATCTGAGCCACAAAACCATACCGCATATAGTATAGTTTATCATCTGTTTTATCTTATTGTGATCTTGCGGTACATTCAATGTCTTGACCTACACGGCTGCAACGTATCATGTTGCAGATATTTCCTCGACGAGTAAGAGTTACGATCTGGTTACGGTCTACACTCAACCGCCGATGGCGTTGATGGGACTCCACACCCGCTTGATTGTTTCCGCTGATTATTATGAGGTATATATCATTTTACGTTATTTATACATGTGATTGCACTTTGATATATACATTGATGTACTGTGTGTGCAAAGATCTTGATCCGAGGATGGCATAAAGAATACGTAGGCTTGACCGTCCGAGGTCGGGTCGCTCTGAGAGATGGTATCGAGCACATGTTGACTGAGGACGTGACCTAGAAATCGGAAAGCCCTAGGACAGAAATCTCTAAAACTTTATTTTCAAAAGGATCCTTTACTTTCGTCTTTTGATTTTATCGATAGACCCTCAAATAGTTAGAATATACCCTTATCCTTTGATCACCCGGAGGATCAATCAAGACGCCCAAGAAGGATTTGATATCGAGAACCGATGACCCCTTGAGTAAAGAGGATTTCTCCATTAGAATCTACAACAGTTGAAGACTCAAGACTTGAAGGATCTCAAGAATTATTTGACCTTTAGAAGACCAAACCCTGCTATACACCACGTTAGATGCGATGATTTTGTGAGCTGTCATTTGTTTGATGTTTTCCGACAGCCCCAAAATAAAAACTTGTTTCTTCAAAACTATTGGTTGTATTGTGTATATCCCCCCATCTCTCTCACCTCACCCTAAAACCCTTGAACCCCATAGATGATGAATGAAGTTGGACTGATATTCTCGGATCAAGACTCACCGGAGGCGAGCTATGGATGCGAACATGGAGAGTCACCGGGAACAATTTGGTTTCAAGGAAGTATGAGGTCCAATACGCTCTTGAAGATTTTACGAGAAAGTGCTGCAACACAGTGGAAAATGCATCAAGCCATACAGGATTTAATGGAGCAAGAACTTGGGAGGATTTCAAGAAGACCCTGTTGAGATCACGTCTTATCCGGAAGCACCATGATACACCAGGAATTAAACCTTGTGCCTGCAGGATTTATGGAGAAATAGGACACACCTGGAGGAACACAAGGATGGATGCCCTCATTATGAGGAGAAACACCCGGTGAGGAATGCCCAACTAGTCGGGTGACTTGCTTCTGTGTGAAGGAACCACCCACTACCGGTGCAAGGTCACATTTACTCCACGGTGCAACGAACTATTCAAGCAGGAAGATGGAATGAAAGAAGCCCTCAAGGAAGACCTAGAAGAACCAAGTAATGAATGAAAGTGTTGAAGACCGGATGGAGAAGGTCTCAACAGATTTTACTCCAATGCCACGCTATTCATGTGGAGAAGAAGGACATTTTCACAAGATTGCACCAAGGAAAGAAAAGAGTATCCGGATACTTCCCGACGAAGCAATAGAGTTTGACCCACGGGGAATAGAAGGATTGATCGAACGAGGAAACCGGAAGAGAAAACAAAGACACCCTCGTAACAACCCAATTTCTGCAAATAGGGACAAGAGTCATATCACCTGTTTTGAATGTAAGGACATCGGGCATTATGCCAATCAATGTCCCGAAGGAAGCAAGGAACTCAAGGAGCAGGCACCATCTCCAAGAAGCCCAAAAACTTATCGAAAGTCATCTGTTTTCGCTGCAAGGAAGCAGGACATTATGCTACTAAATGTTCCGACAAGACGAAAGCTGGAGCTGAGTAGTTGGAATTTTGATTATGGATAATAAGAGTAGTAGAAAGCAACTTCCTTTTCATGAGCTCAAGGAGTTGAGTTATGTAATAGGTTTCTCAGAGATTGTAATAGTTCATGACCCAATAAAGATGTAAAGTCACATGCTGAAAAGCTTTAAGGAGTTGTCATATTTTATCTTGGAAATTAATATTCGGATGAACATGGAAGAAAGTGAGTTGTGAAGCATAAACAGGAAATTGGAATTGAGATTGAAGTTTTGTTTGGATGATATGAATGTGTGCCTGGAGATAAGTACCTTAATTCGAGCATCATTTCTGTTCCACAACCGCAGATGACGACCCTTACGAGTACTTCCTTAAAGGTCCGAAACCCTCATGACCACGACAAGTGATCATGATTACCCAAGATCTGAAGGACATGATGAAGCATATTCACCTTGAAGGAGATGCAGTCTACAAAGGCTACCCCTTTATGCATAAGGGAGTGGAATTTTGGTATGTGGAGGTACACCTCCACCGTGTGAAAGGAGTTTGCCCAAAGAGGATGGGGCATTACTTCTTCATTTCACGTGTGCCACAAGCAACTTTCTTCGATGCTGTTCGTGAAGCAGCCATGGAAGCCATACGTCAGATCGGAGAAATACTTGAAGCAAGACTCCGTCATACTCAGGAATACCTAAGTGAAGTGCATACGGAGATGATGGAGGTGAAGCTCAAGGCCACCACAATGAACCAGAAGATTGAAGAATTCAAGACACATGTCGCACAATTCCAGTGGGACTGAAGAATCCTCGAGGAGGATAAATGAATAAAGTTGGAAGTAATGTCTGACCATACCAAATCATGTGGGTGGCAGCATTTGTAAACAAAGTACTTTTGGAATTTGAATTTACGAAAATGGTTAAGGATGTAATGAAAGATTGATATGAGAATAATGAGATTTTATGGATAAACTTGTGCATTCTTTTGGTCATAGTACTCTGTAAAGCCACAGGATCAATGAAGAAAGAAACGTGTTATTCATGACGGCCATAGAAGGAAGCTGGACAAAATAAGTTGGAGTTTTGTTTTGATATGATGGTATGAGGAAACAGAGTACTACTGGATTTAAGGAGGTGTAACAAGATAGTTACTCCAAGGATGAGTTAAAGCTGCACTAGTGTTGAAGTGGGCCATAACCCACAGGCCCGTGGATTTCGAGAAGGAACCGTTGTAACCTTGATGAAGGAATAAATTGGAAGAATCAGCAGTCCAATCAGCATACGCTTCGAGGAGGTTACGCAAAAACCGAGAGTGGTGAAGTAACGATAGATGTTTGTTCAGCTTGCGAAACTATGGATTTACTCGAACCCAGTTCGAGAACAAGAGAAATTCTGCAATGCCCGTGAGTATGACCGAGTGTTAGAATACGAGATTCGCTAAACCTTATATGTGGTAATGATCTGGTGCGGAATGGATTGATCACCATACCGACTTACTCGTATCTTTCGCTCCTGCTATTTGGAATGGTAAATCTGAGAGACTTACCCATAGTAAAGTGACGACGCTCGTTGAAGCCTTGCTTAAGCCTTAGAGTGGTATGATGATAAACCCATATACATGGTAGTTGTTGCCAAACGAGGTTATACGGTGAGGTTCAACCTGACCGTTTTCGCAAGAGAAACCATAAATTGTAGACCACCATGAGTATTTCGATAGCTGTCTAGAATGGACACGGACCTATCAGCTAAGAAGATCCGGTCTCGATTTAACCACAACTTTGAAGAACCGACCCAAGGTTTCGAGGAAAACTTTACGCTCCTAATGTAAGAGCGTTAATGAAGGAGTTATTGTAAGATATGTGAAGATACATACATTGTCAAGACTCGGAGGAAGTATCTGAGTTTATTGGAACCAGTAACCTTGATTTTAAGTGTGGTAGCCCACCGACCTTTCCGACTGAACATTTGCTAGAAGACCCCAACCCCTAACCCTTTTCTTGTTAGTTTCTTCAATCTCGAGGACTAGATTCATTTTAAGTGTAGGTTTGTAACATCCCAAAATTCTAAATTTTGGAATGTTATATTAAATAAATAACTATGGTTGTTGTCGATTGTTTGGTGATTGATTGAATGGAATTGAGTGGAAATTGAAACTTTTGAAAGTTGAATGAGAGGGAATGAAATGACTTTCTCAAACTTTCCATTTTGCATTTTGGATCCCAATTGAACTCAAGTTCATTGCAACACCAAAACCTAGAGTGAAGATGACATGACTTCTTCCATGTTGAAATGAAAAGGGTTTTGGGAAATTTGAATTTCATTTGGGGATATTTCAAATTCAAAACTTTATGCAACTCAATGATTTTCATGAGGGAAGATAGAATGACTTCTTCAATTATATGAAATATGAGTTGGAAGTTATAATGAATCAAGATGAAAATCATTTGAAGGTGCTTTGGAACCCTCTTTCAAATTTAGAGTTTTTAATTTGAATTTAAAGCTTTGGCATGTGGGAAACATTTCAAAAACTAAGCCTGATAAATACTTGATCAAAAGTATGAGAGGAGCAAACATGACACTCCAAAATATCAGAGGAAACAATGCCAAAAGATTTGGATTCAAATCTGAAATTTTATTTGAATTTGAAAAAAAATAGATTTTTATGAAGTTTGGATTTTGACTTTAGAAAAATGTTCAAATGAAAGGGAATATTCCCCTGATCATTTTGGTATATATATACCCTATATAAATTATTTATAGTTTGGGTTTTATTTTTGTTTTAGTTTTAATTAAAAAAATAAAAAAACCCCCCCTCAGCGCCACCAAGCACCCCCAGCCCAGCCAGCCGAACCCCCCTGGCAGAGCCCTGGCCTTGACCCACAGGCGCCAATGAGCCGCCCAGCTCCCCTCTCCTCTCCTCGCCTGGCGCCACGCGCCGATCGACCGACCCCTCGCCTCTCTCTCCTCTCATCGACCCGTGGGCCCCGCCTCTTCTTCCCCCGCCCCACGCCACGCCGACCTCGGGAGATCCACCGGATCCCAAGGATCCGGATCCCCGATCGCCCGATCCCTTCCGGCTCACGGACCCCAGGCTATAAAGCCGCCTCCCCGCACCCGCTTTCCCCTCGCCCCTCGCAGACCTCCTCTCCCTCCGCTCGTGCTCGCTGGAGGCTCAAGCCCAGACCGCCGCCATTGTCGCCGCCGTCGACGCCTACAGTTCCCCGACCAACCCCGACCCCACCGAACCACCCCCGTGCTCCCCAAGATCTCCTCGCAGTCGACGAGTCGCTGGACGCTCGCTGACGACCGGACGCCTGACGACTTCGCCGCCGCCGCCGTCGCCGGAGTCCGGTAAGTCACCGGCATCTCCCTCCACCGTCCGATCCATCTTAGACGGCTAAGATTAGAGCCCCCGAAGGGGTAGGTTTTATTTATAAAACCGGCCGGTCCTTTTCGGTTTAGTTTTAGTTTAGGTTTTTTTAGGCCGGTTCGTTTAGTTTAAACCCTAGAGCCCGCTTAGCCTATCTAACATACGAGGCACGAGATAGGCCCATTAGGCCTTTTTCTTTTATTTTGATTTTTCTGTTTTAGCAGAATAGTTTCTGTTTTCAAAAATTCATATCTTTTATTCTGTTTAATATTTTTGAGTGATTCTTTTTTTGTTGGATTGCAAATTTTATGTAGTTTCTGTAGAATATATATTTAGCTATGTTAAAAATAATTAAAATTGCTTTATTTTAGTTTTGGACAGAATAGTAAATCTGCTATAACTTTAGTTAGAAAAATTATTTTGCATGATTCTTTTGTCACCACTTTATTTTAACATTGCAAAACCCTAGAAATTAATTTTGGTATTTTAGGATTAATAAATAATTAGTTTTAGACAGAATCCTATTAAACCTAATTAATTAACTAGTTCCTGTTTTCCTATTTAATTAATTAGTAAATGAATTTATTTTTAACTTGTGATTAGTTATTCTAGGTTAGTTTCTGTTACTCCATTAGATGAACTTTTATTTATAATTAATAAAAGTTTTAAATTAATTTTCTTAATGGAAATTGGATTAGGCCTAAAATGAGTTTTATAATAGCTTTTAAATTAATTCTTTTTGCTCCTAGTTGCTTAGTGAATCCTTTTCTGTTTAGTTAACCTAAAACCATGACTAGGTTGTGTTAGAAAATTTTGTTATATAAAACTATTTTAGCTATTGTTTGGAGTAGCAAAAACTTTGAATTGGTTTCTTTGAGTTTCTCCTTTTGGATTGGTTTTGATTGTTTTGTTGTGTTACTTTTGTTATGTTGTGTTATGTGGTCCTATTGCTATGTGCTTATTATAGTTATTGTTTGCCTCGGTAGACTTTCCGAGTGCGAAGATTACTACTCTGAAACCCTAGTTTCTTTCAAGATCGTCAACCGTGCAAGTTCACTTTGACCATGCTTTTTCTTACCTATGTTTTATTGCATTTAGTGGCACCTTGGTAACCACCCCTCAAGAGTGTTATTGAATCCCTGTAGTTGAGTAGTATGCATGAGGTAGGAACCCATCACCCTGTTACCAAGCCCGGGACGTTATTTCTTTTAATGCTACGCTATAGTAGACGGGTTTGGTATGAGTGCACGGAGTGGTGTGAGAATGGAGGATTCTACGTCAATGACGACAACTCCATGATGGAATCTGCAAGGACTGCATCTTCAAGACCTCAAGACTTCAAGACTCGAGACAGATTGCAATACACACTCACTGGGTGAAGGACGGTTGTGGGCAGCCTGGAGAAACCAGTGGTTGGCGGGATGCATGGAGAAGCGCCATGACATCTCGCGGAAAGCTTCACCCAGACTCAAAGAGACGGAAGAATACTTCACGCCGGAAGCTTACTGTGCAACCGCAAGTCATTATGGGCTCGCTTGGTTGACCTTGGTTGTGACTCTGGCTGGGACGGTACTAGCAGATGTAGAAGAACGGTAGGATCGATGGGTACCGGACGGTGGTCAGAGGAACTCTTTGGAAGACCATGTTTCGGTCATCTTGTTCTCAAACACTCTGAAGTGCGAGAACGTAAAAAGAGGGATCGAATCTTGCGGGTAAAGTGTACAACCTCTGCAGAGGGTTATAACCTAATCGATTAGCCGTGTCCACGGTTACGGACAATTTGAGCCTCTGGACTTGGATCTATCTCGGAACTCTCAACACCGGATTGATAACTTAATTGTGGGCAACTTATGATGACCTTGGGGCTATGAGACATCGGTTGGCGGAACCATGTCATGATAGAAAACTCCATAGTACAGACTTCATTTATTCCTTTGATATAGGTAAAATAAAATTAGCTTTTACGCAAACAAAACTCAGATCTGAGCCACAAAACCATACCGCATATAGTATAGTTTATCATCTGTTTTATCTTATTGTGATCTTGCGGTACATTCAATGTCTTGACCTACACGGCTGCAACGTATCATGTTGCGATATTTCCTCGACGAGTAAGAGTTACGATCTGGGTTACGGTCTACACTCAACCGCCGATGGCGTTGATGGGACTCCACACCCGTTTGATTGTTTCGCTGATTATTATGAGGTATATATCATTTACGTTATTTATACATGTGATTGCACTTTGATATATACATTGATGTCTGTGTGTGCCAAAGATATCTTGATCCGTGGATGGCACAAGAATACGTAGGCTTGACCGTCTGAGGTCGGGTCGCTACAGAAAAGCATCCTCGAGCTCCTCCCAACTTCCGATGGAGTTTTAGGGAGGCTTTTTAGCCAGTGCCAAGCTTGTCCTTTGAGCTTGAGGGGCAAGTATTTGATGGCATGGAGATCGTATCCACGATCCATATGAATATGGAGGATAAAGTCCTCAATCCATAACCCCGGGTCTGTTGTCCCGTCGTACCCCTCTATGTTCACTGGTTTGAATCCTTCTGGAAATTCATGGTCTAATACCTCGTTGGTGAAACATAGGGCCCCTGTATTTAGCTGCACCATGGCGTTCGGACGGTTGTGATATTTGGTTTTGGATGATTGCTGGAGCGCGTTTCCTTGATCCATAGATGGATCTGGTTGCGCCGGTCCTTTGATGCGAGTCCTCGCGTGGGTCATGTACTGACTTATGTGCGGCCTCGTTGGCCGCTCTATCGCGGCCATGAGGTCGTCGATCCGACCGGTCAGCAGTTTTATTTTTTGGCTGTGGGGGCTCTAAGGCCTCATCGTCGAATTCAGGCAGCAGCTTTCGCTTTGGGTAGCTCTTCGTGTGGCGACTACCACCATGCTTTTCTGCCGTATCAAGCACCTTGTTCCATCTACTGTTGAGTGCGTTTTGTACGGCCTTGAGCATTTGCTTCTGCTTCTTCAGACTCCTCGAAGTGGAGGTTCTCTTGCTCCAGCTGCCTTTCCAGGATGATGTGTTCATCGTCATCCAGACTGTTCTCTTCTCCGGAGACGGGTTGATTAGCTTGACGCTCGGCATTGCCGTGTTCGGTCAGCGGCTCCGTACTTTGTTCGTTGTCCGCTGGCTCACCCTGCTCTATCACTGGGTCTATTTGGTCGTTGTTTCCTCCGTTGTCGATCGTGGTATTGTTTTGTCTTGCGCTGTTATCGCTGTTTTTACCGAGGCGGGATTTGGAGCGGCGCCTACGGCGCCGCTTTGATTGCTTCTCGAGGGAGCTATTTTTTCTGCAACTTTCCGTTCCTCGTCATCATTTTCTTTGGGTGTATCCACCATGTATATGTCATGTGATGAAGTGGCGGTCCAGCGCCCTGTTAGCGGTGGTTCCTGTTCGTCTCCTGCATCGTTGTCCATACCATCAATGTCTTCGGAGTCGAAGTCGAGCATGTCGGTTAAATCATCGACAGTTGCTACTAAGTGGGTGGTGGGTGGGGAGTGAATTTCTTCGTCATCCGCATCCCATTCTAGCTGGACATAGTTCGGCCAAGGTTCTCCTGACAAGGAAAGAGACCTTAACGAGTTTAGTGCATCGCTGAAGGGCGAGTGCTGAAAAATATCCGCGGAGGTGAACTCCATGATCGGCGCCCAATCTGATTCGATAGGCATGGGCACAGGCGGTTCGGAGTCCGTGGCCGGAGACGAGTCCAGCGGTTCGGCGTCACGGTTCTCGTGAGGGATAACGTCAGTATTCGGCTCTATTGCCACTGAGGGTGCAGCCTCCAAGGCGGGTTCTATCCACCCGTATTCGGATGGCACAGTTTGTTGCGGATTGAAGGCCGGAGTGGTTGCTGGCGTGATTTCCTGAACACTGTCCGACGGCAGAGCTACATCGTGATCGTGTGGCACACCTGGCATGGGCTCAAATCCGTCGAAGATTAAGTCTCCGCGGATATCGACAGTGTAATTCAAGTTTCTAAACCTGACCTGGTGGCCAGGGGCGTAGCTCTCGATCTGCTCCAGATGGCTGCGAGTTGGCCCTTGAAGCGCGGTCGCCGAATACGAAGATCTGTCTGGGGAGGAAAACCTCGCCCTGGACCGCATCGTTATCGATGATTGGAGGAGCCATCCAGCTTTACGGCAACGGCACAGTGGAACTCTCAATGAAAGCACCAATGTCGGTGTCAAAACCAGTGGATCTCGGGTAGGGGTCCCAATCAAGGCGTCTAAGGCGGATGGTAACAGGAGGCAGGGGACACGATGTTTACCCAGGTTCGGGCCCTCTCGATGGAGGTAATACCCTACTTCCTTCTTGATTGATCTTGATGATATGAGTAGTACAAGAGGCTAAACCCTAGAAGCTAGCCTATGGTATGATTGTTGTTGGTCCTATGGACTAAACCCTTCGTTTTATATAGACACCGGAGGGGGCTAGGGTTACACATAGTCGGTTACAATGGGAGGAGATCTACATATCTGTATCGCCAAGCTTGCCTTCCACGCCAAGGAGAGTCCCATACGGACACGAGACGAAGTCTTCAATCTTGTATCTTCATAGTCCAACAGTCCGGCCAAAGGATATAGTCTGGCTGTCCGGATACCCCCTAATCCAGGACTCCCTCAATCATCATAGATGTGGTGGGGTCCTACTTTTATGACAAAAAATCATGACAGAAAATGGGCTTTTCGTCTTGGGCGGGCCGGAGACGCAACTGCATGACATTCTTTGGGCCGTCCATGACGGAAAAAACCATGGTAGAAGCAAGGGCGTGGAAAATATCGGGGAGTCCCCGGTTACGATGGGTGGTCAGGGGCCAAGCGATGCGCGTTTCTCTCATATGTACGTGCGTGTGTGCGAGGCGTTGGGCTCTAACTGAACCCGAGCGAGGCGTTGGGCTCTAACTGAACCCGAGCGATTGCACTGCAGGCTACGCGTTACTGAACCCTAGCGATCGATCGATGGCTGTTAACTGAACCCGATCGAGCGATTCCTTTGCTACTGGTGCTAACTGAAGCCAATCGATGCTGCCTCTGGATGAACAGTGAGTGTTGCCGGGGGGTTGGATGAACAGTTCCCGATGGGGGTGGATGAACAGTTCCCCGTGGTGTTGCCTCTGGATGAACAGGACCCCGATCGATCGAGCCGGTTGGGGCTGGATGAACAGGACCCCGTGAAGGACATGATGAACAGTAGACGGTGGAGGGAAGGATGAACAGTAGCCCGTGGAGGGATGGTTGAACAGGAGTCCGTGGAGAGGGCTGGTTGAACAGTAGCCGGTGGAGTAGCGCGTGGTGGAGGCTGGATGAACAGGAGCCCGTGGATGAACAGTCGCAGGTGGAGGCTGAAGGAGGTCGACGGTGGATGAACAGTAGCCCGTGGAGGCTGGAGGGGGTCGACAGTGGAGATGAACAGTATCCCATGGAGTCCCGTTTTGCGGTACGCCACACCCCTCCCGATGAATAGGACCCCCCTTTTGACCGTAGCGCAACAACACAAGTCCGTTTCCTCCGTTTTGCGGTACGCGACACCCCTCCCGATCAACATGACCCCCGTTTTGATCGTAGGAGGTCCGTTTCCTCCGTTTTGCGGTACGTTAGACCTTTCCCGATGAACAGGATCCTGTTTCGAATGTGGCCAGTCGAACACAAGGCCGTTTCCTCCGTTTTGCGGTATGCCAGGCGTTGTTTCCATCGACTGTTCCATCCAAGCCCTCCCGATGAACACGACGACGCAATCTGTTCCGACCCAGCCGGTTGGCTCCCCATGAACACGACGACGATGATGTTTCTCCGTTCCGACCCAACCATGTACATGAGCCCTGGCCGTACGTATGCGCGAGTAGGCATTCGAGACCCTGCCCGTATGTACATACGTGGCCGTATTTTCTTTCTTGCCACAAGTCAGCCTGCCACTATACTGGGTTCCAGCTAGCAGGGGGAGTATTCATTTTTTTGTGCGTAATCAGGAGGCACTTCCTTGCGTGCGAAAATATAGCTGGTGGGTCCAAGCTGTCAGCGGCGGTAATGGCTTTTTCGCGAAATACAGAGGCCCTTTCGGTGGGTCCCATATGTCAGGTGGAGGAATCAGTATTTTGCGTGTAATAAGGAGGAATTTACTTGCATGCGGCCATGGACCCAGCTGTCAACCTCTCCACGTACAGTCCACTTCAGATGCATGTCGGTCGTTGACCATGTTGACCAGGCCGCGCCGAGAGCACCAGGGCGGTGGACGACGGCGAGGCCTAGGAAGGGAACGACACGGAGGCAGGGAAGACTCGGCGCTTGTTTCCCACGGAGGGGAGTATGACTGCACGAGGGTTTCTTGGTTCGTCTGCCGTCGCGGAGAAGAAAAAAAGGTGTGGGTGAGTAGAGGGATGGCTAGGCCAGCGATGGGAGTACGGTGGGCGGTGAGGCTCTGGTGGCAACCTGACCGACCATGGGAGGAGGGAGTAGGCAGTCCCTTGGCGCTTGTTTGAGCGGTGGAGCAGAAGAGCAGAGATTGAAGAAGCACGACGACTGCTGGATGGAAATCCAACGATCCTTTGCCAGGCCAACCTTTTTCTAGGAAAGCCTCAAACCTGTGGAAAATATCATACATCCCATCTGCCATTATTTCTAATAATTTACAACCCATTTGCTAAATCTTAAGGTTTTTTTTGGAGCCCATATTCTTTTTGTTAGCATTACAACCCATATTGTGGCCACGGTTAAAAAATTATATGAAATTTTGCATATTTCGGTGCGATCCGAACTGTTTTTAATCCCGAAATTTTGAGTCACATTCAAACTGATTTTAAAAATAAATGTATATCAATATAAAATCCAACAAATTGTCCATGCATAAAAATCAATGCAATTTAAAATCTCGAAATGAAAAAAAGAAATTAGAAACTAATTGTCGGTTTGATGTGTTTTAAAAATGTACAGCCCATTTCTCATTACTGATAGGCCATTTTCTCGGCCAGCCGAATGAAGCTCTCCTCGTCTTGAAAGATTTGCAGCCCAACAGGCCTGACAAAGCGACTTACTTGACAAATCACAAAATAATTGGGCTGTGACCATGGACCCAGCTGCGGCCGTGGACCCAGCTGTCAGCCTCTCCACGTACAGTATTCTTCCGATGGAAGTCGGTCGATGACCACAGTGACCACGCCGCCCTGAGAGCACCAAGGCAGTGGACGACGGTGAGGCCTAGGAAGGGGACGACGCGGAGCCGGGGAAGATGCGGCAGTGGATGCCCACGCGGAGAGGAGTACGAGGGTTCACTGGTTCGGCTGCGGTGTGAGGCTGCCGTCGCCGGAGAATAACAGGGGTGTGGGTGAGTGGAGGGATGGCCTGGCCAGTGGTGGGAGTAGTATGGGGCGGTGAGGCCTCAAGGCAAAGACAGCCGGCCACGGGAGGCAGGAGCAGGCGGCACGACCGGCGCTGCTTTGGGCGGCCGGAGCAAGAAGACCAGAGGTTGAAGAAGCACTATGGCCATTGGATGGAAATCCAACAGTCACTGGAGCTAGAATCGTTCATATTGACTAAGTTGGCAAAGCCCTCTGTCCCCGTCAACTTAGTAGGCCCACAAGTCAGCCACCCACTATGGTGGGTCCCAGCTAGTAGGGGATATTCATTTTTTTTGTGCGTCATAAGGAGGCACTTCCTTGTGTGCGAAGAGATAGCTGGTGGGTTTGACCTGTCAGCGGGGGGAACGTCTTTTCCGTGAAATATAAAAGCCCTTCCGGTGGGTCCTAGCTGTCAGGTGGAGGAATCATTATTTTGCTCATAATAAGGAAGCATTTCCTTGCGTGCGACCGTGGACCCAGCTGTCAGCCTCTCCACGTGCAGTCCACTTCTGATGGATGTCATTCATTGACCATGTTGACCAGGCCGCGCCGAGAGCACCAGGGCGGTGGACGACGGCGAGGCCTTGGAAGGGAACGACATGACCTTCTCTTTTGTGCCACATGACGAAGGAGAGAATATGCGTCTTTGGCCTTTTCAGTATGTTGCTTGGGTTCTGTTCCTAGCCTTCCCAATGGACTACCAGACGGATCATTACATCAATAAGGCGGTCTCTTGTTTTGGTAATCTTGATCTTTGGCACAGACCGGGGCAGAACAAAGAGAGGGTTCTTGTTAGAGTTCTCATCAATGACATCGCTCTGGTGCCGCACAGTTTGGTTGTTAAACATACTAGAACCCTCCCGGGCATGGGAAGATCCTGGTCAGTCCCAGTCTATATTCTCAACGGCAGAGATGTCCTCCCAGGGCTAGTTGGCAACGAGGATGAGGCCCCACCTATGAATGCATCACCTCATCCGTATGAACTTCCTTACCTGACGGCTGCTCAACAATGGCTGCTTGACCACCAACAGCTGATGCAGCAACAGATTGATGCTGCTTGGGAGCAATAGGTACCACCTTAACAGCAAGTGCAGAATGATGGCTGGGGGGTTTGGCCAGTGGCACCCGCTCCTTATAGAGGTTTCAGCTTCAGAACTATGTTTCAATACTCTGGCCCTTCGCTCATGGATGGAGTAGAGCAGGAGAACAACTTTTCTGACGATCCCCAGGATGAATGGTCAGTTTACTCACAGGTGGAGGAAGCCGTTGATGCTCTCATCAATGGCGGACCAGACTCTGGAGGTCGTTTTGTTCGTGCTGCAGGTTTCTCCCATACCTTGATGGTGAGTGAGTAGGAAGGCTGGGCGTTTCTCGAGCTCCTCTCGGTAATTTCTCTTGGCAGGTTTACTCGTTGCATCGAAGGACCTGAAGTTTGCTCTGCTCCCGCGCTGTGTCATGGTTGCTTGCCCTTTAATCCTCTTGCTCTATATGCTTCTGTAGTTCGGGCTGTTGTTTCAGTTAGGCGTGCTGAGGATGTTCCTGCTAGACCCTTGGCAATCCGCTTCGATATCCTTGTCATCATTTCGTCAGAAATCTGGGAAGGGCATGCGACACAATTTTCAGTACCTGCTTTGGACTGTGATGGCCTACTGCCTGCTCTGTCTGACGAAGCCCTGTCTCTCTGATGCCTGAAACCCAATATCTTCAGAAGATGGTGGAGGCGGAAACAGCCCCCATTGACACTGCCTGCCTGAGACGCAGCTCCCGCTCCATGAAGTACGATGGCTTCAGAGTTCCACAGATCACTGATGTGAAGAAACCCAAGTCCAAAGTCAAGCCGAGGGGTGCACCCTCGGTTGTTTGTTCCTCCACTGCCACGGCTCCATGCTCCAATCTGCTGATCACAACCCCTCCCGCCTCGGATGATCAGGTACCCCCACCAACTCCTATCCAACAACTTCAATATGTTGGCACTGCGATGTGTGGGATCCCGCCTGCTGATCTTACGCCTTAGAAGCTCCTCCTGGGCGATCAAGGGAGGGCTGATCCGAAGCTGAACTAGGACGGATGTCGCCAAATAAACAGTGGAATGTGTTATGTTGGAACGTGCGTGGAATCAACTCTGACAAGAAGCAGCTGGCGATTCGTAATGCTATCGATGTTAGCGGGTGTTCAGTTGTTTGTTTCCAAGAAACTAAGCGCATCTCTTTTGATGCTTCGTTTGTGAGGCAGTTCTGTCCTAAAAAAATTGATATGTTTGAATTTGTGCCCTCTGTTGGGAATTCTGGTGGTCTTATTACTGTTTGGATGAGCTCCATGTTCTCTAGTGTTAGAATCTTTTCTGAATCTTTTGCTCTTGGGGTCAAGCTCACCTCGACGCAATCTAATGACTCGTGGACGTTAGTCAATATTTATGGCCCTTGCGTTGATCCCAACAGATCTATCTTCACTACGTGGTTGTTCGACCTTGATATCCCAAACAGTGAAGATTGGCTCATCCTCGGTGATTTTAACTTCATTCGTGCACCAGATAACCGTAACAGGGGAGGGGTGACGCTAACGATATGTTGCTTTTTAATGAGTTTATCAGAAGGCAATCCCTCGTTGAGCTTCCGATCAAGGGGCGTTCGTTTACCTGGAGCAACATGCAGTCGGACCCGTTGCTTGAACAGTTAGACTGGCATTTTACTTCAGTTAACTAGGCCGCAAAATATCCCAACACAGTCGTAATGCCCCTGGGTAAACCGACCTCCGACCACATCCCTTGCTATGTGAGCATCCAATCAAAAATACCCAAATCCAAACTCTTTCGTTTTGAGGACTATTGGATCAACCAGCCTGGGTTCTTTGACGTCGTCCATAGGTCGTGGGCTAAACGCTGTCACGCCTCGAACACAGCCACAATGCTATGCAAAAAGCTCAAGACGCTGCGGTATGATTTCAAACAGTGGAGCAAAAAAATCTCCAAACTCTCGATGCTCATCGATAACTGCAACAAAACCCTACTGGAGATCGATGGCCTAGAGGAAAGGAGAAGACTGTCTATCCCCGAGACCAACTTTAGGTTGATCCTGAAGCATCATCTTCTCCACTTGCTGGATTGCAAAAAACTGTATTGGAAAAAGCGTTGCACCATCAGATGTTTCAAATTTGGTGATGGCAATACTAAAATTTTCCACAGTGGCCACTGAACGATATCGTAGGAATAGTATTGCTTCTCTCCGGCTACATGATGACTCAATAATTCATGATCACGTCGGTAAGGAGGCGGTGCTTTTCCAAGCTTTCAAGGAAAGACTTGGCTGCTCTAACCAAACCAGCATGAAGTTCGACCTGCCTCGGATCATAAAAAAAGTTGATGGTCTTCAAGATTTGTCAGCCCCCTTCACCTGCAAGGAAATCGATCAAGTGATCAAAGAGATGCCAGCGGATCGTGCTCCAGGCCCTGACGGTTTTAGTGGCAGCTTCATCAAGTCGTGTTGGCACATTATCAAAGAGGACTTTTATAGTCTCTGCTTTGAATTTCATGCAGGTACACTGGACCTCGAGAGTCTGAACACTGGGTTTATCACCCTCATCCCCAAGATTCAGTCGCCTGAAACTGCGAATGATTATTGCCCAATAACACTGTTGAACTGCTGCCTTAAGATTCTGACAAAGCTACTAGCGAACCGTCTGCAATGAGTCTTTCTTAAGATCATCCACCGAAATCAGTATGGATTCTTGAAAGGACGGTTGATTCAAGACTGTGTTGCTTGGGCGTATGAGTTCATTCATCAGTGCCAAGCCTCGGGGCATTAGATTGCGATACTGAAGCTGGACTTCGCTAAAGCTTTCGACACGATCGAACATGCCCCGATGATGGACATCATGAAGTGTATGGGCTTTGATGATCGATGGCTTGGGTGGATCAAATGCTTGTTCTCGACGGCTAATTCCTCTGTTCTCCTCAATGGGACCCCGGGCAGGCAATTCTTCTGCTTGCGAGGTGTGCGCCAAGGAGATCCGCTTTCTCCTCTTATCTTCGTGCTCGCGGCTGATCTGCTGCAAGCGGCCATCAACGACGCATATAGAGCCGGTAATATCCAGTTGCCCATCCCCGCCCGGGATGAGGACTACCCCGTGATTCAGTACGCCGATGACACAATCTTGGTGATGCCCGCTGATGAGATTCAGGCCGGAACCATCAAATCCATCCTGCAAGATTATGCATCCTCTGTGGGCTTGCGGATCAACTTTCAGAAATCCACTCTTACTACTGTCAACACGGTCGCGGACTCTACCTTGCGGTTGGCACAGGTTTTCGGCTGCTCAGTTGGCTCTATGCCTTTTACGTACCTTGGGATGCCCATGGGCACGGCCCGGCCGTCTGTCGCAGACCTCATGCCTCTAGTCTCATCGGTTGAGCGCAAACTCTCTACGGCTGCCTCACTTCTTGACCTGGGCTCAAAACTGACTCTGGTCAACTCCGTGATTATCTCCCTGGCGATCTACGCGATGTGCTCCATCAGGTTGCCGCCAAAGATTCTTGATCACTTGGACAAGCTGCGGCGCTATTGCCTCTGGGCCAAGAACACTGACGATGGCCTAAAGGCTGTCTCCCTGGTGGCCTGGGATCTAGTGTGCAGACCTAAACACAAAGGGGGGCTCGGTATGATTGACCCGAAGGTCCAAAATCAGGGCATGTTGCTCAAGCAGCTGCACAAATTCTATAACCGCATGGAGGTTCCGTGGGTTGAGCTCGTTTGGAAAACCTACTATGAGGGCTTGGTCCCGCATGCTTTGGACCCCTGCGGCTCGTTCTGGTGGAGAGATGTCATGAGCCTGGCTCCTATTTATAGAGGCATCACGACCGTTGTGGTGCGTGATGGGAGCTCAACCCTCTTCTGGAAAGATGATTGGCATGGTGACATTCTGGCCGATAGCCACCCCCGGCTGTTCTCCTTCGCTAAACATGAAGATGCCTCCGTGCAAGGGCTCTTGACTTCACCTACGCTCGGTCAAAACTTTCACCTGCCACTATCAATTCAAGCTAGGGGTGAGCTCGAGGCCCTGCAAGCGGCCTTGTCCTCTTTGTTGCTCACCGAGGGGAATGATGCTTGGCATCCGGTGGCTCGGAGGGGCTCGCCTCCAGCAAGTTCTACCTACATTGTTTTCGGCACGAGGTAGAGAATGAGGCATTTGCATGGATCTGGAAAGCAAAGTGCATCAACAAATGGAAAGTTTTTGGTTGGCTGCTTCTTGCGGACAGACTAAACACTCGTGGTTTGCTCAAAAGAAAGCACATGAAGCCTTCTTTGTCATCGGCCGCCCGAGGAAACTGTGGAACATCTGTTTTTTCAGTGAGTTCAGTAGGTCTTGTTGGGAGAAGCTGGGGATCACTTGGCCAGGGCAGGGCAATCGGGTGCAACTCTTGCATGCAGCCAAAAGTTCGTGGAATGGGCCCATGTTCATGGATGTCTTCATTGTTGCTTCGTGGAGCATTTGGAAGGAACGGAATAATAAACATTTTAGGAGGGTGACGCCGACCGTTGATGGGTGGAGCCAAAGATTCAAACTGGATTTTGGCATGATGAGACATAGAATCAAAGAGGCTTTAGTGCCGTTTGTTGATAGGGTGATTAGCCTAGTCTAGTCTCCTCCCCCCTATACCCTTGATGTATAGGACTTCTACTCTGCCTCCATGTGATCTCTCTCTCTCATGTAATTTGGTGTGTTGAGATGTAATACAAAGTCAGTGGGGGGTTGCCCTCACTGTCCCAAGCTTTCAAAAAAAAAGGAAGGGAACGACACGGAGGCAGGGAAGACTCGGCAGTTGTTTCCCACGCGGAGGGGAGTACGACTATACGAGGGTTTACTGGTTCGTCTGCCGTCGCCGGAGAATAATAGCAGGTGTGGGTGAGTAGAGGGATGGCTAGGACAGCGATGGGAGTACGGTGGGGCGGTGAGGCCTGCACGGCAGCATAGCCGGCATGGAGGAGGAGGAGCGAGCAGTCCCGCCGGTGCTTGTTTGAGTAATTTGGAGCAGGAAAAGCAGAGATTGAAGAAGACGACAGCCGTTGGATGGACATCCAACATCCTTTGCTCGTGTGAATTATTTCTAATAATGTACAACCCATTAGCTAATTCTTAAGAATTTTTTGGAGCCCATCTTCTTTTGTTAGCATTACACCCCATATTGTGGCATGGTTAAAAAGTATCTGAATTTTTGCATATTTGGTGCGATCAACTGTTTTTATCCCAAATATCGATCACATCCAAACTATTTTGAAAAATAATTTATATAAATATAAAATCCAAATAATTGTCCATGCATAAAAATCAATGGAATTTAAAATATTGTAATGAAAAAATTGAAATTAATTCCCGGTTTGATGTGTTTTAAAAATGTACAACCCATTTCGGGCAAACCGAATGAAACTCTCCTCGTCTTGAAAGATTTGCAGCCCAGAGGCTGATAAAGCAAGTAGGCCTCGTTTTGGTATTTCTTTAAAAAATAGAACTGGCTAGCCATTTTCAGCAAGAAAAAACACAACTGCTCATGATGTGGTAAACATAAATAAAACCACGGCTAGATGGGCCCTGACCTCCGACAGATCCGTTGTTACCCTGATCCGTCGCTAAAACTAGTATAAATAACAACTACTTGTTCCTAAAAAAAAACTGCGCGACCTGCTGGGTCCCTGGTGTCAGCCGCTAGTAGTGTAATTCTCTTGTTTATTGACTACGTTGACAATGGCGTGAGCCCCAGATGTCCAACCATTAGGAGGAACCATATGTTTGGGCTTGTAATATAGAGGCACTTGCTTGCATACTGCCATGACGCTGGTGGGTCCCTACTGTCATCCTCTCCACAAACAGTCATCTCCTTGTTCCTCTCGGTTGTTGACGACGTTGACAATGCAAGAGGGCGGCACACCGCGCACGGCGAGCGAACCAAGGCCGCAAGGCGGAGGACGATGGCGAGGCCTCGGACGGAATGAACAGGAGCCGTGGAAGATGCGCCGGTCCAGTCGCAGGTGGAGGGGAGTACGAGGGTTGACTGGTTCGGGTGCGGATGCGTGCTACGTCTTGAGCTTGCGTTGGTTTTCCCCAAAGAGGAGAGGATGATGCAGCAGAGTAGCGTAAGTATTTCCCTTAGTTTTTGAGAACCAAGGTATCAATCCAGTAGGAGGCTACGCGCGAGTCCCTCGTACTTGTACAAAGCAAATAACTCCTCGCAACCAACGCGATAAGGGGTTGTCAATCCCTTCACGGTCACTTACGAGAGTGAGATCTGATAGAGATGATAAATAATATTTTTGGTATAAAGATGCAAAGTAAAATAAAAGGCAAAGTAAAAAAGCAAAGCAATAATAAAGCGTAGGAAGATTAATATGATGAGAATAGAACCTGGGGCCATAGATTTCATTAGTGGCTTCTCTCAAGAGCATAAGTATTTTACGGTGGGTGAACGAATTACTATTGAGCAATTGACAGAATTGAGCATAGTTATGAGAGTATCTAGGTATGATCATGTATATAGGCATCACGTCCGAGACAAGTAGACCGACTCCTGCCTGCATCTACTACTATTACTCCACTCATCGACCGCTATCCAGTATGCATCTGGAGTATTAAGTTAATGAAAACAGAGTAACGCCTTAAGAAAGATGACATGATGTAGCGGGATAAATTCATGCAATATGATAAAAAAACCTCATCTTGTTATCCTCGATGGCAACAATACAATACGAGCCTTGCTGCCCCTACTGTCACTGGGAAAGGACACCGCAAGATTGAACCCAAAGCTAAGCACTTCTCCCATTGCAAGAACTACCAATCTAGTTGGCCAAACCAAATGGATAATTCGAAGAGACTCGCAAAGATAACCAATCATACATAAAAGAATTCAGATAAGATTCAAATATTGCTCATAGATAATCTTGATCATAAACCCACAATTCATCGGTCTCAACAAACACACCGCAAAAAGAAGATTACATCGAATAGATCTCCACGAGAGAGGGGGAGAACATTGTATTGAGATCCAAAAAAGAGAGAAGAAGCCATCTAGCTACTAACTATGGACCCTAAGGTCTGAAGTAAACTACTCACACTTCATCGGAGAGGCTATGATGATGATGTAGAAGCCCTCCGTGGTGGATTCCCCTTCCGGTGGAGCTCCGAAACAGGCCCAGAGTTGGGATCTCATGGATACAGGAAGTTGCGGCAGTGGAATTAGGTTTTTGGCTCCGTTTCTGATCTGTTGGGGGTACGTAGGTATATATAGGAGGGAGGAGTACGCCAGTGGAGCTTTGGGGGGGCCCACGAGGCAGGGGGTGCGCCCCTAGGGGGGCGCCTTCCACCCTCGTGGCAACCTCCCTCCTTTCTTGACCGAGGGTCCAAGTCTCCTGGATCATATCTGATGAGAAAATCACGTTCCCGAAGATTTCATTCTGTTTGGACTCCGTTTGATATTTCGTTTCTTCGAAACACTGAAATAGGCAAAAAACAGCAAATCTGGGCTGGGCCTCCGGTTAATAGGTTAGTCCCAAAAGTAATATATAAATGTGGAAAATAAAGCCCAATATGGTCCAAAACAGTAGGTAATATAGCATGGAGCAATCAAACATTATAGATACGTTGGAGACGTATCAGGCATCCCCAAGCTTAGTTCCTGCTCGTCCTCGAGTAGGTAAATGATAAAAAGAGAATTTTTGATGCGGAGTGCTACTTGGCATAATTTCAATGTAACTCTTCTTAATCATGGTATGAATATTCAGATCCGAAAGATTCAAGAGAAAAGTTCATATTGACATAAAAATAATAATACTTTAAGCATACTAACTAAGAAATTATGTCTTCTCAAAATAACATGGCCAAAGAAAGTTCATCCCTGCAAAATCATATGGTTTAGTCATGCTCCATTTTCGTCACACAAGAATGCTCTCATCATGCACAACCCCGATGACAAGCCAAGCAATTGTTTCATACTTTAGTAATCTCAAACTTATAAACCTTCACGCAATACATGGCGCGAGCCATGGACATAGCACTATGGGTGGAATAGAATATGATGATGGGGTTATGTGGAGAAGACAAAAGGAGAAAGTCTCACATCAACGAGGCTAATCAATGGGCTATGGAGATGCCCATCGATTGATGTTAATGCAAGGAGTAGGGATTGCCATGCAACGGATGCACTAGAGCTATAAATGTATGAAAGCTCAACAAAATGCAACTAAGTGGGTGTGCATCCAACTTGCTTGCTCATGAAGACCTAGGGCACTTGAGGAGGCCCATTGTTGGAATATACAAGCCAAGTTCTATAATGAAAAATTCCCACTAGTATATGGAGACTCTCTATCATGAAGATTATGGTGCTACTTTGAAGCACAAGTGTGGTAAAAGGATAGTAACATTGTCCCTTCTCTCTTTTTATCTCATTTTTTTATTTGTTTGGGCCTTTTCTCTTTTTATGGCCTCTTTTCTTTTCTCTTTTTTTATTTTTCTCACTTGGGACAATGCTCTAGAAAATGATGATCATCACACTTCTATTTATTTACAACTCAATGATTACAACTCGATACTAGAACAAGGCATGACTCTATATGAATGCCTCTGGCGGTATACCGGGATATGCAATGAACCAAGAGTGACATGTATGAAATAATTATGAACGGTGGCTTTGCCACAAATACTATGTCAACTACATGATCATGCTAAGCACTATGACAATGATAATATGTCATGATGAACAGAATGGTGGAAAGTTGAATGGCTATATATCTCGGAATGGCTATGGAAATGCCATAATAGGTAGGTATGGTGGCTGTTTTGAGGAATATATAAGGAGGTTTATGTGCGAAAGAGCGTATCATATCACGGGGTTTGGATGTACCGGCGAAGTTTGCACCAACTCTCAATGTGAGAAAGGGCAATGCACGGTACCGAAGAGGCTAGCAATGATTGAAGGGTGAGAGTGCATATAATCCATGGACTCAACATTAGTCATAAAGAACTCACATACTTATTGAAAAAATCTACAAGCCAACAAAAACCAAAGCACTACGCGCATGCTCCTAGGGGGATAGATTGGTAGGAAAAGACCATCGCTCGTCCCCGACCGCCACTCATAAGGAGGACACTCAAAGAACACCTCATGTTTCAAATTCGTTACATAACGTTTACCATACGTGCATGCTACGGGACTTGAAAACTTCAACACAAGTATTTCTCAATTTCACAACTACTCAATTAGCATGACTCTGATATTATTACCTCCATATCTCAAAAAAATCATCAAGCATCAAACTTTTCTTAGTATTCAACGCACTCGCAAGAAAGTTTTACAAATCTTGAATACCAAGAATATTATTATTATTATGAAAATTACCATGCTATTTAAGACTCTCAAAATAATCTAAGTGAAGCATGAGAGATCAAAGGTTTCTATAAAACAAATCCACCACCGTGCTCTAAAAGATATAAGTGAAGCACTAGAGCAAAGCTATATAGCTCAAAAGATATAAGTGAAGCACATAGAGTATTCTATCAAATTTCAAATCATGTATGGCTATCTCAAAAGGTGTGTACAGCAAGGATGATTGTGGTAAACTAACAAGCAAAGACGCAAATAATACAAGACGCTCTAAGCAAAACACATATCATGTGGTGAATAAAAATATAGCTCCAAGTAAACTTACCGATGGAAGTGGACGAAAGAGGGGATGCCTTCCGGGGGCATCCCCAAGCTTTGAATTTTTTGTGTCCTTAGATTATCTTGGGGTTGACATGGGAATCCCCAAGCTTAGGCTCTTGCCACTCCTTGTTCCATAATCCATCAAAAGATTTCACGCAAAACTTGAAAACTTCACAACACAAAACTCAACAGAAATCTCGTGAGCTCCGTTAGCGAAAGAAAACAAAAGACCACTTCAAGGTACTGTAATGAACTCATTCTTTATTTATATTGGTGTTAAACCTACGGCATTCCAACTTCTCTATGGATTATAAACTATTTTACTAGCCATAGATTCATCAAAATAAGCAAACAACACACGGAAAACAGAATCTGTCAAAAACAGAACAGTCTGTAGTAATCTGTAACTAACGCAAACTTCTGGAACTCCAAATATTCAGCCAAAATAGGAAGACCTAGGCAGTTTGTTTATTGATCAGGAGCAATTGGAATCACTATTTTATCCCGTTCTGGTGATTTTTAACAATTGTTTTTGTTAACAGAAAGTTTCTGGAAATTACAGCAAGATCAAATAACTATCATCCAAGAAGATCCTATAGGTTTAACTTGACACAAACACTAATTAAAACATAAAACCACATATAAACAGAAGGTAGATGGATTAATTATTCCTAAACAGAAACAAAAACAAAAACTAAAAATAAAATTGGGTTGCCTCCCAACAAGCGCTATCGTTTAACGCCCCTTGCTAGGCATAAAAGCATGGATAGATCTAGGTATTGCCATCCTTGGTAGGCAATTCTTCAACGAGGCATCTACCTTCCTTAGAAATTTCTTTCTTTCTAGTAATTATCAAATTTTTAGGCAAAAGATCGAAAAATTCATTCGTAGCAAATGGTTCCTTAATGATAGCAAAAAGATTGGGATGAATACTTATAGATTTAAGATTCGCGTTTTCCTTACTAGATGATTCACCCTTATTCTTAGGAACATACATGAGCTTAGCAATTTTAGTAGGTGTACTTGGAGTATTTTTTACGGGAGAAAAAGTGGTTCCTAAGTTGGTAATGATACCCTCAAGTTTATCAATTCTAGAGGAATCTTGATTTATTTTCTCATTAACTATGGGTTCCCTCTCCTTAATATTTTTCAAAGTTACTCCTACCTTAGATCCATATTGGGTAATTTGATTGTGGATCTTCTTATCTAGATTTTCAATTAACTCAACGGTAGCAACTTTATTTTCAATAATTTCAAGTCTTTGCATTATATGCTCCAAAGTTAACATAGTTCCATTAACCAAAAGAGGTGGTGAACCAAATAAATCTATCATAGCATTATAAGAATAAAAAGTATGGCTACCCAAGAAATTCCCTCCGGTAATGGTATCAAGGATATATCTATACCAAGGATTAGCACCTACATAAAAATTGCGGAGAAGAACTGAGGTAGATTGCTTCCTGGTAGATTTGTTTTGAGCATTGCAAATTCTGTACCAAGCGTCTTTTAGATTTTCTCCCTCCCTTTGCTTAAATTTATAACTTCAATCTCGGGAGACAACAGAGTAGATATAAGACCAGCCATAACGACAAGCAAGCAATCCAACACACGAGCAAACAAGCGAACGAGAAAAAGGCAAACGGAAAAGAGAGGGCGAATAAAACGGCAGGGGTGAAGTGGGGGAGAGGAAAACGAGAGGCAAATGGCAAATAATGTAATGCGGGAGATAAGGGATTGTGATGGGTACTTGGTATGTTGACTTTTGCGTAGACTCCCCGGCAACGGCGCCAGAAATCCTTCTTTCTACATCTTGAGCTTGCGTTGGTTTTCCCCGGAGAGGTGAGGATGATGCAGCAGAGTAGCGTAAGTATTTCCCTCGGTTTTTGAGAACCAAGGTATCAATCCAGTAGGAGGCTACGCGCGAGTCCCTCGTACCTGCACAAAGCAAATAACTCCTCGCAACCAACGCAATAAGGGGTTGTCAATCCCTTCACGGTCACTTACTTAGAGTGAGATCTGATAGAGATGATAAATAATATTTTGGTATTTTTGGTATAAAGATGCAAAGTAAAATAAAAGGCAAAGTAAAAAGCAAAGCAATAATAAAGCGAGGAAGATTAATATGATGAGAATAGACCGGGGCCATAGATTTCATTAGTGGCTTCTCTCAAGAGCATAAGTATTTTATGGTGGGTGAGCAATTCATGTTGAGCAATTGATGAATTGAGCATAGTTATGAGAGTATCTAGGTATGATCATGTATATAGGCATCATGTCCGAGACAAGTAGACCGACTCACTGCATCTACTACTAATACTCCACTCATCGACCGCTATCCAGCATGGATCTAGAGTATTAAGTTAATGAAAACAGAGTAACACCTTAAGCAAGATGACATGATGTAGAGGGATAAATTCATGCAATATGATAAAAACCCCATCTTGTTATCCTCGATGGCAACAATACAATACGTGCCTTGCTGCCCCTCATCTTTGGGAAAGGACACGCAAGATTGAACCCAAAGCTAAGCACTTCTCCCATTGCAAGAACTATCAATCTAGTTGGCCAAACCAAACGGATAATTCGAGGAGACTTGCAAAGATAACCAATCATACATAAAAGAATTCAGAGAAGATTCAAATATTGCTCATAGATAATCTTGATCATAAACCCACAATTCATTGGTCTCAACAAACACACCGCAAAAAGAAGATTACATCGAATAGATCTCCACGAGAGAGGGGGAGAACATTGTATTGAGATCCAAAAAAGATAGAAGAAGCCATCTAGCTACTAACTATGGACCCGAAGGTCTGAAGTAAACTAGTCACACTTCATTGGAGAGGCTATGATGATGATGTAGAAGCCCTCCGTGGTGGATTCCCCTTCCGGCGGAGCTCCGGAACAGGCCCCAAGATGGGATCTCGTGGATACAAGAAGTTGCGGCGGTGGAATTAGGTTTTTGGCTCTGTTTCTGATCTGTTGGGGGTACGTAGGTATATATACGAGGGAGGAGTGCGTTGGTGGAGCTTCGGGGGGCCCACGAGGCAGGGGGCGCACCCTAGGGGGGCGCCCTCCACCCTCGTGGCCGCCTCTCTCCTTTCTTGACCGAGGGTCCAAGTCTCCTGGATCATATCTGATGAGAAAATCACGTTCCCGAAGATTTCATTCCGTTTGGACTCCGTTTGATATTTTGTTTCTTCGAAACACTGAAATAGGCAAAAAACAACAAATCTGGGCTGGGCCTCCGGTTAATAGGTTAGTCCCAAAAGTAATATTAAAGCGGAAAATGAAGCCCAATATGGTCCAAAATAGTAGATAATATAGCATGGAGCAATAAAAAATTATAGATACGTTCGAGACGTATCAGTGCGTGTTGGGGCTGACGTCGCCGGAGAATAACATGACGTGTGGGGGAATAGAGGGAGGGACTGGTCAACGTTGGAGGGGTACATACGGTAGGGCGGCGGAGGCGCAGCCAGCCATGGGAGGCGGGAGCAGGCGGAGCCGACGGGGTGGTTTGGTTTGGGTGGCTAGAGGAAGAAGAAGACAAGAGATAGAAGATACACGACATATGTTGGATGTCAATCCAACGGCTGGTAGGCAGAATCGTTTGTTGACTGGCTAGTAAGTCGACACCACCTTAGATAGGCTATTTCCTCGTGGGTCCCAAATTTCGGAATCCAAATCTGTCACAGTCATGCAACCCTTCCTATGAAAATTTACAGCCCATTTGATGTGCTAGTTGGAAATAAGTTTGTGGGTGCTGGTGGGGGCTAATCACTTGGCTTCTGTAATTGATACCTCTCGAGCACTGCGTTGGTTTTCCCTTGAAGAGGAAAGGGTGATGCAGTAAAGCAGCGTAAGTATTTCCCTCAGTTTTTGAGAACCAAGGTATCAATCCGGTAGGAGGCCACGCACGAGTCCCTCGCACCTACACAAACAAATAAATCCTCGCAACCAACACAATAAAGGGGTTGTCAATCCCTTGACGGCCACTTACGAGAGTGAGATCTGATAGATATGATAAGATAATATTTTTGGTATTTTTATGATAAAGATGCAAAGTAAAGAAAGCAAAATAAAAACGGCGTCAGAAATAACTTGTTGTCGGGAGATTAAATATGATGGAAAATAGACCCGGGCCATAGGTTTCACTAGTGGCTTCTCTCGAGAGCATAAGTGTTACGGTGGGTGAACAAATTACTGTTGGGCAATTGACAAAATTGAGCACAGTTATGAGAATATCTAGGTATGATCATGTATATAGGCATCACGTCCGCGACAAGTAGACCGACTCCTGCCTGCATCTACTACTATTACTCCACACATCGACCGCTATCCAGCATGCATCTAGAGTATTAAGTTCAAAAGAACAGAGTAACGCTTCAAGTAAGTTGACATGATATAGAGGGATAAATTCATACCATCTTGTTATCCTCGATGGCAACAATACAAAACGTGCCTTGCTGCCCCTACTGTCACTGGGAAAGGACACCGCAAGATTGAACCCAAAGCTAAGCACTTCTCCCATTGCAAGAAAGATCAATCTAGTAGGCCAAACCAAACTGATAATTCGAAGAGACTTGCAAAGATAACCAATCATACATAAAAGGATTCAGAGAAGATTCAAATATTGTTCATAGATAAACTTGATCATAAACCCACAATTCATCGGTCTCAACAAGAACACCGCAAAAGAAGATTACATCGAATAGATCTCCACAACAGAGGGGGAGAACATTGTATTGAGATCCAAAAAGAGAGAACAAGCCATCTAGCTAATAACTATGGACCCGAAGGTCTGAGGTCAACTACTCACACATCATCGGAGAGGCTATGGTGTTGATGTAGAAGCCCTCCGTGATCGATGCCCCCTCCGGCGGAGCTCCGGAAAAAGGCCCCAAGATGGGATCTCACGGGTACAGAAGGTTGCGGCGGTGGAATTAGGTTTTTAGCTCCGTATCTGGTAGTTTGGGGGTACGTAGGTATATATAGGAGGAAGAAGTACGTCGGTGGAGTAACGTGGGCCCCACGAGGGTGGAGGGCGCGCCCAGGGGGGTAGGCGCGCACCCTACCTCGTGCCTTCCTGTTTGATGTCTTTACGTAGGGTCCATGTCCTTTGGATCATGTTCGTTCCAAAAATCACATTCCCGAAGGTTTCATTCCGTTTGGACTCCGTTTGATATTCTTTTGCTGCGAAACTCTGAAATAGGCAAAAAACAACAATTCTGGGCTGGGCCTCCGTTTAATAGGTTAGTCCCAAAAATAATATAAAAGTGTATAATAAAGCCCAATAATGTCCAAAACAGAATATAATATAGCATGGAACAATAAAAAATTATAGATACGTTGGAGACGTATCAAGCATCCCCAAGCTTAATTCCTGCTCGTCCTCGAGTAGGTAAATGATAAAAACAGAATTTTTGATGTGGAATGCTACTTGGCATAATTTCAATGTAATTCTCTTAATTGTGGTATGAATATTCAGATCTGAAAGATTCAAGACAAAAGTTTAATATTGACATAAAAATAATAATACTTCAAGCATACTAACTAAGCAATTATGTCTTCTCAAAATAACATGGCCAAAGAAAGTTATCTCTACAAAATCATATAGTCTGGCTATGCTCTATCTTCACCACACAAAGTATTTAAATCATGCACAACCCCGATGACAAGCCAAGCAATTGTTTCATACTTTTGATGTTCTCAAACTTTTTCAATCTTCACGCAATACATGAGCGTGAGCCATGGACATATCACTATATGTGGAATAGAATGGTGGTTGTGGAGAAGACAAAAAAAGGAGAAGATAGTCTCACATCAACTAGGCGTATCAACGGGCTAAGGAGATACCCATTAATAGATATCAATGTGAGTGAGTAGGGATTGCCTTGCAACAGATGCACTAGAGCTATAAGTGTATGAAAGCTCAACAAAAGAAACTAAGTGGGTGTGCATCCAACTCGCTTGCTCATGAAGACCTAGGGCATTTTGAGGAAGCCCGTCATTGGAATATACAAGCCAAGTTCTATAATGAAAATTTCCCACTAGTATATGAAAGTGATAACATAGGAGACTCTCTATCATGAAGATCATGGTGCTACTTTGAATTACAAGTGTGGTAAAAGGATAGTAACATTGTCCCTTCTCTCTTTTTCTCTTATATTTTTTTATTTGGGCCTTTCCCTCTTTTTTATGGCCTCTTCTTTTTTTAATTTAGTCTGGAGTCTCATCCCCACTTATGGGGGAATCATAGTCTCCATCATCCTTTCCTCACTTGGGACAATGCTCTAAAAATGATGATCATCACACTTTTATTTACTTATAACTCAACAATTACAACTCAATACTTAGAACAAAATATGACTCTATGTGAATGCCTCCAGTGGTGTACCGGGATATGCAATGAATCAAGAGTGACATGTATGAAAGAATTAAGAACAGTGGCTTTGACACAAATACGATGTCAACTACATGATCATGCGAGGCAATATGACAATGATGGAGCGTGTCATAGTAAACGAAACGGTGGTAAGTTGCATGGAAATATATCTCAGAATGGCTATGGAAATGCCATGATAGGTAGGTATGGTGGCTGTTTTGAGGAAGGTATATGGTGGGTGTATGATACCGGTGAAAAGTGCGCGGTATTAGAGAGGCTAGCAATGGTGGAAGGAAGAAAAGTGGGTATAATCCATGGACTCAACATTAGTCATAAAGAACTCATATATTTATTGCAAAAATCTACAAGTTATCAAAGCAAAGTATTACGTGCATGCTCCTAGGGGGATAGATTGGTAGGAAAAGACCGTCGCTCGTCCCCTACCGCCACTCATAAGGAAGACAATCAATAAATAAATCATGCTCCGACTTCATCATATAACGGTTCACCATACGTGCATGCTACGGGAATCACAAACTTTAACACAAGTATTTCTCAAATTCACAACTACTCAACTAGCATGACTCTAATATCACCATCTCCATATCTCAAATCAATTATCAAGCATCAAACTTCTCATAGTATTCAACACACTCATAAGAATTATGTTTTACTAATTTTGAATGCCTATCATAATTAAAGCAAATTACCATGCTGTTTTGTAGGACTCTCAAAATAATCTAAGTGAAGGATGAGAGAACAATAGTTTCTATAAAACAAATCCACCACCGTGCTCTAAAAGATATAAGTGAAGCACTAGAGCAAAAACTATATAACTCAAAATATATAAGTGAAGCACATCGGGTATTCTAACAATTTCCGAATCATGTGTGTCTCTCTCAAAAGGTGTGTACAGCAAGGATGATTGTGGCAAAATAACAAACAAAGACTCAAACAATACAAGACGCTCCAAGCAAAACACATATCATGTGGTGAATAAAAATATAGCTCCAAGTAAAGTTACCGATGGAAGTACACGAAAAGAGGGGATGCCTTCCGGGGCATCCCCAAGCTTTGGCTTTTAGGTGTCCTGTAGGGGAACGTGACAGGAAAAAAAATTCCGACCTACGCACCAGCCTAGGACCACTATGGAGACTGCATACATGGTTCGATCTTTTTCGTTACCGACTCGTAGCGCAGCGGGAAGTGGAGTCGATGACGATCGACGGTGCAGATCCCCGCTGTTAGGATTTTCAACCTCCCAACCGCGAGGATGTATACCCTCATCTGCTCCTCAAACAGCCCTCCAGGAGACGGTCGAAGAGCCCCCCAGACGGTGTCGCGAACAGCCCTTCGGGAGGACCTTCGAAACTCGAACGGTCACTCGGACAGCCCTTCGGGACGACCTTCGAAACTTGGACGGTCACACGGACAGCCCTTCGGGAGGCACTCATGAACTAAGACCGAAACTACGATCACTCTACAGAGTTGCACACATACAGTGTCATCTATCCGGCAGGGCTTCGCCGTCCAGAACTAGTTCCTGCCGGAACCCAGACAGCCTTACGGCTCTACGAAACTATTTCGCTGGGAGGGAGAGAGAAGCCAGATCATGCATGGCACTTGTATGTGAGAAAGAGTGAGTGTGGAGGGCTGCCCCTCCACCTATATTTATAGGAAATCCCAAGGGGTAGGGTAGTTTCATAAAAACCCAAAATGCACATGAATGAAGTCCTTCCTCAAGGGCATAAGAGTGATACCAAGGAACAAGAGGGGCTCCAAGGTGGACCTCCAAGTGTGGCCGGCCACACCCCTTGTGTGGCCCCCATGAGGGCCTCCCAATCCATCCATGTCATCCCTAGATCTTTTGGGCAAAGCCCCAAAAGGTGGCTTTCCATAAAATATCCCAAAAAGCACTTTCACTATTCACGACGACATTTTTTAGCATCCGTTCGAACTGAAAATATTTATGGGGCTTAGAACATTTCCAATACCCACCATAATAATTTTCAACGAGTTCTGGAATAATTCCAGTTTAGTGATTTTCATCTACGAAAAGCATCTGAACCTGTTCCTGCAGCTTCGGAACATTTCTGGTTTTTATTTCTGAAAATTCCAAAAAGTTTCCAGAATGATTCTGGCACCAACCAAGAATTATCAGGCATGTGCCGAAACCATTTTGACTTAATGGCATACCCCGAAACAACTATTTCGGTTTCACCGAAACTCATCGGGTGACCTCTCTCTACGGAACTTTTCCGCTGTCTGAAACTTTTTGGTGTCTGAAACTTTTTCGATGATTTTCTCTCAGACTCCCTGTCTAGTATTCAGCAGATAGATGACCCTTAAGCATGTGACCCTATAGTTTAGGTGAAGTATAGACATGACGCGGAACCCCTTCCGATCAATGATCAACATCGGAGCCGTGGACACCCATATTGACCACTATACCCACACGAATGAATATTCGAGTGAACCTCCAGTTGCAGTGAGCTATTCCTTCGCGATATGTCACAAACACCCGAGGTGAGATTTGTTGCATCCCCGTGGACGAACAATTTGTCCACCATGCAAGTTACCTTGTTATCAGTTTTGCTCTCTTTTATCGTTTCCGTGTTCCGGCATCCTAGTGATCAAACCACACCGTGTCTTGCCAGATGATGATGGATACCATAATACCGAGAGGGCCCGAGAATATCTCTGCATCGTCGGAGGAGCAAATCCCAATCTTGAGCAATCAAGTTACTTGACACACTTTTCCATGAACCCGTAAGCCACCGTAATAGCCACCCATTTACGGATGACGTTTAACAAACCCCAAAGTTCATTAAGCAAGCATGAAGAAACTCCATACTCTCATGGTCTAAGGAATCATGCAAACGTTAACCAGCTCTGTATTATGCACCATTAACTTGTGACGAATGAATCTCTTAGCATAACATCAATCCGGGTCGATTGAACACAAATGTTCTCTTAACATTGTGCCCTCAAAATTGCTGGCATAGACATGCCCATGATCAGGAAAACAGAACCATCATTCAACACTTGAGCTAGTCTTAGAGGCCAGACTAGGTATACTTCTTACCGTTTATTATTCCACACGTGCATATGAGTCTTCCTCCGAGCCTCGTGGACATTGCAGACTCGAGAATCATTACAGTTATAGCATGGAACATAAACATAATTATGGTCTCGGAGATAAATAATATCATTTATTATTGCCTCTGGGGCATATCTCCTACAGACTCCCACTTGCACTAGAGTCAATAATCCAGCAAATGCTAATGCACTTCACACCTATGGCATACTGGTGTAAAAAATGCTTCGCATGTGGTATAGCCTGATGTCCATCGGATCTGACAACTTCAGCTCCGTGTCTATCTCTGCATATCCTCGCATTTTCACGCTTTCGCAAAATTCATATTTTGTGCGGACTTGGCTTTTATGTATGTGAATCACAGGTCGAACCTGGATTCCTCAGACTAAGTTATGGAGAAACTACCTGCAGTAGTGTCCCATTGACAAAAGCCATCTTGGAACCATACTATGTTCATGAATGAACTATATGATTCAACATCTTGTTTGTCGCTTCTAAAGCGTCAACATACTTAGTCATTTGTTATAGAATTCACCAATGTATCCTATTGGGAACAATTTCCAACTACCGTGCCACCATATTGTGTATTACACAAAACCCTTAACTTAAATCGAAAATGGCATGGAGAAAAGATGAAGACTGTATCGATGTAACATTTTACAACGAACTCTTCATGATCTCCGCTATAGAAAACATATCATCGATTTACTCTAGTACTCAATGACATCTTTCATTGTTGTCCCATGGTCAGTACTTTGATCACTTTAGTATCCATACTCGCAACACCTTGGGAGTATCAGACATATCTGGTTGTTTTACATACCATGGAATACATGATTAATCCAAACACAAAAGTGTGTGGAATCTGCATCATGTAGTTTGCTCATCAGTGTTTTGCGACACCGAGTCTTGCAAAAAACTCTTCCATGTGACTCCGGCAAGAATCACTCCTTGGCGGTTTTAAATGCTAAAAGGTTTTAGCACCTTGTCAATATGTATTCATTGCTTAGCCCTATTAGGTAAATCTATCTCCATAGATCATTATGCCTAATATTGAGGCTATTTAGCCTATGCACTTCATCAAAAAACTATTTTCAAATGAAGTCCTAATTCGTGTCAAGAAATTTATTTCCAATTAACAATGTGTCAAGCACACAAGGTTTTTAGAAATATTATTATGCTCCCACTACTTTCTTGAATTACAAGCATCTTCGTTACCCATCGATGAAGTCAGAACCCTTTGACCATTTCATCAAATCACGAAGACTCAAACTCCATTTTGCTCTCTTCTGTCCATCGCTGGAACTCTGAAGTTTGCACCCTTACTAGCATCCTCTGGATAGACAAAATGCCTTGGACTGTAACACATGTAAGTCCTTGGTTTCATTTCCATCAGATGGAAATCCTATTGTCATCCATGTTTCATATCTCATGATTGAAATATGTATTAATTGCTAGTTCAACCCGAACCGACTTTAAGCATCGCTACGATGAAAACAACCTCATCGTAGTCAACTCTTGAACTTGTCATTTCAACAAGTCGAGCTTTATGGATAAAACATTTTTATCCGTATCAGTTTTAAGTTCCATAAATATTCGTTAGACTCTAAGTCTTCTGAAAGGTGTATCAAGGTTTTAATCTTGAATCACTTATATCGAAACTAACTTGGGTTGTATTGGCATTTAGCCAATGAGTCAGGTCCCATCAACGCTTCCTTGTGCATCGTAGGTATAATGTTGTCTAACAACAATATCTTGTTTGCGCACCTGAGAGGTTTGCACGAGCCTTGCCTACGTGGTTCAGCTGCAAGTTCGACCGAAGTTCATAAATTTTATTGTAGAGACTTCCGTATCAGTCGCAGTAGGAAACTCTGGAATTACTTCCAGGGTCTCTTTCCTTTGATCTGGTGAAGAAGATACTGTTTATCTCGTCGAGTTGCACTATTCTCCCACTCACATTTTTGAAAGAACCATTCTCTTTAAAAGCACACCGTTTCGCGGCAAAACTATTTGCCTCGGTATAGTGAGGGAGGAATACCCAACATTTTGGTATAACCTACAAAGTAGCACTTGTCTGATTTGGAATAGGTTTGTAACCTTTTACACAAGCCCCATATTCCAAATGTTAAGAAAAGATATAACATGGTTGGGCGTACCATACCATGCCGTCATTTCAATAAACCTGATGGAGCTCTTTTCAGTGTAGAAGCCACAGTCTCTAAAGCATTACTCTTCAAAAGTGATAATGGCAAATTTAATTATGTCATCTTTGATCTCACCATGTCATAAATGGTTTGATTACATCTCCATGGACTTTCCACTTGCAGTGGTGTTCCAGGAGGTGCAAGTTATGAAACCCCTTTCACAACTCATCAGACATTCGCTAAACATGTAACTCAAATATTCCTTTGTGCAATCAAATTGCAGAAACATAATTTTCTTGTTACAATAACTTCTACTTCATTTTTGAAAACCTTTCGAATGATTTCAAAAGATCCATACTTACGTCTCATCAAGTAAATATCCATATATCTACTTGAGTCATTTCTGAAGATAAATAAATCCACCACTAACAACACTTATCCGACTACACACATCAAATGTATGATCACTAATAAGGTTGTTGTTCGTTCCTTATGGCTTGTGAACGGTATTTTAGTCACTTCACTTTTCGGAGGAAAGTTGCAAGTGTCAGATGATTCAAAATCAAAAAGACTTCAAAATCCATCATAATGGAATTTTCCATGCGGGTTTCTCCAATGTGACCAAATGTAGTGCCACACTTGTGTGGTATTCTTTTAGTCTTGCGACATTTAGCGTCAGTGTTATGGATGTATCATATTACCATCAATATTCATAACATACATCCCATCTTGGATGGAAGCATGGCCCTTCATGTTATTCATAATACTTAACAACAATTGTTGTTTTTATGAACAACTCTTTTGCAACAAACATTGTGCAATGGGCTAGAGTGTATGAAACTCTAAAATGAATTATGAAAGTAAACCCAGAGGTATTGTATTATTATCAATATTCATAGCATACATCTCATTCATAATGAAAGTATGGCCCTTGTGTTATTCATAACATCGAACATAAAAAGTTCTCTTATGAACAACCTTCTTGAAAGATACGTTATGCAATGGTCTAGAGTTTGTAAAACTCTAAATGAATTATGAAAATAAATACAGACGGCAATACACTGATGGAAGGTATAGTAACATTTACTATGTTCCCTGTGTATACCTTAACCTCATTTCTGGCTAGTCTTTTTAGGCCATAGTAGCTCTTACATTGATTCGTAACAGAATGCAATCGAGCGGGTATCTTTGTGATTAACTCACAATACCCAAGAATTAGTGATTAACATGTTTAACCATAATTCCCAAGAACTATATCTTTGACCAGCCTACTATACATCAAAAACTTGTATGACATTCATACATGAGCTGGATATTCCAGTCATCTTTCTTTCTGCCTTTATACTTCTAACAGTTTAACTTTTAGTATTTCTCCTACTCGCAAAAGAAGCACCCAACTTAAGAGTGGCGTTAGCCTTGGACTTCCTAGGCGTGTAAGTCATACTAACACCCTTTGGACACTTCCTTTATCTTTAGGTTGTTGTTCTATTCACCTTTCATTATATGACAAGCGTTCTTCTGGATCCCTTTCCCAATAGTCAAATGCATAGTAAACACTTTACTAATACTTGCAAACAAACATTGCTTTGTTTTTATCTGAAAATAATTTTCAGTTCCATGAATATCATATAACTATCCCAACTTTCGAAGTTTGGGTTTCATGGAAGCAAACATATTCCACTTGACCATAACAAAATTCTAGCTTTTGGATCGAAGGACGAGAGTCACATGATCCATAGCATTAGCGGGAGGATACAGAAAGCATGCGATAGGACAAAGTCCTTCTCGACACTTTTGAGGAAAATCCTCACATTATGTTACTAATCATAAAGTTTTAACCAGATATTTAACAGCTATTAAATTTTAAGAGGGAAGGCGGAAACGTGAGCCATTATTCTACAACTATTTTGCAAGAAACACTTAGACAGTGTTCATAATTAATTGCACTGACAATTAAACATGTTAATTCAATAGTGCGCTCCCACTCAAATCAATATCTCTCATAATTGATTTAGAGTGATTCAAGATCCATATTTCTATTCGATGCCATTGACAGGTTCATCACTGATGACACGAATTTCAATCTGTAGGCCAACTTGCCGATCACATCTTTATGTGATTCTTGTTCATCTTTCGATGGGCGTGTTCCAAGCTCAGGACTCTCCTGCCTGAACATCAAAGACAACCAAGTGATCTTGCTGCGAGGTCTGACCTCACCCGCCTCATTCCTCTCGATTCGTTCGTGCTCATGTGTACATGGCGCACCCCAGAAAAATACGAATTTCAGACGGTGCTACACTTGGGTGAACACTAACTACTTTGATATTTTAAGTGAGAGATCACCCTAATAAAAAGCGACTACTGCGCAATCAAGAAGGGTGCATCATAAGGGATAAACATCTCAGGCAATTCATAATAGCATGATATGGTATAACCCTTTCTGACGGAGAAGTCTTTCATTTCTTCGTCTCGGCATTCGCGTCGGTGTTCACCTTCGCGAAGATTGCCACCACCTTGTCGATGCACCAGATAATATTGTTATCTCCATAGCGTATAAAATTAATGCATTACTTAAGGTTGACACGCAGGTCATTAAAGTGCAATCATATTGGTCCATCCATCATGCCGAATCATGACTCGCAGGTCATGTTAATCAATTTTACATCATATAGTCATTTCATACATAATCAAATTATTATGAGCACTGCTATACGACATCACATGCACATGCAAAACCCTCCTGCAAAACCAAGTTAGACGTCTCTAATCGGTTCATGCAAAAACTTGTTTTACGTGGCTTCTAAGGTTTCGAAACAAACGGAAGCTACCAACGTCCATCATCAAGTATGATAATTCAAGCGCTAGATTAACTTATCGGGGTGTATGAAACACGAGATAATAAAATCTCGAGCCCCACACTGAACTTCGTCATACGCATGACCCCCGTGCAGAATATATCTGCATTGCCCTTTAGTCTGCGAAACATCCATCTTTCTTAGACTAAAGTCGAACCCAAAGAACTGTTAGCACTTTGTTGATCTGTCAATCAGCATGCTCAAGAGCAGCATGAAAGGATCGCGGATTGCCAGAACTTTGACAGATTCCACAATGCTGTCAAGATCAGGACTACGCAAATTTAAGGGGAGCAACAAGAACATCGGGTAACAGATTTCATCTGCTACCCGCACAAATAATTTTCAGTAATAGAACACATATACTACCTAATTATATTGTGCAACACCCATACATCTCCATGTATTCTAGATCGCAATCTACATCTACGCATAGCATGGCTCATGATGCCACTGTAGGGGAACGTGACAGAAAACAAAAAAATTCCGACCTACGCACCAGCCCAGGACCACTATGGAGACTGCATAAATGGTTTGATCTTTTTCGTTACCGACTCGTAGCGCAGCGGGAAGTAGAGTCGATGACGATCGGCGCTGCAGATCCCCGCAGTTAGGATTTTCAGCCTCCCAACCGCGAGGATGTATACCCTCATCTGCTCCTCAGACAGTCCTTCGGGAGCCGGTCAAACAAACCCCAGACGGTGTCGCGGACAGCCCTTCGGGAGGACCTTCGAAACTCGAACGGTCACTCGGACAGCCCTTCGGGAGGACCTTCGAAACTTGGACAGTCACACGGACAGCCCTTCGGGAGGCACTCAGGAACTAAGACCGAAACTACGATCTCTCTACAGAGTTGCACACATACGGTGTCATCTATCCGGCAGGGCTTCGCCGTCCAGAACTAGTTCCTGGCGGAACCCAGACAGCCTTACGGCTCTACAAAACTATTTCGCTGGGAGGGAGAGAGAAGCCAGATCATGCATGGCACTTGTATGTGAGAAAGAGTGAGTGTGGAGGGCTGCCCCTCCACCTCTATTTATAGGAAATCCCAAGGGGTAGGGTAGTTTAACACAAAAACCCAAAATGCACATGAATGAAGTCCTTCCTCAAGGGCATAAGAGTGAAACCAAGGAACAAGAGGGGCTCCAAGGTGGAGCCCCAAGTGTGACCGGCCACACCCCTTGGGGGGCCCCATGAGGGCCTCCCAATCCATCCATGTCATCCCTAGATCTTTTGGGCAAAGCCCCAAAAGGTGGCTTTCCATAAAATATCCCAAAAAGCAATTTCACTATTCACGACGACATTTTTTAGCGTCCGTTCGAACTGAAAATATTTATGTGGGCTTAGAACATTTCTAGTACCCACCATACTAATTTTCAACGCTTTCTGGAACAATTCCAGTTTAGTGATTTTCATCTGCGAAAAACATCTGAACCGGTTCCTGCAGCTCCGGAACATTTCCGGTTTTTATTTCTGAAAATTCCAAAAAGTCTCCAGAATGATTCTGGCACCCTCCAAGAATTATCAGTCATGTGCCGAAACCATTTTGACTTAATGGCATACCCCGAAAAAACTATTTTGGTTTCACCGAAACTCATCCGGTGACCTCTCTCTGCGGATCTTTTCCGCTGTCCGAAACTTTTCGGTGTTCGAAACTTATTCGATGGTTTTCTCTCAGACTCCCTGTCTAGTATTCAGTAGATAGATGACCCTTAAGCGTGTGACCATATAGGTTCGGTGAAGTATAGACATGACCCGGAACCCTTCCGATCAATGATCAACCTTGGAGCAGTGAACACCCATATTGACCCCTATACCCACACGAATGAATATTCGAGTGAACCTCCAGTTGAAGTGAGCTATTCCTGTTGCTTCGCGATATGTCACAAACACCCGAGGTGAGATTTTTTGCATCCTTGTGGACGAACAATTTGTCCACCATGCAAGTTACCTCGTTACCAGCTTTGTTCTCTTTTCTCGTTTCCGTGTTTTGGCATCCCAGTGATCAAATCACACTGTGTCTGGCCAGACGATGATGGATACCGTAATACCTAGAGGGCCCGAGAATATCTCTCCATCGTCGGAGGAGCAAATCCCGATCATGAGCTATCAAGTTACTTGACACACTTTTCCATGAACCCGTAAGCCGCCGTAATAGCCACGCATTTACGGATGACGTTTAACAAACCCCAAAGTTCATGAAGCAAGCATGAAGAAACTCGATACTCTCATGGTCTAAGGAATCATGCAAACGTTAACCATCTCTGTGTTATGCACCATTAACTTGTGACAAATGAATCCCTTAGCATAACATCAATCCGGGTTGATTCAACACAAATGTTCTCTTAACATTGTGCCCTCAAAATTGCTGGCATAGACATGCCCATGATCAGGAAAACAGAACCATCAGGCAACACTTGAGCTAGTCTTAGAGGCCAGACTAGGAATACTTGTTACCATTTATTATTCCACACGTGCATACGATTCTTCCTCCGAGCCTCGTGGATATTGCAGACTCGAGAATCATTGCAGTTATAGCATGGAACATAAACATAATTATGAACTCGGAGATAAATAATATCATTAATTATTGCCTCTAGGGCATATCTCCTACATGTCCTTAGATTATCTTGGGGTGCCACGGGCATCCCCAAGCTTAGGCTCTTGCCACTCCTTGTTCCATAATCCATCAAATCTTTTACCCAAAACTTAAAAACTTCACAACACAAAACTCAGCAGAAAATCTCGTGAGCTCCGTTAGCGAAAGAAAACAAAACACCAATTCAAGGTACTGTAATGAACTCATTCTTTATTTATATTGGTATTAAAACTACTGTATTCCAACTTCTCTATGGTTTATAAACTATTTTACTAGCCATAGATCCATCAAAATATGCAAACAACACACGAAAAACAGAATCTGTCAAAAACAGAACAGTCTGTAGTAATCTGTAACTAACGCAAACTTCTGGAACTCCAAAAATTCAGACAAAATAAGAAGACCTATACAATTTGTGTATTGATCATCATCAATTGGAATCAATATTTTATCACGTTCTGGTGATTTTTAACAATTATTTTCGTGAACAGAAAGTTTGTGTAATTTTCAGCAAGATCAAATAACTATCATCCAAGAAGATCCTATAGGTTACACTTGGCACAAACTCTAATTAAAACATAAAAACACATCTAACCAGAGGCTAGATCAAATATTATTCCTAAACAGAAGCGAAAATAAAAAAAACTAAAATTAAAATTGGGTTGCCTCCCAACAAGCGCTATCGTTTAACGCCCCTAGCTAGGCATTGATAATTTCAATGATGCTCACATGAAAGATAAGAATTGAAGCGCAAAGAGAGCATCATAAAGAATGTGAAAACACATCTAAGTCTAACATACTTCCTATGCATAGGAATCTTATAGGCAAACAAATTATCAAGACAAGCAAATACTAGCATATGCAAGGAAGAAGTGAGAAACAATAGCAATCTCAACACAACGAGAGGTAATTTAGTAACATGGAAATTTCTACAACCATATTTTCCTCTCTCATAATAATTACATGTAGGATCATAAGCAAATTCAACAATATAGCTATCACAAAACATATTCTTAACACGATCTACATGTATGCAAAGTCGACACTCTTCCAAAATAGTGGGATTAACATAAGCTAAAGTCATGACCTCTCCAAACCCACTTTTATCAAAAATACCATAAGATTGAACATTCTTAAAATATGTGGGATCTAAAGTTGATACTCTTCCAAATCCACTTTCAATATTATTGCAAACATTATTATCAATCTCATATTCTTCATGGGGCTTAAATAAATTTTCAAGATCATAAGAAGAATAACCCCAATCATGATCATTGCAACAAGTAGTAGACATAGCAAAACTAGCGTCCCCAAGCTTAGGGTTTTGCATATTATTAGCATGATTGATATCAAGAGGATTTATAGTAAAATCATTGCAATCATGCTTTTTATTCAAGGAGCTATCGTGAATCACTTCATAAATTTCTTCATCACAATTTTCAGATTTACGAATTTCAAGCAAAACCTCATAAAGATAATCTAGTGCACTCAACTCACTAGCAATAGGTTCATCATAATTGGATCTCATAAATAGATTAGCAAGTGGATGAGGATCCATAAACTTTTAGCAAGCGAAGATGCAAGCAAAAAGAAGACACATGGCAACACAAGCAAACGAAAGGAAGAGGGCGAATAAAACGGCAAAGGTGAAGTGGGGGATAGGAAAACGAGAGGCAAATGGCAAATAATGTAATGCGGGAGATAAGGGTTTGTGATGGGAACTTGGTATGTTGACTTTTGTGTAGATCCCCGGCAACGGCGCCAGAAATCCTTCTTGCTACCTCTTGAGCACTGCGTTGGTTTTCCCTTGAAGAGGAAAGGGTGATGCAATAAAGTAGCATAAGTATTTCCCTCAGTTTTTGAGAACCAAGGTATCAATCCAGTAGGAGGCCATGCACGAGTCCCTCGCACCTACACAAACAAATAAATCCTCGCAACCAACGCAATAAAGGGGTTGTAGATCCCTTCACGGTCACTTACAAGAGTGAGATCTGATAGATATGATAAGATAGTATTTTTGGTATTTTTATGATAAAGATGCAAAGTAAAGAAAGCAAAATAAAAACGGCGCCAGAAATAGATTGTAGTTGGGAGATTAAATATGATGGAAAATAGACCCGGGGGCCATAGGTTTCACTAGTGGCTTCTCTCGAGAGCATAAGTATTACGGTGGGTGAACAAATTACTATTGAGCAATTGACAAAATTGAGCATAGTTATGAGAATATCTAGGTATGATCATGTATATAGGCATCACGTCCGCGACAAGTAGACCAACTCCTTCCTGCATCTACTACTATTACTCCACACATCGACCGCTATCCAGCATGCATCTAGAGTATTAAGTTCAAAAGACCAGAGTAACGCTTTAAGTAAGATGGCATGATGTAGAGGGATAAATTCATGCAATATGATATAAACCCCATCTTGTTATCCTCGATGGCAACAATACAATACGTGCCTTGCTGCCCCTCATCCTTTGGGAAAGGACACCGCAAGATTGAACCCAAAGCTAAGCACTTCTCCCATTGCAAGAAAGATCAATCTAGTAGGCCAAACCAAACTGATAATTCGAAGAGACTTGCAAAGATAACCAATCATACATAAAAGAATTCAGAGAAGATTCAAATATTGTTCATAGATAAACTTGATCATAAACCCACAATTCATCAATCTCAACAAACACACCGCAAAAGAAGATTACATCGAATAGATCTCCACGAGAGAGGGGGAGAACATTGTATTGAGATCCAAAAAGAGAGAAGAAGCCACCTAGCTAATAATTATGGACCCGAAGGTCTGAGGTAAACTACCCACACATCATCGGAGAGGCTATGGTGTTGATGTAGAAGCCCTCCATGATCGATGCCCCCTCAGGCGGAGCTCCGGAAAAAGGCCCCAAGATGGGATCTCACGGGTACAAAAGGTTGCGGCGGTGGAATTAGGTTTTTGGCTCTATATATGGTAGTTTGGGGGTACGTAGGTATATATAGGAGGAAGAAGTACGTCGTTGGAGCAACATGGGCCCCATGTGGGTGGAGGGCCCGCCCAGGGGGGTAGGCGCGCCCCCCTATCTTGTGCCTTCCTGGTTGATGTCTTGACGTAGGGTCCAAGTCCTTTGTATCACGTTCGTTGCAAAAATCACGTTCCCAAAGGTTTCACTCCGTTTGGACTCCGTTTGATATTCTTTTTCTGCGAAACTCTAAAATAGGCAAAAAAAAACAGCAATTCTGGGCTGGGCCTCCGGTTAATAGGTTAGTCCCAAAAATAATATAAAAGTGTATAATAAAGCCCAATAATGTCCAAAACAGAATGTAATATAGCATGGAACAATAAAAAATTATAGATACGTTGGAGACGAATCAATAATGCACAGTGAGTTCAAGCAGCCGGTGAGAGTGATGTTATTTCCCTTGGTTGGGATTTGTTAGTTGTTACAATATTTCACTCTAAATTAAACGACTGACAAGTCATTTGCCTTGCTTCAAAGAAAATATGATAGTCACAGCCGAGTTGAAAAGGGCAAGAACATCTAACTCTAGCTTACAAACTGTACAAAAGCACGAGGGTTAATTGTTCATCAGGTTTACAAAAAAAACCCAGGTTGAAAAGGGCGACAACATCTAACTCCAGCACTGTTTTTGGCAGTCACAGTCAAATGGATCGGTCAGGTCCATAGAATGAACATCCTGGGTCGCAAAATTTACTGGATTATGACCACAATATGTTGTAAATAGAAGCCCGACACGTTCAGAAGCTCTTTTACCCACCTGAAACTCCTTTTTTTGCTCTTCGACATACCCATCCATCAAAACCACGCTGCTGATAAACTTAAGCCTGATGGACAATAGTAACCTCACATTCAGCAGGAAGAATGTGGCAAATCTAGTGTTTGCACAGTTGGCTACATATCATTCTGGCGTTATTGTCTTCAATTGAATCTCATGAGAAGTGAGAAAATCCCGATGCTTATGAATCCACCGATTGGTTATACTTTCTTACCCCGTCCTGTTGCCTAAATAGACATGAAGATTGAAAACAATTAAGGTCTAAAAAAAGGAGTGTCGAAAGAGCAACAACTGGACGGTTAATTCTAGTACACTATATGCGGGCTTCCAATGTGCGTGAAATTATCACCTTTATATACAATTTCTCCAGACATGGAAAGCATTGCAGCCAGCCAATAATCTTGTTCAGATCAAAACTATTCATTTGGATATATAAGATCTTGACTGAATCCAGCACCATTGATAGGCCATCCATGGAGAAACTCTTCATTGAGCATAGAACATAATATTAGTACAAAATGTGTACTCCAAGATGACATATAAATTATGCGCAGAAATTTAAAATGCAGCTTATGGTTACAAGTGTATATGATAATGTAAAGTACCTGAAGAATTGTGGAGCCAAACACCATATTGAAATGAGCACAGAGATCATGTATTACACCCAAGGTCTCCAGTTTAAGCGCAGAGAGGGCGGTTATTTGCAGCGGTGAATAACTAGAATCAATGATCAACCTTTGAAGTGAAGGGGCATCTTGGATGATGAGCTACCTTCCGTCAAAACAAATTCCAATTCTTACAAGGTTAGGCGACTTTATTTGGAGATAACCGATTCTAACTGTGAAAACAAGCACCAAGCACTCCAGGGAAGGGCAACTGGAGTGGATGATGTTGTGCAATGAGGCCTTTGATATACGAACCCGCACAAGTGAAAGTTTCTTCAGAAATTGGAGTCGAAGGTATAGTACCAGATTGTCTGGTAGGTCGGACAATGCAAAGGTGGCGGTGTGGAGAGAGGAGGAAAACCGCGAGATGGACATCGGTGCTGAGGGCACAGGTAGATGGCGATCGGTATCTGGTAGGTGATTTCCAGGGGAATAGTAGAACTCAAGAAACTGTAGTTCTGTGAATTCAGGGGATTTCAGCCAGGCGTCCACCGTGCAGGGCATGGTATGCTTGCTCAGGTAGCATGACGGGATGCAGAGGCTTTTAACGAAGCCCTGGTGGGAGGAGATGATGGCTCTGGGGATTTCAAAATCATTGAAGAGAGATAGCCGGCGGCGATCGAGATTAAAGAACGCAATGGCGCCATAGAGGCGCCACCGAATTGAGAGGACTTGGGTGCGGCAGCAATCCTTGGTGGGAGAAGCGAGATGATCTCCCCAAGGGCGGCGTCGAGGATCGCTGATCACGGTCCACCGAGATTCTGAGTTCCTGGGATCCGATTGGGGCGGGTCGCTGCTTCTCCCAGCTGCTGCTTTGCGGGATCTACAACAGGCGTCGCCGCTGGCGGGAGCCTCATCTTCTTGGCGCTGGGGTCAGCCGACTCCATTTTCCTCGAGGGCGTTGCGTCGTGCTCACGGATTTGAGCAGAGTAACGAATGGCGAGCCTAGTTGTAGTGCGAGTGAAGAAGAAGGGGAGCTGGGGTTTTTCTGTAGTAGTGAGGAAGAAGGGGAGCTGGGGTTTTCTGTAGGAGTGAGGTGAGGAATTTGGGGAAATGAGTGGAGCAAGCTGACATGAGGTGGGTGGGAGTGAGGAGGAAGAAGAACACCCAGGTTTTTTTGGGGGGCGGTGTGCTGGGTGTGGGTAGCGCCTCTTGTCGGGGGTTGGGTGCGACATATGCCAAAGGATGGCTAATCATGGTGGGGGCGAGTAGAACGTCGCCGGTGCCTGGAAACGAGATGAGGCGAAGGCATGCTCGCCGGCGAATCTTACCCAGCCGGGGCTCTCCGTGGAGATAACACCCCTCTCGCTGCTGCGGGGTCTCCGCATGATCACTATGGCAAAGTGGGTACAAGGTTGCTCCTTGAGCTGTTCGGGTGTGGAAGAAGCGAAGGGCACGGCTAGCTCTTCTCTTCCCACTATGTGTGTCTAAAACTATTAGGGTCCAACCTCTTGCATGGGTGCCACCGGGGGTTTATATAGGCCTACCCCCCGGGGGTGCAATGGTAATCCGGCTGGGCGCAGGTCCCAGCCATCAGTCTCTCAGGTCGCCGTCTTCTCCGCCGACTTCTGGGGGCCGCCGACTAGCGGGCCCCGCCGACGGTCCAGCATGGGGCCGACAGCCGTTGTCCTTGTGGGCGGTAATCTTACCAACTGCGGATTTCTGTAGCCGTGCTTCTAATGACGCGAGCTTGGTCATGGGGTCATGGCGGCAGTCTTTGCCGCTGACGGCGATCACTGCTGCCATTCCCTGTCTTGTCTGGTTAATGGCGCGCGGAGCCCGTTGGAGGAGCCGGCCGACTCTTGGAGGCCGACTCCCAGCGGGTCCGTCTAGGGGTGCTCTTGCCGTATTCTGTACTCCCGCCGACAAGCAGGTCCCGTCGTCTTCGGGTCGTACAAACAGGCCGTCGTGGGTACAGGGATCTGCCCACGGGGCTGATGTCGGGGCAGCGTGCTTAGCGATGCTGCCGGACGGAGATCTCCGTCAGTAAGGCGCTCTGTGTCCATGCCTGTCCTTTGTGGACGGGGCAGGGATGGGCTGCGAGGCGGCCTCATCCCATCCCGTCCGTAGTCCCATTGGTAGGAGGTGGTTGGAGTCGCGGGCCGACTCCCCATAGCCGGCTTCTCCGGAAGTCGCTGGCTGGGAGTCGGCTTATCTCGAGGCCGTCTCTGGGACTCGGCTGGGAGGGGCAGTCGGCGGCTCTGCCGCCGACTCTCAGAAGGCGGCTTTTCGTCTTGGGGTCTTGAGGGGCGCAGTCTGCCCCGATGTTTCGAAAGGTCCAGGGGCTCGGGTTTGCCTACCCGTGGCCCATTACTCCGAACAGTAGTCCCCGAAGCTGGTGAGGCGCCGAGGGCAACATGTCGAGGAGCCTCAACAGTTTCATCCCTCTAAGGGAAGAATCCGAGCTTGGCTCGCCGTCTCTCTCTTGAGCCGACTAGCAGGAGTCGGCCTTGCAGGAGGTCGTCTCGCTCTTCAAGGGGCTTTGAAGGTCGTGGCGGGATCCGGGCAGCGTGCTTGATAAGCTTCCAGGCAGCTGCCCGTTGCGGGCCCGCCGCTGCGACGCCACGCGGCAGGGCCAGTCTGCCCACCCACGCGCGTGACGAGACAGGCCCGTCAGGCGGGGCCCGCCACTACCGCGCCTCGGCGCACGGGCGGATCCGTTGCGGCTGCGCGGGCGGTTGGGTTCCCCACGTCGTTACTGCATGCAGTAACGTCGTGGGTTAAATCGTGGGTGCGTGGGGTACTGGGCGCAGTTAATCCCACGCCCGCCCCATCGGCTTCTCAGCCTAGGCGCCTATAAGTAGGCGGGAGGAAGGGGGGGGGGCGGCGACGCACGCGCACCCATCTCCCCGTTTCCCCGCTTCCTCTTGCTCCTTCTCCTTTCTTCTTCGTCTTCCTCCTGCCTCCGCCGCGCCGGACCACGCCACGCCGCGGAGATGAGCTCCTCCTCCGCCACTGCGCCTCCCGCCGCGCGCTCCGGCGTGTGGGACGGCTCCGAAGTGGACGACGACATCATCGAGTTCCTCCGCCAGACGCGCCGCATCCCCGACACAAACTTGGTGCGGACCCGCGCTGCGTCGGCGGGCGAAATAACGCAGGCGCCGGAGGAGGGCGAGCGGGTTATATTCCGCTCGCACCTCATGCGCGGTCTGGGGCTGCCAGCGAAAGGCTTCTTCCGCGCCTTCCTGGAGTTCCACGGGCTCCAGCCGCACCACCTCACTCCAAACACGGTGGTGCTGCTGGCCGCCTTCGCCTCCTTGTGCGAAGGCTTTCTTGGCGTTCTCCCCACCATCGAGCTGTGGGGGGAGTTCTTCCAGGCCAAGCTTGGCACAAACGTCCCTGGCGTGCCGGCTCTGTGTGGCACCTTCATCGCAATGAGGAGGCCGGTGGCCGACAACCCCTTCCCTGCCATCCCACTGATCAAGTCGGTGAAGATGTGGCAGCGCTCGTATTTCTCGTGAAGAACATCGCCTGGCGGCGTGGGTCAACCTGCCGCCTTACGAAGCCGGCGAGTTGGCGGGGCGACTCCCCAGCTGGTCCCATCGGGCCAGGACGCTGACTCCTCCGGGCGCCGTAGCCGTCGCGCGACTCCGAGTGCTGACGCAGTCGGAGGGCCTGACTAGGGCCGACTTGCTGGCCGCCTTCGTGGCGCGCCGAGTCCTTCCTCTCCAAGGCCGACCTCATCTGATCTGTCAGATGAGCGGCCACCGGGACCCCATTCGGCTATGCTCCAAAGACATGCCCCACGCGAAGGTGGCGGACACGGTGAACTTCCTGGCGAACTGCGGTCTCACGGAGGAATGGCAGTTCGGCAAGAAGCCGTACTCACGCGCCAACCCCCCGCCTGTGGTAAGTCATCTCTCTTGCTTTTCTGTTTCCTTCTTCAGCCGAATCCGACTCTGATTTTCTTTGGTTGTTTCGAGTCAGAACCCCCTCATGCAGCCCTCGGCCGGCACCACGGGGCCGACCCATGAGTTCGTCCCTGACCGGGCGGAGAGCGACGCTGACGACCCCGACTTGGGAGTGGCGGCGATGGAGGCCGACGCCGAGGGAGGAGGAGGGGCCGACGACTTCAGGCCTTCGGCGACCTTTGCCGACTGGCCTGAAGATGACGGCGAAAGGGAAGTCGGCCATCCAGGCGCGAATTCCTCTGCCGGCTTGGGTGGTCGAGGCGGCGCGAAGAAGCGCCGGGCCGGGCCGAGCTTGCCAGGCGGCCGGGCGAAGAAGTTCAGGGGGACGGCCGCGCGACCCAGTATGAAAGCGATCGCAAAGGCTAACCGCTTCCGCAAGGAAGTGAAGAAGCCGCCGCTGGTCTCTGCGTAAGTTCTTCTTATTTTGTCTTGTTTCCTTCTGGTCCATCTTGTCCAAGTCTTTTATATGTCTTCTTCGCATCAGGGCTCCTCTCACCTTGGAGAGGGTCGCCGCCGCCTCCGTCATGGGGTCGGAAGAGACGTCCGCCAATACTCGGCGGGTTGATCCTGCCGCCGACCTCCGGGAGGCGACGGAGCGAAGCAGCGGGAGAAGCCTTGACGAGGAGGCCGCCCGCTGGAGAAAGGCGGAGGCCGAGGCGGTAGCTTCCGCCCAGAAGAAGCTGGAGGAGGCCGAAGCCGCCGTCGCAGCGAAGAGGCGAGTCTAGGAGGCCGCGCGCCTCCAGTCGGCGCTGCTCGTCACCCCGCTGAGCTCTGCGCCACCGCCGCCGGAGTTCACGGGGCAAACGGAGGGAGCCGGCGGCGAGTTCCCCGTCGCGGAGAGGGGAGGTGGCGAGACCTTCCTGTCGGGCACGGCTGTGCCGCCCCCGCCGCCTCCACCGCAGTCTGAGAGCGTGCGAGGCAAGCAGCCGGCGGACCGCTGTGCCGCCGACCAGCAGCGAGGCTGTGGCGAGGCTGCTCCTTCAAGTCGCCTCGCCAAAGACGCCGCCGTCTTGAGAAAGCGACTTGGCGCCGCGCCTTTGGAGACCGGCGCTGCCAGCTTCGGCCATTCCGGAAGCCGGCGACAAGCGCCCGCGCCCATCGGGTGGAGTGCGAGGCGCACCGCCCGCTGAACATGGCGCTTCGGGCGTCCGGCGGCTGCGGGCTGAGGGCGACGCCATGCAAAACTGCACCAAAGCGCACTGGCGTCGCGAGCCGCCGTCTTGGTATGTTTCCTTTGAGTTTTTGTTCTTCTCCGTGAAGCGCGCCAGCACACCACTAGGTGTAATCCCGAGTTTGGGCGGCTGCGAGCGGCGGCTCGAAATCTATCTGTCGATTTCGGATTTTACCTTTATGCGAAATTCTTATCGCGGGAGTATCACAACCTCGCGCCACGCCTTCAACTGCAGCGTTGAATAGTTGGGCAAGCGGACTGCCGACTTGTCGAGGGCGAGTCGTCTTCTTTCTTCTTGGGAAGCGGCTGGCGCACTCCTGGCTGTAATCCCGAGATTCGGGCCGGCTGCCGGCGATCGGGCGGATCTTCCTGGCGACCTTCTCATCTGATGGCTTCACATCCTTCTTTTTATTCTTCATAGGCCAACGCCACTCTTCGACGGCAGCTGGCTACAGCCAACACCGCCTCGCGTGCCAAGGGGAAGGAATGCAGCAAGCTCACATGAGCGCGACCTGCCGCTACGCATGTTGGCGGAGCGAGGGAGCTGCTTAAAGGCGGCCTTGGGGCGAGGCGGAGAAGAGAGGCTGCTCTCTGGCCGAGTTCGAGCGAGCACTCCTCTGGACCGACAAGGAAGCACTCGCGACCTCCGGCTTCCACGAAATCGAGGACATCGTTGATGGTGAGTTTGTTTTACTTCTTCCTTTGGGCCGCCGACTATAGGTCGGGCCGACTCTGATTTTGACTTGCTTCTTCTTCGTCTTGGTAGACTTCTTCCCGCCACACATAGCGGCCAATCAAGCCATCGAGGCTGATCGCGGCCTTGAAGGGCGAGTGGTGCTTGAATTGCTGCCAAAGCCCCGAGCCTCGACGAGCAGCTCCACGAGCATTGAGGCTCGTCTGCGGCGGCCCATCGGATCTTTGCGCCCGGCTTCAGCGTGTCGGTGCCCAGCGATCGCTGCCACAATGGCGGACATGCGGTTCTGCGCCTCCCAGCGGGATGCCGACCGGGTGGAGGTTGCGGCTGCCGATCTTGAGGCTGGAAGGTTCCGCGGCCCTGGCCGGAGCGCCGTGCCTTGGAATTCGTCAAGGCGTGGTATCTAGGGCTGGATCTGGACCGGTGGCAGCGTTTCAGTCGAAGCCCAGCGGAGCTGCTGGCATGAAGACGCCCTCGTCGGCGCGGCGGTGGCGATCGCCGACTACGGACACAGCGTCTTTGTCCTGGCGAAGGCTGAGGGCGGCGAGGCGCGCGCCGGAGTGGTTGAGATGAACCGGATTACGACGAGGACTCGGCGGAGGTGATCGGCTCCAGCGCCGCCGAGGAGGAAAGCGAGGAAGGGCGGAGATGAGATGGGCGCTAGAAGACGGAGCGGGCGACCAACCTCGGCTCGACCGCGCCTCAAAGAACGAGCGCGCCGTCTGGGCGGGTGCCGCTGAATGATCAAGCCGAGACGCCTGACCCGGCCGCCTGACGCCTCGACGCCGCCGTCTCCTCCGCCCCGAACCCGTCGCGCCTCCTAGGCTGCTGTCTTGCCTTTATTTTACCTGCTTTGATAGTCTTTGAAAAAACTTGTTAATTCGCACAATTCCACCCGCGGGGTGTATTTTGAACCTCTGTCCGAAGATCCGGCCAATGGCCTAAGCTGTGTAAATATTATCCTAATTTCATCTTTGCTTGCTCATTGCTCCTATGGCTTTTTTCCTTTGCCGCTTTCCCTTAGTCGCCGCCTTGCCCATCGGGCAACCACTCTGCGGACTACCATTTGGGTCAAGTGCTTGGCTACCTTTGAGAAGGCAAGTACTTGGCCGTTTTTTAGAGTCTTTTAAACAAGTTGAATAGAAAGCAACCAACCGACTACTTAGGAGTCGGTTTTTGCAAAAAGGGGCTGGAAGCCGGCTTAAACTATGCTTATGCTTTGGGTCCTTAGCCATTTTTTCGTGTGGGCGCCCGTTCTTCCTTACTCCTGCCCACCAAACAGTCGCTCTGCGAGCTGCGGCTTCTGACAGGAGGCGGCTTAGGCACCGCACATTACTTGTCTGACTGCAGGAAGCATTTCATAGCCCAAGGCGGCGAGTCCCCGGGCCGACTAGTCGAGCCCGGTGCCGAACAGTATAACAAAGAGTAACATACTCAAAGGCATAATTCTTATCATACAGCTAACAAAAGAGGGCAGTCCCCGAGCTCGTCTCGAGGGGGCCGAAGTCTTGGTACTTTAAACACAAAAGGTAGCGTGGTACATACTGCATCAACTGTAAAATCTTGGAGGAGATTAAGTATTCCATGGCCGTTTGTCTCTTTGCGAGTCGTCCCTCTTGCGTGCTCGGGGCATCTGGGCGTCGATCAGGTAGTAGGAGTCGTTGCCCAGCACTTTGTTGACAATGAATGGGCCTTCCCAAGGCGCCATCAGCTTGTGCTGGCCGGCCGTTCGCTGGATCAGCCGGAGCACAAGGTCGCCCTCTTGGAATGATCTTGGCTTGACCTTCTTGTTGTAGTAGCGGCGCAGGCTCTGCTGGTAGATGCTAGATCGGCTGAGTGCCAATAGCCGGCCCTCTTCCAGCAGATCGACGCCGTCTTGACATGCTTCTTCTGCTTCCTCTTTGGTGTACATGGTGACTCGCGGGGAGTCAAACTCTATATCCGTTGGGATGACGGCTTCGACACCGTAGACGAGGAAGAAGGGTGTGAAGCCAGTTGACCTGTTTTGAGTCGTGCGTAAACTCCAGAGGACGGCTGGCAACTCCTTGAGCCAGCAGCCGGCCAAACGCTCCAGTGGTTCGACCAGTCGAGGCTTGATGCCAGACAGGATGAGGCCGTTCGCTCGCTCCACCTGGCCGTTTGACTGCGGATGGGCAACGGACGCTAAGTCGATCGGATGCCTTGCGCGCGAAAGCGGGCGAGGCGCCTTTGGCAAAATTTGTGCCGTTATCGGTGATGATGCTGTGTGATGCGCCGTGCGAGTCGTGATGTCGGCGATGAAAGTCACTGCAGTAGGACCATTCAACTTCTTGATGGGTTTTGCTTCTATCCACTTGGTGAACTTGTCCACGCGACAAGTAAGTGAGTTAAACCGCCTCGTGCCGTTTTGAATAGTCCCACCATGTCCAGGCCCCAAACAGCAAAGGGCGGTGATGGGGATAGTCTTGAGCGCAAGCGGCTGAAAGCGGCTTGGGCGGAACACCGCACCCCTTGCATTTCTGAACTAATTCCTTGGCCTCTTCTAGGGAAGTTGGACAGAACAAACCGTGTCGGAAGGCTTTGGCGACGAGTGCTCTTGAGGCTGCATGATGGCCGCACTCGCCTTGATGAATGTCTTCGAGAATCGCTTGGCCTTGCTCTGGTTCGACGCAACGCTGGTAGACACCAGTGACGTTGCGCCTAACCAGCTCTCTGTTGACTATAGTGTAGGCTGTCGCTCGGCGTTGTACTTGCCGAGCTAAGGTATCATCGGTTGGTAGCTCTCCGCTTACTAGGAACTTCAGGATGGGCTGGGCCCATGAGGGTGCCGCTATTTCTTGATTGCCAGATCTTGCTACTTGGGCGAGGGCGGCTGGGCTGGGAGGCGGCGGGTTGGAGTCCGCAGCAGCTTCTTTGGGTTGAAGAAGTCCCCGGCCGTGGCGCAGTCCCGG
>CM038680.1:478212181-478345573 GCA_021605205.1 Aegilops longissima | reverse complement strand
TCCAGCCAAAGTATATAGTCAGGCTGTCCGAGGACCCCCTAATCCAGGACTCCCTCAGTAGCCCCTGAACCAGGCTTCAATGACGATGAGTCCGGCGCGCAGATTGTCTTCGGCATTGCAAGGTGGGTTCCCTCTCCGAATACTCCATAGAAGATTTTGAACAAAAGGATCGTGTCCGGCTCTGCAAAACAAATTATACATACCACCGTAGAGTGTATAATATTCCACAAATCTAATCTGCCGACAACTTTTCATAATGTGACATCCTGCCATGGCCCAGTCATTACGAACCGTTTTTCCCAGCCTGCCACTGCACGTGTTACGAGGCGGTTTTATTGGCACGTCCTGTCGAAGCAGAGATCGTGTTCCCCTTATCACGGGATTCTCATCAATACGGGTGTGGGCAATCCAATCGTGCTTGTTAGTATGACTCCTCGATTTTAGGCAAGTTCCGAATGACCACGCGGAGGACGCTTGATATTCACCCTCTTTATAAAGGGGGCCAAGGTCTTTCCTTTTCTTCCCACGCTCGATCCTTGTCTTCCCCCACCTCGAGTTCCAACACCCAAGGCTCAGGCTAAGCGCTTCGGACCTTCAACCATGTCCGAATCCAACCTTCAAGGTCGGTGGATGGCCTCCTCTGTCACAGAGGAGGACATCAAGAAGCTAAGGGAAGCCTGGTATCTGACCGCCGAAATCCCGCATAGGCTGCCTGCTCAAGGGTAGGTCATCCCCACTCCCGAACCCAACGAGAGTGTCGTATTTGTTTCCCACTTCCTCCGAGGGCTAGTCTTTAATCTTGATCTCTTTGTTAGAGGGCTTATGTTCTATTACGGGCTCGATTTCCACGATCTGGCTCCAGATTCCATCCTTCACATCTTGTTGTTTATCGTCGTGTGTGAGGCCTTCCTCCGCATCACCCCACACTTCGGCTTATGGCTCAAGACCTTCAATGTGATGCCGAAGACGATCGATGGGCGACACGCAGAATGCGGAGGTGCCATAATAAGCAAAGGCGCCGATGCTCTATGGCCAAAGGGTTCCTTCCCGGAGGTGTCCAACTTATGGCAACGGGAGTGGTTCTACATCACAGCTCCTCGAGGTACAAAGTGGGCGGCTACCCCCGCCTTCCGCTCGGGCCCTCCGCCGCAACTGGCGTCATGGGTCAACAAGGGGTTGGACTGGTGGCCAGTTAATGACGTGCTGACATTGAAAAGTCGCATCCGAGATCTCCTCAAGAGGGATGTCAGTCTTGTCAAGGTAATGCAAGTTATGCTAGTTCGTCGGGTCCTGCCATGCCAACGTCGATCTCTCCGTATGTGGGAGTTCAACCCGGAACGACCGCGAACCATTCAGCAATTCTTCAGCGTGACGCTCGAAGAGATGTATGGATTGTTCTTCGGATCACGAATAAAGTGTCCGGACACCACCAAGGATGCGGGTCTCAACTGCAACCGTCTAGATACCCATGTACGTAACCCTGCGGCCGAACATGCTGTCTTTTTATTTGTCACAACATCATTCTGAGAAAATTGCTCTCGCCCAGGACTGGGTAAGAAAGGCGGAGAGGATCAGGTGTTCGACCTCCCTTCTCGAAGGCTCACCGGATCCTGTATTGGCCAGGATGCTTGAGCACGCACCTTATCAAGTGCCATCAGGGGAAGATAAAGGGAGGAATAAAGAAGCCGAAAGCGGGCTTCACACATTACACATCCAAACCGGGGGAATTAGTGTCTCCGTGAAGGAGGATAATCAGGGAGAAGAATCTAGAATCCCATATCCCCAAGGAAGGAAAAGGACCGCCTCTGAAGACTTGGAAACCGAGGTTTCCAAATGAGGGAAGAAACCTTTGCCAGGGGGCCCTGCCCCGAAGGGCGTCCTTACCGCACAGCGCCCGCAAGGGGGCCAGCCCTCCACCGAGCTCTAAGTGAACAGGAGTACTTCGGTAGATATATCCTGCTTTATCTCCGAGGACAATAACCGAGACATATATCTTGCAGCCCGGCTCGTAGCCCTTCTCGACAGAGTTTGTCTTCGGGGGATCTTCTTCCGGAGATGATGGAGAGCGAAGCGCCTCCCCCTGCCTCCCCGCCTCATGGGGCGGACGACCCTGAGGTGTCGTCGCGGAGGATTTCTCCTAATCCGCCAAGGCCAGAAGGTAACCCTTCGGCCACCCGAAGTCCGGAGTATTCGGCTCCTAAGGAGAGCAATAAAAAGAGTCCGGGGTTGTCTGGTGCCCAACCGGACGCACTGATGGGTCTTCTGGAGCAAGCGGCTATCTTAGAGGCGCATCGTACTTTAATGGGTACGGTGGTTGAGAGGATTTCATCCGCCAAAAGTGGGTTGCATGAAGCTTTTACGAGCCTGCTAAGAGGCTTTGAGGTACGCAAAATAATATATATATATATTGACGGTACCGCACACGATAGGTGTGCTCTATACAAATAGTAGCCCCTGAGACTCTGGTTGCCGTCCAGAGGCGGTAAACAGAGGATCATAGTCTCAGGTAATAATCGCTCTGCTTTCATGTGTAGGCGGCTGAGGGTCCGGTGGCTGGCCGGACTGCTGAGTTTACCGAACTAAGGCGGCAGCTTGATGCGGCAGATGCCGACATCGCGCTTGTGAACAGGCGGCTTGACGAGGCACATGCTATGTATTTTCGGGCGGTCAATAAATATTAAGAGGAGCATGATGCTAGTATCTATAATATGCTGTGACTGCAGATGGAGCTTCCGTCGTGGAGACCCTACTGGCGGAACTTGCCCGAGCCAAGGAACAAGCTAGGATAAGTGATGCGGCCGCCCAAAAGGCGGTCGAAGAGTTAAGAGCCGAACAGGCTGCTCATCGCCAGAGCAAAGATAAAATAGCCAAGGTGGCTGTTCAGCTGAAAGATGCCGCCGGCCAATATGAGCTTCTTGAAAAGGAAATCCAAGCGAAAGCGGCTAACCTAAAGAAAGCCATGGAAGCAGCCAAGGAAATCCGCTCTAAAATCAGAGTGGCGAAGGAGGAGCTCCGTCAAGCCGGAGCTATCACGACTGCGAAGCCCTTTTTGTTGCGGACGAAGTTCGGAGATCCGAAGTATGCCCCTCTGGATCAATTATGGAGTGCTGCAAACGCGTACTCGGATTTGGCAATTAGTGCTGCAGATGAGACTGAGTTTTTCAAAGATCAGGGAGATCATGAAGTGGAAAGGTTGTTCTGGTCAGAGTTTAGTGCTCCAACGCGTCCGCTGCTGTTAGCTGAACAAATAGCCGAGTGGGCCGAGCTCCATAGGTTGTCCGGACTTGCCATGAGGTCTGTCGTGGATCATCTTTGGCCAAAGGGACCAAGGCCGAATAGTTATTTCGGTTTAGTGCAACGATTCCTTGGTGTTGTGCCGCATATCGATGTTGTAAAGAGGTCGGTGTGCATAGAGGGTGCGCGGATGGCTCTTGCCCGTGTTAAGACATACTGGGCAGAGATGGAGGCCACCGCTATTGCAACCCGGGGTCCGGCCGTACGCCAGGTCCCGGCCGAGCACTATTTTGAAGAAGTCCTAGAAGGCGCTCGTTTAATAGAGGCTCAGTGCTCGAAGAGTATCATGTTCGAGTGACATGTATCCCAATTGTAAAAACAATGCTATTTGGATTATAAAGGATGTGTTTATACTTTTGCCTGAAAGTATTATGATGCCTCCTGTGCGGCCGTTTATGTATGTATATAACCTGAAAGTTTGAAGTCGTCGGCTTCAGCCCCCACGCATACAATGCAGGGGTTTTCAGAAAAGCGTGTATTCACACTTGATCCAACGTCTTGGTCCATTAAGGAGGTGATGGCGCGGTTAACAAGGCAATCAGACTATATAGATTTAACACTTTCACTTAGCCATAGGAGCTTGACGGTGGGGCTACTATATAGCCCCTGGTACTTCCGCGCTCATCCGAATACGGTGCGCGTACATACATGACCGCGAAACCGGTCCTTCGTTAATGCAGAGGAATCGCAAGGATTCCACTGAGTCATCGAGTGGTTGACCAGTCTCGCGCTTTATTATGACAGTCAGTTTTCGGCTTTCTCTACTGAGGTGCTCATCCAGATGAACCAGGGCAAAATCGCGTAGTTCTCCGTTGCAACCTTAGCCGATAGGCGGGCGTAAGGTAGCAAAACACGGGAGCCGGGCAAACCCAACTATTGACCAAAGACATGATTCGGAGCTGATGCATATAAGGCCAAACTCGCGACGCCGAACACTCCCTAAGGTATTCGGACTTTACAACATATACTGGGCTGAGTAACACCCTCGATAATGAGCCCTGAATTTCCAGGTACGTGCATTAGTCTAACGTGACAAAATGCCAATAACGCCAGCATCCCTCTCGGTTGTGTTGAGTATCCGGAGGGTGTGAAGCAACAAGAGACAGCAAAAAAGGTTTACACAGGGTCTTAATCTAAAAAGAAACCTTTGAGCAGGGCCCTGCTGCATGTCTGCGCATGTGTCTCCGTTGTGCCGTATCCTGGAATGGTGTAGCACGATGATCATCTGTAAAGAGAAAGACCCAGGGGAAAGTCTTCGTGCGAAAAATTGGTTATTCTTAATGAACCATTAATATGTGATCTATTATTGTATTAATAGGGTCAAGCCGAACTGTAGCCCTTTTTACATGCGGGAAGCCCCTAGCACCACCTATGGGGGTATATCCTTCGACCCAATCTCAAGTTTATCTGAGCTGCTACAGCTAGTGGTGCGCCGGACTCGTCTAACCGTGTCTGCGGTCTTGGCGACCGATAATTCATTCTGGTTGGGGAGGCCGTTCAGTGTTCGGCTGCTAGAGCCGCCACGTATTCCTCCGCACGTAAGGAACGCTCTATGTTTCCGCTAACTATGATGATGCCATGTGGACCGGGCATCTTAAGCTTAAGATAAGCGTAATGCGGTACTGCATTAAAACGAGAGAAGGCCGTTCTTCCGAGTAGTGCGTGAAAGCCGCTTCGGAATGGAGCGATGTCAAAGGTTAATTCTTCGTGCCGGAAGTTGTTGGGAGAACCGAATACAACCTCTAGCACTAGAGAGCCCGTGCAGCGGGCCTCTGGGCCTGGTATTACTCCTTTAAAGGTATTATTGCTTTGGCTGATTCTTGTCGGGTCTATCCCCATTTTGCGGACAATGCCCTGATATATCAGATTAAGACTATTGCCGCCGTCCATAAAGACTCGGGTGAGATGGTATCCGTCAATTATTGGGTCTAGCACCAACGCAGCCGATCCTCCGTGCCGGATATTAGTCGGGTGATCCCTGCGATCAAAATTGATCGGGCAGGCCGGCCAAGGGTTGAACTTGGGGGTGAAGGGCGCCACGGCGTATGCGTCTCGGAGTGTGCGTTGGCGCCTCCTCTTCGATATGTGAATTGCGTAGATCATGTTCACTGTTTTGACCTCTGGCTGGAATTTTTTTGTTCCCCTCTGTTCGGCTGGCGAGACTCGTCCTTGTCTTCACTTGGTGTCTCACTCCCCTTGTGTTTGGCGTTTAGCTTGACGGCCTGCTTGAAGACCCAGCATTCTCTGTTGGTGTGATTTGCAGGTTTGTCGGAGGTGCCATGAATCTGACATAATCTGTCTAGAATCTTGTTTAGGCTGGACGGTCCATCTCTGCTGCCTTTAAATGGCTTTTTCCGTTGACCGGGTCGAGAGCCCCTGAATCTGGCATTTACTGTCATATTGTCTGGGCTGTCTTCATTGTTTTGATGCTTGCTTTTATTGCGTCGCGGTTTCCGTTGCCACCCGACATCGGATGTGCAGGTCGCTGGTGCCGCTTCTGGGCCAGCTAATCGTCTTCACCAGCATAAAGCGGGTCATAAAACTTGTTAGGGCTGCCATTGTCCTCAGTTTTTCCTGGCCGAGGTGTCTGGCGAGCCATTCGTCCCGGACACTGTGTTTGAAAGTCGTTAAGGCTTCAGCATCCGGGCAGTCGATGATTTTATTCTTCTTCGTGAGAAATCTGTTGCAGAGCTTTCGGGCTGACTCTCTGGGCTGTAGAATTGTGTGACTTAAACCGTCTGCATCCGGAGGTCGGACATAGGTCCCTTGAAAATTAGCCCTAAAAGCATCCTCAAGCTCTTCCCAACTTCCAAATGAGTTTTCAGGTAGACTTTTCAGCCAATGCCGAGTTGGTCCTTTCAACTTGAGGGGCAGGTATTTGATGGCATGGAGATCATCTCCGCGAGCCATGTGAATGTGAAGGATAAAGTCCTCAATCCAAACCCCAGGGTCCGTTGTTCCGTCGTATGCCTCTATGTTCACGGGTTTGAATCCCTCTGGAAATTCATGATCCAGCACCTCATCGGTGAAGCATAGGGGGTGCGTGGCACCCCTGTATTTGGTTGTGTCATGGTATTCTTCTGATGGTTGTGGTGTTCGGTTTTGATTCTGAGCTGTTAGTCAGTCAGTATAGTCGTTTGGGCGGCCATGATTCTGTGCCGGAGCGCGCTTCCTATATCCGTAGATGGACCTGGCCATACCGGCTTTTTCATGTGGGTCCTCACGTAAATCGTGCACTGACTTGTGTGCGACGTCGTTAGCCGCCCTATCGTAGCCACGGGGTGGTCGGCTCGGCTGATCGGCCGTTTTATTTTTTGGCTGAATGGGCTCTAAAGCCTCTCGTCGAATTCAGGCAGCAGTTTGCGCTTTGGATAGCTCTTTGTGTGGCGACTGCCACCGTACTTTTCTTCGGTGTCAACCACCTTGTTCCATCTACTGTTGAGCGTATTCTGCGCAGCCTTAAGCCTTTGCTTCTGCTTCTTCAGGCTCCTCGTGGTGGCAATAAGCCTTCTATGGAGGTTCTCTTGTTCCAAGTGCCTTTCCGAGATGATGTGTGCATCGTCGTCCGGACTGTTCTCCTCTCCGGAGACAGGTTGATGAGTTTTACCCTCGGTGTCGCCGTGATCGGACAGCGGCTCCGTACTATGTTCGCCGTCCGCTGGCTCATCCTGCTCCATCGCTGGGTCGTTTCCTTTGGAGTCGACCAGGGTATTATTCTTTCCTGCGTTGTTATCGCTGTTTTTGCTGAGGCGGGATTTGGAGCGGCGCCTATGTCGTCGCTTTGGTTGCTTTTCGAGGGAATTATCCTTCGCTGCATCCTTATGTTCCTCGTAGTTGTTTTCTTTGGGTGTATCCACCATGTATATATCATATGATGAAGTGGCTGTCCAGCGCCCTGTGGGCGGTGGTTCCTGTACCTCTCATGCATCGTCGTCCATACCATCGATGTCTTCGGAGTCGAAATTAAGCATGTCGGTTAAGTCGTCGACAGTGGCTATTAAGTGGGTGGTGGGTGGGGAACGAATTTCTTCGTCGTCCGCTTCCCACTTGAGCCGAGCATAGTTCGGCCAAGGATCTTGTAGCGACCCGACCCGAATGGATCAAGTCTCTGTGCTTAAGTGTCATCCCTGGATCGCTATGCTGACACACACAGTACTCGAGGATTTATAACAGAGGTAAATCACATGTATAAATAACGTAAATACTATTACCTCAATCCAAATAGTGGAAGTAACAAGGTTGTGGATTCCCATCAACACCAACGGCAAAGTTGAGTGTAGAAATCGTAACCCTAACGTATCACTTACTCGTCGTAAGATCCTGCAACATGAGACGTTGCAGCCACAAAGGGTCAGTACATTGAATGTACTGGCAAATTCACACTGTAGAGCAATGCTGAAATATGGCTATCACTACATGCATATATGGCTGGTGGAAAGCTCTATGGTTACAGTTTTGCGAAAAGCCAATTTTTCCCTACTACAAAGGAATAAATTTATTTAACTATCATGGTGGTTGTTAAACATTGAGAATGGTTGACAGCATTCTCAATCCCAATTAAGCATCATCATTAAAACCCAACAAAATTAATTAAAGTAACATGATGAGATCAACAGGATAATCCAAGAACTAGATACTCAAGATTGTCCATAACCGTGGACACGGCTAACCATGATTAGTTTATACACTCTGCAGAGGTTTGTGCACTTTTCCCACAAGACTCGATCTCCTTCGTTTGATTTCTCGCACTACATGGTGTTTGAGAAACGGATGACCGAGACATAGTCTTTCAGAAGCGCTAGCACCTTACGGATGGATAGACCGTACCAACCTACAACCCCTACATCAGCTAGTCTACCACTGTAAGAGTTCCCACGACTTAATCAACTATGCTAGAGCCCATAGTAGCATGTGGCTGCACACGGAAGTTTCTGGCATGAATAATCTTATGATCCCTTTGAGCCTGGGTGGCGGTCCATAAAAAAACAGGCAAATCCCGTCTACCCAGGTGCCTAGATAGGCAAATCCTGGAATAGCCAGGTACCTCAATCCACCCAGATGTGTGTTTAAGTTGCCACCTTAGATAAACCATTTATTAACATTCTCACATTTGTCATGGATATTCACTCAAACCCAATCCACGTCTACGAGCATAGCATGGCATAATAAGCAAACGTAGAAGTAACTCCCAAGGGTTTGATAATGAAACAAGTAATAGGTACTACCTCAACTACTTCCCAAAACCCACAATTTAATTAGATCCTAATCATGCAATGTTTGAGGATTGATCTAATGCATAAAAACTGGGTATGAAAAGGGATATGATCAAAGTGTGAACTTGCTGCAATGTTGGCGAAGATGGTTACTTTTCGTAACTCTTGATAGTTCTACTTGTCACACTCCGGTCAATCTATCATAAGCAAGCAATAGTAACCACACATAAGCAATCACTCAAAAGATCAGAAAGATCGAAGAAGATGATTCGGAAAACATCAAAACCAAGCAAATAACTCTTGCAACATAAAACAATTTCTAACAGTACCAAAATTATATGAATTTGGCCTTATCAGAAAGTTTAGGTCAAGAGCTTCGATTTGCAAAAAGAATCAACTCAAACGGAGTTATAAAACTCAAGTTATGATCAAACGAAGTTCAAATTCAAATCTGATCTAATTCAAATTTTAAACTTTCAAAAACATGTTTAATTTGATTATCTGGATAGAGGGGATCATAATGAAGAAGTGGGCGTTGGTTTCGTTGGATTTGGACAAATGGTGTAAAAGATGTGAGCGTTTGAAAACCAGGGGTTAAACTGGAAAAAAATACTACATCTAGGTCCCTGGCCACGTGTCAGATTGTTAGTGGCTGAAAACTGTTCGCTGCATAGACTAAACAGCGAACGTCCTCTAACTAAGGGATAACGGTTCAAAAAGAACAAAAAAAACTAACCTAATCTAATCTAGATCGCCTATTCTAGATCGGACGGGCGAGGGGGAGAGGCAAGGCGTACCGCGGCGGTGGTGGCTGAGTACTGTGTGTGTCAGCATACCGATCCAGGGATGACACTTAAGCACAGAGACTTGATCCATTCGGGTCGGCTCGCTACAAGATGGTATCAGAGCACATGTTGACTATAGGACGTGACCCTAGAAACTGTCAAGCCCATAGGAAGATTTATTCCCTACAACTTTCTTTTCAAAAAGATCTTTTACCTCTCTTCTCTTCTAAGCTTATTCAAATATTCCCTTTTAGTGAGAGTATACCCCTTTCCCCTTTTGACCACTCGAAGATTCGACTGATGAGACCACTCCAAGGAGTACAAGATATCAGGACAACCACGAGCACTACGGAATGAAGGAGATTTTACCGTGCATTACAATGACGGAAACTACAACGGTGAAGACTCCGAAGACTAGGAGAATTTGAAGGCTTTGAAGAATTTCCGAATTTGTATGACCTAGGAAGGCACCCCTTATGGAACTTGGCAGACTATGGAAGCTGTCAATACCCGAGATCAAGGTGTATCAGAGAAAGACCGGAACATGGAGCATTAGAACTCAAAGTTTTTGTCAAGAAAACCCTAAGACAGGAGATATCAATTATGGAATGAAAGCTCATGGCAATAACATGGGCATAGACATGGCTAACCATGGTGTTATTGCCCGCCTATGCTATTGTCACCATGCGGAGTTAAGCGTATAGATGCATGGAAGAATTGGATGGTAGAAGGTTGAAGGAGCATCTGTCAGCGAAGGATGCAGTTTTAACATAGCTGGTGTACCACCAGTATCTGGAGTATTACATCAAGAATTTTAAGATGGACCTTTAAGAAGCTATATTTGACAAGGAAGCAGTTCGTGAAGAACTCAGGACCCAGAAGCTGAAAGTAGCCAAGCTGGAGAAGCAAAACCCCGAGATACCAGAGATTAGTCATGAACTGAAGGACAGTAGGATCATGGTTCATGTCGAGGTTGATGAAACCCAGAAGTTTGGAACGCAACTCCAGAAATATTAAAGGACGTCACGATAGACTTTGCGACAACAGAGATGATATGGCATAGGAACTTGAGAGGGACAAGCATGATCAGAAGAAGCCATCGGAGACATGAACAAGACTTGAAGAGTTTGGTGACGTTGAAGATTTATTGACCATTAGAAGACCAAATCCCGTTGTACCTATGTTAGATGCGACGTTTGTGAGCTGTCATTTGTTTGTTGTTTTCCGACAGCCACAAAATAAAAATCTGTCTTTTCAAAACTATTGTTTGTATTGTGTGTATCCCTCTCTATCTCTCCTATCCACCCCAAAACCCCTGGACCCAATAGAGGATGAATGGAGATGAGCTTGTATTGTCTGGATCAATGAGTCAATTGGAGAGAGACTGATGGATTCAGAACATGGAGGATCACATGGAGAATAACCCTATAGCCGGAAAGGATATGACCCAGCATGCTCTTGAGTGCTTTGAAAGAGGTGCCACTACCTGGTAGAGGATGTACCAAACCATTAATGGATGGCAAGGAGTAACCACTTGGAAAGAATTTAAGTTGACTCTGCTAAAATCTCGGCTTGTGTCCCAGAAGTTGAAGCCTTATGGAAATGATATGGAGAAACCTGGTGCATGCAAGCTTTGTGGAGAAATAGGACACAACCATAAAGAAAATAAGGACGAATACCCTCATAAGCGGAGAATTACCAAATGAGTTGGCCGAAGATCTCAGGGAGCTTCGTTTGGAGATAGTCCCCATAAGTTTGTTGCAGCAATAGAAGTTCAGTGAACATTAGTGGGAAAGCTTCGAGAAGCTTAAAAGGATGGCAAAGAGATTGCTGAGATAAAGGAGAAAATGAGCAAAGGAAAGGCCAAAGGTTTTCGTAAGAATGAGCACGACACCTTATGGTTCGAGGACCGTGTATATGTTCCCAATAATGCAAAGATCAGGAAGTAAATACTTCAGGAGGCTCATGACTCACCATACTCGATTAATACAAAACACCAAGATGTATTTGGATTTGAAGGAGCGTTTCTGGTGGCCTGGTATGAAGAAGGATATTGCGGAGTATGTATTCGTAGGTGATGTATGCCAGAGAGAGTAAAAGCAGAACATCTGAAGCCAGCAGGATTACTACAGCCTATGCCGATACCCGAATGGAAGTGGGATAAGCTTGGCATGGATTTCATTACCGGATTTCCCTGAACCTGAACGGGATATGATTCTATCTGGGTAGTAGTTGATTCGTTTGACCAAAGTGGCTCACTTTATCCTAGTGAAAACCACCTATACAAGTGAGAAGTTGGCCAAGATATATTTGACCAGGATCGTATGTCTGCATGGAGTTCCGAGGACCATCGTATCAGATAGAGGAACATAGTTTACCTCAAAGTTTTGGAATCAGCTGCACCAGACTTTGGGTACTAGGCTAGAATTCAGTACAACCTTTCATCCGCAGACAGATGGATAGACCGAGAGAGTCAATCAGATTCTGGAGGACATGTTTAGAACGTGTGCGCTAGCTTATGGATCTAGTAGGGATGATAATCTACCTTACGCGGAGTTCTCATAAAACAACAGTTACCCAGCCAGTTTGAAGATGGCCCCGTTTTGTATGGGAGAAGGAGCCAGACACCGTTGATGTGGGATGAAGTTGGAGACCGTCAGTTGTTTGGACCAAATGTGATCAAGGAGTCGGAAGAGAATGTTAAGTGGATTCGAGATAGATCAAGGTAGCTCATCCAGCGGAAGAGTTATGCACTCAAAAATGCAAGGAGGTAGTCTATGAAATCGGAGCAGAGCATATCTTTGTGTGTCCCTCTGCGAGGAGTTAAGCGATTTGGAGTTAAGGAAAGTTAGCCCGAGATTTGTAGGACCATACCGAGTTTTGGGCGTATGGGAGAAGTGGCCAACAAATTGGAGTCACCGAAGGACTGTCGGGAGTTCATGATGTGTTTCACGTTTCGAGTTGAAGAAGTGCCATGCGAGATGGCCAATATTCCCTGTGGGGCGCATGACCACGAAAGGATAATGATGTTCCACGAAGTGTAGTATGGACTTCATAAGTATAAGTTTTATATCGGGATGTGGGATATCCCACGAGGATGAAGAGATGAATTACTATTGGATATAAAGGAGGTATGATGTTGGAAATATGGATCAATGAAAATTCCATGATGAGTCTGAGTAATCATGTCCTAGTTTGGTGCCAATAGAAGGAAGGAAGACAGTACAATTGGATGGATTTAAGAATACTAGGAAGTTGGAAGTTGGAATAATGATCAGAAGCCCGAGGATAAGTTCAAGGACTACAAGTGATGAGATGGGCCATAACCCACAGGCCCCAGGACCTGCCAAGAAGCAAGCACATTCTTGCTGAAGGAAAAACCCTGGAAAAAGTTACGATTTTATCAACCGACGATTCTATACGAGTTTACCCAAAACCTGAGAGTTGTTAAGGAATGATAGATGTTTGTTTGGCTTGCAGAATCAATGGATTTATCCGAACTTGGTTCGTCGACAAGAGAAATTCTGCAATGCTTGTGAGGATGACCGAGTGTTAGAGTGCGAGATTCGCTAAACCATGTACAAGGTAATGATTTGGGTGCGGGATGGATTGATCACCATACCGACTTACTCTTATTATTCGCTTTGCTATATGGGATGGTAAATCTGAGTGACTTACCTATAGTAGAGAGACGACGATCAAAACCTTGTTTGAACCTTAGAATGCTATAAGTATTTTCCCTTGTACACGGCAGCTGTTGCCAATCGTAGGATATACGGTGAGGTTCGACCCAGACCCATTTCCTGCAGGAGAAACCATAAATTGTTGACCACCATGAGATATCGATAGTTGTTAGTATTGGCGCCAGACCCGCTAGCTAAGAAGACCCAATCTCGGAATAACCTTACCAAGAGGAAAAAAAGGACAAAAGAATTGAGGAAAAGGTTATGCCGTACCGGAAGAGCCCAGAGAAGGAATTATACTGAAGATCTGAGAAGACCGACACTGTCAGTAATAAGGATGGAGTATATGAGTTTTGATGGAACCGTAACCATGCTTCTAAGGGTGGTAGCACCGAGACCCGGAGACGATCGATGGATTTTGAGAAGACCCCCAAACCCTAACCTATTTCTTTCTAGCCTCTCCGAATCTCGAGGACGAGATTCATTTTAAGGGTGGTAGGTTTGTAACTCCCAAAATACTAAATTTTGGAATGTTATAATAAATAGTTAGATTTGATTGATTGTTTGATTGATTGAGTGAAATTTGAAACTTTTTGAAAGTTAAATGAGAGGGAATAAGAGGACTTTCCCAAACTTTCATTTTCTTTTCTGATCTTCTTGAATTCAAATTCTTTTCAAATACAAAACCCTTGAGCGAAGATGATATGACTTCTTCCATTTAATTAAATGAAAGGGTATTTGAAAATATTTGAATTTCATTTGGAAATATTTAGATTCATAAACTTCATGCAACTCAATGATTTTCACGAGCGAAGATAAAATGACTTCTTCAAATTATATGAAATATGAGTTGGGAGTTTCAAAGGATTAAATTCAAAGTTCTTTTGAATTTATTTTCAATTGGAGTTATTTGAGTTTTATTCAAATTATTTTTCTCCAAAAAAATATATAGAAATTAGGGTAACATGATTCCTACAATAGAAAATTGGAGATAAATAAATTTGAATTCATTTTGGTATTTTTAAAATGATTTTTATTGGATTTTATTGGACCAGTAGCACTCTTTGATTTATCTGAATTATTGAGGATTTTATTTGATGCTAGAATAATATTCAAGTGGTAGAAAATATTTTTCTGAAATTTTGATATATTATATGCCTATATAATATATTTTTATTGCTTCTATTTTTTTATGTTCTTTTCTGTCTGTTTTTTTATAAAAAAACTCTTCGAACAGTGCCAGGCCGAAGCCCAGCACTGCTCTCTCTCCCTCTCTTTCCCCGCTGTCGACTGGGCCGGCCCAAGGCCCGACCGCTGCCGCGGCCCAGCCCACCGCCACGCCATCCCCGACCTCGAGCCGGAGGCCGGATCTCCCACGACGCCGTCGCCGCCGTGTCCTTCTCGGACACCGCCGCCGCCGCCTTTGCCGCCCCCTCCCGCAAGCCACGCTGCCCTCTCCGCCCCTCCATAAATACCGGAGCCCGGCTCCGTTCCCCTCCCCAGCCACCGCCGCCGACGCCCCGCACACCCTCGCCGGAGTTGCAAACTCCGACGAGATCCGCTGCCGCCGCCCCGCTCCGTCCCGTCGCCGTGGACCACCGCCGACACCGCCATCTTCCTCGCCTCGCCGCGCCGCCCCTCCCCAACCTCTCCGTTGACCCCCTAGACGACCGGAGCCGCCTCCCCGTCGATGTCTGAGCCGCCGCCGCCGTCTCCCTCGCCGCCGGCAGCCACCACCGCCGCGGTACGCCTCGCCTCTCCCCCTCGTCCGTCCGATCTAGAATAGGCGATCTAGATTAGATTAGGTTTGTTTTTTTGTTTTTTTTTCGAACCGTTATCCCTTAGTTAGAGGATATTCGCTGTTTAGTCTACGCAGTGAACGGTTTTCAGCCACTAACAATCTGACACGTGGCCAGGGACCTAGATGTAGTAATTTTTTTTCCAGTTTAACCACTGGTTTTCAAACGCTCACATCTTTTACACCGTTTGTCCAAATCCAACGAAACCAACGCCCACTTCTTCGTTATGATCCCCTCTATCCAGATAATCAACTTAAACATGTTTTTGAAAGTTTAAAATTTGAATTAGATCAGATTTGAATTTGAACTTCGTTTGATCATAACTTGAGTTTTATAACTCCGTTTGAGTTGATTCTTTTTGCAAATCGAAGCCCTTGACCTAAACTTTCTGATAAGGCCAAATTCATATAATTTTGGTACTGTTAGAAATTGTTTTATGTTGCAAGAGTTATTTGCTTGGTTTTGATGTTTTCCGAATCGTCTTCTTCGATCTTTCTGATCTTTTGAGTGATTGCTTATGTGTGGTTACTATTGCTTGCTTACGATAGATTGACCGGAGTGTGACAAGTAGAACTATCAAGAGTTTTGAGTGCGAACCATCTTCGTCAACATTGCAGGCAAGTTCACACTTTGAAGGAGCCATCAAGCCTTACCGTGACGGCACAGTGGAACTCTCAATGAAAGCACTAATGTCGGTGTCAAAACCGGCGGATCTCGGGTAGGGGGTCCCGAACTGTGCGTCTAAGGCTAATGGTAACAGGAGTCGGGGGACACAATGTTTACCCAGGTTCGGGCCCTCTCGATGGAGGTAATACCCTACTTCCTGCTTGATTGATCTTGATGATATGAGTATTACAAGAGTTGATCTACCACGAGATCGTAGAGGCTAAACCCTAGAAGCTAGCCTATGATTATGATTGTGATTGTTGTCCTACGGACTAAACCCTCTGGTGTATATAGACACCGGAGGGGGCTAGGGTTACACAGAGTAGGTTACAGAGAAGGAGATCTACATATCCAAATCGCCAAGCTTGCCTTCCACGCAAAGGAGAGTCCCGCTCGGACACAGGACGAAGTCTTCAATCTTGTATATTCATAGTCCAACAGTCCGGCCAAAGTATATAGTCCGGTTGTCCGAGGACCCCCTAATCCAGGACTCCCTCAGGGGGCACCCCATAGACACACAAGTTGATCAGTTGATCTTTTAGCCGTGTGCGGTGCCCCCCTCCACCATAATCCACCTCGGTCATATCGTAGCAGTGCTTAGGTGATGCCCTGCATCGGTAGCATCATCATCACCGTCATCACGTCGTCGTGCTGACGGAACTCTCCCTTGAAGCTCTGCTGGACCGTGAGTTCGTGGGACGTCACCGAGCTGAACGTGTGCTGAACTCGGAAGTGTCGTGTGTTTGGTACTTGGATCGGTCGGATTGTGAAGATGTACGACTACATCAACCGCGTTGTCATAACGCTTCTGCTTACGGTCTACGAGGGTACGTGGACGACACTCTCCCCTCTCGTTGCTATGCATCACCATGATCTTGCATGTGCGTAGGATTTTTTTTGAAAGTACTACGTTCCCCAACAGTGGCATCCGAGCCAGGTTTATGTGTAGATGTTATATGCACGAGTAGAACAGTAATGAGTTGTAGGCGATACAAGTCATACTGCTTATCAGCATGTCATACTTTGATTCGGCAGTATTGTTGGATGAAGCGGCCCGGACCGACATTACGCGTACGCTTACGCGAGACTGGTTCTACCGACGTGCTTCGCACACAGGTGGCTGGCGGGTGTCAGTTTCTCCAACTTTAGTTGAATCGAGTGTGGCTACGCCCGGTCCTTGTGAAGGTTAAAACATCACATACTTGACGAAATATCTTTGTGGTTTTGATGCGTAGGTAAGAACGGTTCTTGCTCAGCCCGTAGCAGCCACGTAAAACTTGCAACAACAAAGTAGAAGACGTCTAACTTGTTTTTGCAGGGCATGTTGTGATGTGATATGGTCAAGACATGATGCTAAATTTTATTGTATGAGATGATCATGTTTTGTAACAGAGTTATCGGCAACTGGCAGGAGCCATATGGTTGTCGCTTTATTGTATGAAATGTAATTGCCATGTAATTGCTTTACTTTATCACTAAGCGTTAGCAATAGTCATAGAAGCAATAGTTGGCGAGACGACAACGATGCTATGATGGAGATAAAGGTGTCACGCCGGTGACGATGGTGATCATGATGGTGCTTTGGAGATGGAGATCAAAGGCACAAGATGATGATGGCCATATCATATCACTTATATTGATTGCATGTGATGTTTATCTTTTATGCATCTTATTTTGCTTAGATCGCCGGTAGCATTATAAGATGATCTCTCACTAAATTTCAAGGTATAAGTGTTCTCCCTGAGTATGCACCGTTGCGAAAGTTCGTCGTGCCGAGACACCACGTGATGATCGGGTGTGATAAGCTCTACGTTCACATACAATGGGTGCAAGACAGTTTTGCACACGCAGAATACTCGGGTTAAACTTGACGAGCCTAGCACATGCAGATATGGCCTCGAAACACTAAGACCGAAAGGTCGAGCGTGAATAATATAGTAGATATGATCAACATAGTGATGTCCACCATTGAAAACTACTCCATCTCATGTGATGATCGGACATGGTTTAGTTGATATGGATCTCGTGTTCACTTAGATGATTAGAGGGATGTCTATCTAAGTGGGAGTTCTTAAGTAATTTGATTAATTGAACTTTAATTTATCATGAACTTAGTACCTGATAGTATTTTGCATGTCTATGTTGTTGTAGATAGATGGCCCGCATTGTTGTTCCGTTGAATTTTAATGCGTTCCTTGAGAAAGCAAATTTGAAAGATGATGGTAGCAATTACACGTACTAGGTCCGTAACTTGAGGATTATCCTCATTGCTGCACAGAAGAATTACGTCCTGGAAGCACCGCTAGGTGCCAAACCCGCTGCAGGAGCTACGCCAGATGTTATGAACGTCTGGCAGAGCAAAGCTGATGACTACACGATAGTTTAGTGTGCCATGCTTTACGCCTTAGAACCGGGACTTCAACGACATTTTGAACGTCATGGAGCATATGAGATGTTCCAGGAGTTGAAGTTAATATTTTAAGCAAATTCTCGGATAGAGAGATATGAAGTCTCCAATAAGTTCTACAACTGCAAGATGAGGGGGGAATAGTTCTGTCAGTGAGCATATACTCAAAATGTCTGGGTATAACAATCACCTGATTCAACTGGGAGTTAATCTTCCGGATGATAGTGTCATTGAGAGAATTCTTCAATCACTGCCACCAAGCTACAAGAGCTTTCCAATGAACTATAATATGCAAGGGATGGATAAGACAATTCCCGAGCTCTTTGCGATGCTATAGGCTGTGGAGGTAGAAATCAAGAAGGAGCATCAAGTGTTGATGGTCAACAAGACCACCAGTTTCAAGAAAAGGGTAAAGGGAAAAAGGGGAACTTCAAGAAGAACGGCAAGCAAGCTGATCAAGTGAAGAAGCCCAAGTCTGGACCTAAGCCTGAGACTGAGTGCTTCTACTGCAAAGGGACTGGTCACTGGAAGCGGAACTGTCCCAAGTATTTGGCGGATAAGAAGGATGGCAAGGTGAACAAAGCTATATGTGATATACATGTTATTGATGTGTACCTTACTAATGCTTGCGGTAGCACCTGGGTATTTGATACTGGTTCTGTTCCTTATATTTGCAACTCGAAATAGGGACTACAGATTAAGTGAAGATTGGCTAAGGACGAGGTGACGATGCGCGTGGGAAATGGTTCCAAAGTCGATGTGATCGCGGTCAGCATGCTACCTCTACATCTACCTTCGGGATTAGTTTTAGACCTAAATAATTGTTATTTGGTGCCAGCGTTGAGCATGAACATTATATCTGGATCTTGTTTGATGCGAGACGATTATTCATTTAAATCTAAGAATAATGGTTGTTCTATTTATATGAGTAATATCTTTTATGGTCATGCACCCTTGAAGAGTGGTCTATTTTTTGATGAATCTTGATAGTAGTGATACACATATTCATAATGTTGAAGCCAAAAGATGCACAATTGATAATGATAGTGTAACTTATTTTTGGCATTGTCGTTTAGGTCATATTGGTATAAAGTGCATGAAGAAACTCCATTCTGATGGACTTTTGGAATCACTTGATTATGAATCACTTGGTACTTGCGAACCATGCCTCATGGGCAAGATGACTAAAACGCCATTCTCCGGAACAATGGAGCGAGCAACAGATTTGTTGGAAATCAAACATACTGATGTATGTGGTCCGATGAATGTTGAGGCTCGTGGCGGGTATCATTATTTTCTCACCTTCACAGATGATTTGAGCAGATATGGGTATATCTACTTGATGAAACATAAGTCTAAAACATTTGAAAAGTTCAAAGAATTTCAGAGTGAAGTGGAAAATCATCATAACAAGAAAATAAAGTTTCTGCAATCTGATCATGGAGGAGAATATTTGAGTTACGAGTTTTGTTCTTCATTTGAAACAATGTGGAATAGTTTCGCAACTCACGCCACCCGGAACACCACAGTGTAATGGTGTGTCCGAACATCGTAATCGTACTTTACTAGATATGGTGCGATCTATGATGTCTCTTACTGATTTACCGCTATATTTTTGGGGTTATGCTTTAGAGACGGCTGCATTCACGTTAAATAGGGCACCATCTAAATCCATTGAGACGACGCCTTATGAACTGTGGTTTGGCAAGAAACCAAAGTTGTCGTTTCTTAAAGTTTGGGGCTGCGATGCTTATGTGAAAAAGCTTCAACCTGATAAGCTTGAACCCAAATCAGAGAAATGTGTCTTCATAGGATACCCAAAGGAGATTGTTGGGTACACCTTCTATCACAGATCCGAAGGCAAGACATTCGTTGCTAAGAATGGATCCTTTCTAGAGAAGAAGTTTCTCTCGAAAGAAGTGAGTGGGAGGAAAGTAGAACTTGATGAGGTAACTTTACCTACTACCTTATTGGAAAGTAGTTCATCACATAAGTCTGTTCTTGTGACTACTACACCAATTAGTGAGGAAGCTAATGATGATGATCATTTAACTTACAATAAAGTTACTACCGAACCTCGTAGGTCAAACAGAGTAAGATCCGCACCAGAGTGGTACGGTAATCCTGTTCTGGAGGTCATGTTACTTGACCATGACGAACCTACGAACTATGAGGAAGCGATGATGAGCCCAGATTCCGCAAAATGGCTTGAGGCCATCAAATCTGAGATGGGATCCATGTATGAGAACAAAGTGTGGACTTTGGTTGACTTGCCCGATGATCGGCAAGCCATCGAGAATAAATGGATCTTCAAGAAAAAAAGAGCTGACGGTAATGTTACTGTCTACAAAGCTCGACTTGTTGCAAAAGGTTTTTGACAAGTTCAAGGAGTTGACTACTATGAGAGTTTCTCACCCATAGCGATGCTTAAGTCCGTCCGAATCATGTATTATGATTATGAAATTTGGCAAATGGATGTAAAGACTGCATTCCTGAATGGATTTCTGGAAGAAGAGTTGTATATGATGCAACCTGAAGGTTTTATCGATCCAAAGGATGCTAACAAAGTGTGCAAGCTCCAGCGATCCATCTATGGACTGGAGTAAGCATCTCGGAGTTGGAATAAACGTTTTGATAGTGTGATCAAAGCATATGATTTTATACAGACTTTTGGATAAGCCTGTATTTACAAGAAAGTGAGTGGGAGCTCTGTAGCATTTCTAATATTATACGTGTATGACATATTGTTGATTGGAAATGATATAGAATTTCTGGACAACAAGATACTTGAATAAGAGTTTTTCAATGAAAGACCTCGGTGAAGCTGCTTATATATTGGGCATCAAGATCTATAGAGATAGATCAAGACGCTTAATTGGACTTTCACAAAGCACATACCTTGATAAAGTTTTGAAGAAGTTCAAAATGGATCAAGCAAAGAAAGGGTTATTTCCTGTGTTACAAGGTGTGAAGTTGAGTCAGACTCAATGCCCGGCCACATCAGAAGATAGAGAGAAAATGAAAGATGTTCCCTACGCTTCAAACATAGGCTCTATCATGTATGCAATGTCGTGTACCAGACCTGATGTGTGCCTTGCTATTAGCTTAGCAGGGAGGTACCAAAGTAATCCAGGAGTGGATCACTGGAAAGCGGTCAAGAACATCCTGAAATACCTGAAAAGGACTAAGGATATGTTTCTCATTTATGGAGGTGATAAAGATCTTGTCGTAAATGGTTATGTCGATGCAAGCTTTGACACTGATCCGGATGACTCTAAGTCACAAACTGGATACGTGTTTATATTGAATGGTGGAACTGTCAGTTGGTGCAGTTCTAAGCAAAGCGTCGTGGCGGGATCTACGTGTGAAGCGGAGTACATAGCTGCTTCAGAAGCAGCAAATGAAGGAGTTCATATCCGATCTAGATGTCATACCTAGTGCATCGGGTCCAATGAAAACCTTTTGTGACAATACTGGTGCAATTGCCTTGGCAAAGGAATCTAGATTTCACAAGAGAACTAAGCACATCAAGAGACGCTTCAATTCCATCCGCGACCAAGTCAAGGAGGGAGACATAGAGATTTCAAGATACATACATATCTGAATGTTGCAGACCCGTTGACTAAGCCTCTCTCACGAGCAAAACATGATCAGCACCAAGACTCCATGGGTGTTAGAATCATTACTGTGTAATCTAGATTATTGACTCTAGTGCAAGTGGGAGACTAAAGGAAATATGCCCTTGAGGCAATAATGAAGTTGTTATTTATATTTCCTTATATCATGATAAATTTTTATTATTCATGCTAGAATTGTATTAACCGGAAACTTAGTACATGTGTGAATATATAGACAAACAGAGCATCACTAGTATGCCTCTACTTGACTAGCTCGTTGAATCAAAGATGGTTAAGTTTCCTAGCCATGTACATGAGTTGTCATTTGATTAACGGGATCACATCATTAGAGAATGATGTGATTGACTTGACCCATTCCATTAGCTTAGCATTTGATTGTTTGGTATATTGCTATTGCTTTCTTTATGACTTATACATGTTCCTATGACTATGAGATTATGCAACTCCCGAATACCTGGAGAAACACTTTGTGTGCTACCAAACGTCACAACGTAACTGGGTGATTATAAAGGTGCTCTACAGGTGTCTCCAATGGTATTTGTTGAGTTGGCATAGATCAAGATTAGGATTTGTCACTCTGATTGTCGGAGAGGTATCTCTGGGCCCTCTCGGTAATGCACATCACTACAAGCCTTGCAAGCAATGTAACTAATGAGTTAGTTGCGAGATAATGTATTACGGAACGACTAAAGAGACTTGCCGGTAAGGAGATTAAACTAGGTATTAAGATACCGACGATCGAATCTCGGGCAAGTAACATACCGATGACAAAGGGAACAACGTATGTTGTTATGCGGTTTTACCGATAAAGATCTTCGTAGAATATGTAGGAGCCAATATGAGCATCCAGGTTCCGCTATTGGTTATTGACCGGAGACGTGTCTCGGTCATGTATACATAGTTCTCGAACCCGTAGGGTCCGCACGCTTAACGTTCGGTGACGATCGATAATATGAGTTTATGTGTTTTGATGAACTGAAGGTAGTTCGGAGTCTCGGATATGATCACGGACATGACGAGGAGCCTCGAAATGGTTGATACATAAAGATCGATATATTGGATGACTATGTTTGGACTTCGGAAGGGTTCCGGGTAAGTTCGGACAAATAATGGAGTACCGGGGGGTTACTGGAACCCCCCGGGGAGTGTAATTGGCCTATTGGGCCTTAGTGGAGAAGAGGAGGGGTGGCCAGGGCAGGCCGCGCGCCCCCTCCCCCTCTAGTCCGAATTGGACAAGGAAGGGGGAGGGCGGCGCTCCCCTTTTTCCTTCCCCCTCTCTCCTCCTTCCTACCCTCCTACTCCTACTCTTGGAAGGGTTGGAGTCCTACTCCCGGTGGGAGTAGGACTTCCTTTGGGGCTCGCCTAGGAGGCCGGCCCCCTCCCCCTCCTCCACTCCTTTATATACAGGGGAGGGGGGCACCTCGTAGACACACAAGTTGATCAGTTGATCTTTTAGCCGTGTGCGGTGCCCCCCTCCACCATAATCCACCTCGTCCATATCGTAGCGGTGCTTAGGCGAAGCCCTGCGTCGGTAGCATCATCGTCACCGTCATCACGCCATCGTGCTAACGGAACTCTCCCTCGAAGCTCTGCTACATCGTGAGTTCATGGGACGTCACCGAGCTGAACGTGTGCTGAACTCGGAGGTGCCGTGTGTTCGGTACTTGGATCGGTCGGATCGTGAAGACGCACGACTACATCAACCGCATTGTCATAACGCTTCCTCTTACGGTCTACGAGGATACATTGACGACACTCTCCCCTCTCGTTGCTATGCATCACCATGATCTTGCGTGTGCGTAGGATTTTTTTTGAAATTACTACGTTCCCCAACAGTTATAAGCAATGGTAATATATGAAACTAGTCCCAAAGTGATAGATATTCAAGAGGGATAATAAAAACTATCATGAAGATCATTGGATATTAAAACTTGATTCCTTGCAATAGTTTTGCGATATGGAGATACTAATATGTGAGTCATGTTGATGAGTAATTAAGCTTTAGTAGGAATATTGGCGTTAAGGTTTGTGATTCCCTATGCAAGCAAAAAAATTAATAGTTATGCAATGAAGTTACATCCTACTTGTGGTGCATTATTCTATGTTAGTTATGCTTAATGCTCATTTATGATTGTTTTTGTTTCTTGGTTGGTTACTTCTCAATCTAGTTGCTACACTTTCCTTGTACTAAGCTGGAATACTGCTTGTGCATCCAACTCCTTAAACCCAAAGTTGTGCCAAATGAGTCCACCACATCTACCTATATGCAGTATTTCCATGTCGTTCCAAAGTAAATTTGTATGGTGCCAACTCTAATTTTCAAAATGAATTCCCTTTTTGTGTGCCCGTACCGCTCATGAAGTGGTAGGGGTGGCCAATATTTTCCATGCTAGATATTTTATTCTCACGACGAGTGTTTATTCACATGTCATTACACGAGAGTGTGGCAAGGTAATGGGGATGCCCAGTCCAAAAATGAAAAGAAATTTACTTTGTGTTATCAAATAATAAACTCCTTGGAAAGTGTTGGTATGGAAGGCACCCGTGGATACGGGTAGCCATGGATTTTGAAAGAATGGTGAAAAAATGAATAAACTTTATTTTATGTTTGGGAACCTCCTATGATTTATCTAGCATTGAAAGTATTGGGAATTCTTAGTCGTTTTCGTTTACGGGAAAAGCATGCCTCTCAAAACAATTTTATCTCTCAATTTAAGCTTTGAGCTCTAGCACCTCTACAAATCTCTGCTCCCCTCTGCGAAGGGTCTATCTATTTACCTTTATGCAATTTTTATTTTTATTGAGTCTCCATCCTCTCTTATAAAGCACCAACTAGGGAATACTATTATCATATTTGTGCATTGGATGTAGCTAATATTTGAGTGTGTTTCTGGAATGGATCAATGATTGAGCATAATGGGCCAGGGATAGCTTTCTTTAGTGTTGATATTTTGAAAGAGATGGTTGCTTGTTGATATGCTTGAGTATTGAGGTCTTCATGTCAAATCATAGACTGTTGCTTTGAATCATCTAAAGTCCAAATGTTACTACAAAGAAAGAATTTGTGATGAATATGATGGGTAACATGCCACATCGAAAATTCTGTTTTTATCATTTACCTACTCAAGGACGAGCATGAATTAAGCTTGGGAATGCTGATACGTCTCCAACGTATCTATAATTTTTTATTGTTTCATGCTATTAAAGTATCAATCTTGGATGTTTTATACTCATATACTAGCAACTTTATATCATATTTTGGGACTAACTTATTGACATAGTGCCCAGTGCCAGTTGCTGTTTTTTGCTTTTTTTTACCTTGTAGAATATCAATACCAAAAGGAGTCCACATGCCACGAATTTTTTTGGAAATTTTTTTCTGCCCAGAAGACACCCAGGAGGCCAAAGAAGTGCATGGGAGGAGGCTCGTGGAGCCCACTAGGCACCAGGGCACACCAGAAGGCCCAGGCGCCCCCTGGTGGGTAGCGGGCACCATGGGAAGCTACTCCACCGAACTCTGGCTCTATAAATATTCTGAAATCCCAAAACCCTATGGGAGTCGACGAAACACAATTCCAGCCGCCGCAAGTTCCAGAACCATGAGATCCAATGTAGAGGCCTTTTTCGGCACTCTGCCGAAGGGGGAAACCATCACGGAGGGGTTCTTCATCATCACCCTTGCCTCCCCGATGATGCATGACTAGTTTACTACAGACCTATGGGTCCGTAGGTAGTAGCTAGATGGCTTCTTCTCTCTTTTTGATCTTCAATACAATGTTCTCCTCGATGTTCTTGGAGGTCTATCTGATGTAATGACTTTTTGCGGTGTGTTTGTTGGGATCCGATGAATTGTGAGTTTATGATCAGATCTATCCATGAATATTATTTGAGTCTTTGTTGAACCCTTTTATGCATGATCTTTATAGCCTCGTATTTCTTCTCCAAAACTTTGGTTTGATTTGGCCAACTAGATTGATTTTTCTTGCAATGGAAAGAGGTGCTTTATGATGGGTTCGATCTTGCGGTGCTCAATCTCAGTGACAGAAAGAGACATGAATCGCATGTATCGTTGCTATTAAGAATAACAAGATGGGGTCTATTCCTACATGAATAGATCTTGTCTACATCATGTCATCGTTCTTATTGCATTACTCTGTTTCTCCATGAACTTAATACACTAGATGCATGCTGGATAGTGGTCGATGTGTGGAGTAATAGTAGTAGATGCAGGCAGGAGTCGGTCTACTAATCTTGGAAGTGATGCCTATATACATGATCATTGCCTTGGATATCGTCATAATTATTTGTTTTTCTATCAATTGCCCAACATTAATTTGTCTACCCACCGTATGCTATTTTCTCGAGAGAAGCATCTAGTGAAATCTATGGCCCCGGGGTCTATTTCCTATCATATTATTTTCAGATCTATTTATCAAAAAATCCAAAAATATGTTGTTGCACCTTTATTTATTTATTTTATTTTGTGTTTTAGTTAGATCTATTTATCAAATCCAATATAGTTTAATCTATCTCAATACCGAGGAGGAATTGACAACCCCTCTTACGCATTGGGTTGCAAGTTTTTATTGTTTGTGTGCAGGTGTTGTTTACATAGTGTTGCTTGGTTATCCTACTGGATTGATAACCTTGGTTTAACCGAGGGAAATAATTACCGTTGATGTGATGCATCATCCTCTCCTCTTTGGGGAATTACCAACGCAGATACAAGCAATCACCCACCAGCTCGTCGCCCTTTCAAGTTTGAATTTGGGATGGCTGCAATGGGTAGGCTTTGTAGACATAATCAAGAATGTATGGGACAGGCCCGCCATTGGTCGTACACCTAGGGACTGCCATCATCCTATGTGCAACGCGCGCAACGTGTTCTCATGGCCAGACTCGGCTTCTGCCACTTGGACGACGAGCCATCTGTCGACTGCTTGGCAAGATGTGCTGACCTGTTCAAAGACCCACTGCCCCCATCTAGCATTGACACGCTAACTAAACGGTTCGCTCTGGAGCCGTTCGCGCTGGCGGTGCCGATGGAGGTGGCTTGCTGAGGGCGCGGCCTCTTGTACGTGGTTGTGGGCCTTTCTGATGTCGATAAACTATTGCAATCATAATGTGCTAGTGTGGAATGTCTGTGGGCTAAATAATCCAAGTCGTGTTGCTGTCATTCGCTCCATTGTGGACGATGCCAATGCCTCTGTTGTTTGCTTCATCGCATCTAAACTGGCTGCAGTGGACAGGTTCACCATCTCAAGGGTTCTCGGCGCGCGGTATGACTCCTTTGTTGTGCTGCCTGCCGTCAACACTGCTGGTGGAATCATCATAGCCTGGCAGTCCGCATTGGTCAGCGTCTCCTCTTCTAGGGTTGACACGTTCTCGATGACTGTGGAGCTCGGCTTGCTGGATGAACCAAGCTGGAATCTCACGGTGGTCTACGGGCCGACATATGATGCGCTGAAAGTGCAATTCCTTCAAGAGCTGCGTGATATCCGCGTTGATAGACTGGGCATGTGGGCGGTAGCAGGCGATTTCAACCTCATAGTAGACGCTTAGGACAAAAGCAATGACCTGATCAATCGCCGCATGTTGGGGAGATTTAGGCGGCTGCTAAACGATCTACAGCTCAAGGAATCCGGCCTTGTAGGACGACGGTACACGTGGAGCAATGAGAGGAGGGCCCCTACCCTAGAAAAAATAGACCAATGGTTTGCATTTGTGGATTGGGATTACACCCATCAGAGTCATCTTCTTCAGGCCCTATCCACATCGCTTTCAGACCACTACCCCATCCTGATGGCAACGAACATCAATTTTCAGAGGAAGTCAAGGTTCCATTTCCAATCCTTCTGGCCAAAGATGGCTGGGTTCCAGGAGGCTGTTGATGCGGGCTAGTTCTCCACTATGCCTGCATCTGACCCTTCCTGGATCTGTTCAATAGGCTGAAAGCTACAGCCAAGGCCCTGTCATCGTGGAGTCAACGTTCCATAGGCAACATCAAGGAGCAAATCCAAATGGCACACGAGGTAATTCGCCTGATGGACGCTGCTATGGATCAGCGGCCGCTTTCTGACGCTGAGTTCTGGTTGCGTCGCCAACTCAAAAAGAAGATACTGGGGATGGCTTCCCTTCAACGCACCATTGTCAGGCAGCAGTCCTGTCTCTTGTGGCTCAAAGAAGGCGATGCAAATACTGGTTTCTTTCAGTCTTATGCGAGTGCGCGTCGTCGCCGGAATCACATCTTCAAATTGCAAAAGGAGGGATCTGAATCCACTTCCCAACAAGCCATGAACGAACTTGCCGCAGGTCATTTCGGCAAGTTAATTGGCACCCCGGGGCAACGCCGGCCTTGCTTGAATCTTCAACACCTGGACCTCCCTCCCGTGGACACAGTGCATCTTGAGCGTGACTTCTCTGACTGTGAAATCTGGACTGCAATCAGCTCTTTGCCTCCCGACAAAGCCCCGGGGCCGGACGGCTTCTCCTTGCGTTTCAACCAGTCTTGCTGGTCAACAATCAAAGAGGTGGTTTGCAAAGCTATCTGCACTTTCAGCTTCGGCGATGGCCGTGGCATTGCTCGTCTGAACGAGGCATACATCACCCTGCTGCCGAAGAAGCCAGGGGCAGTGGACATTAGGGATTTCAGGCCAATCAGTTTGGTGCATAGCATTGGGAAGATCGTCTCCAAAATAATGTCCATCCAGATTACTCCGCTCATGCCGTCGCTCGTGCATTCCAACCAAAGTGCGTTCATCACAGGTCGCTCCATTGTGGATAACTGCTTATTGGTGCAGCAATCGATCAAGACCCTCCACCGGCGGCAAGTTCCTGCAATCATGATGAAGATCGACATAGCAAAGGCATTTGATTCTGTTAACTGGGCTTTCTTGCTGAAGCTGCTCAAGCACAGTGGATTCGGGCCAAGGTGGATTGCACGTCTGGCCTGCCCTCTGTCTACGACCAGTTCAAGTGTCCTGATTAATGGCAGTCCCGGACAGGATTTCTGGCATGCTTGGTGTGGGCTCCGGCAAGGTGACCCCATGTCTCCACTTCCCTTCGTAATCGTCATGGACGCGTTGACTGCCCTGTTTATGAAAGGGGAGCAGAGCAATCTCTTCAAGCCTTTGTGCCGCTGGGGTATCAAGCACCGCCTATCCGTCTACGCTGATGATGTTGTTTTGCTCATCAGGCCTGATGTGATCGAAGCAGAAGCAGCCGTGCAACTTTTGACTGCGTTCGGGCACGCCACTGGGCTGTCTTGCAACATGGCTAAAAGCTCCATCTCGCTGATCTGTTGCAGGCAGGAGGACATTCATCAAGTGACAGCCACCCTCGGCTGCTCCATCAAGGATTTTCCACTAACCTATCTGGGGTTGCCACCGTCTGTTACTCGGCTGCCCAAATCTGCTCTCCAACCACTTATTGACAGAACCGTGGACTACTTACCCACCTGGAAAGCATGCTACCTCCATTGGGCCGGGAGGCTTATCTTAATCAACTCAACGCTCACCGCTGCTTCCATCTTCTTAATGCTAGTGCTTGATCTGCCGGCGTGGTTTATCTCTTGCATTGATAAGATCAGACATGGATTTTTTTGGTGCAGCCATGACGAGGCCAAAGGCGGAAACTGCTTAATCAACTGGAACCTTGTTTGCTCGCCTAAAGTTTATGGTGGACTCGGGATCCACAACCTCAGGTTACTCAATCAGGCCCTGCTCCTCAAATGGCGCTGGTTCGAGAAGGTTGCTGACGAGAAGCCGTGGCAAGGCCTTGACATTAAACTGCCCTGCTCCACCCGAACTGCTGCATGCTTTGTGCACAAGAGGATGAGAACCTGAATCACATGTTGTTCGGTTGCTCATTTGCGGGGGAAGTTTGGTATAACATCCTACTCCCATGGAGCTTGCATAGAAGAACTCCAACCCCAATGGACACTATCAAGGAGTGGTGGCCGGCGCTAAGCAATGCGGTTCCCAGTAGAAGTCGTCGCAAAGTTAACACCATGGTCTGTCTCGTGCTCCAGTTCATCTGGCTTGAACGTAACAGGAGGTTTTTTGAGAAAAGTGCTCTGATGCCGCATGTGGTAGTTAGCAATATTCAAAGCGAGTTTTAACTGTGGATTAGAGCCAAACTAGGTGGGCTGGCGCGAGATGTAACATAACTTGTAACAGCCTTGACGTGTGGCTGCGCTCCTAAGCGCATGTAATTACCCTGTAAATGACCTATCTTTCTCCTTAAATGAAAAAGCGCGCAATGCTCTTGCGTGTGCTTGAAAAAAAAAAGCAAAATAAAAGGAATACGCTTTCAAAAGAAAGAGCAAAATAAAAGGAATACGACATCCAAAAGTGCACGCTGTGCATTGAGAAGTTTTGTAGAGAACAGCCACAAAATACAGAAGACATGAACATACCCAGGTCTTAATTTCGCTTGTAACAAAGTCGTGTAATAAATTGAAAATTTATTCGTTAGAAAGGAAGCTATGTTGTACTCCTACATATTACCTTCCTTACCACGTAAGTATATTTCCAAAGGGAGGGAGTACATACTAGCACGAGCACTACTACCAATTACCCTAAAAAAAACACTACTACCAATGACTACTCCGTACGACTACCACGGCAGCCAGCCGGCCCACCTTGCCTCCTCTCCGATGTCGACGGGAAGGCCGCGGCCACGGCCCGCGGGGATCTCGGCCGGCACGGGGTTGCACAGGCAGCCAGCTGGGAGATGGACGCGCGCGGCCTCCTGCGCAGAGCGCACCGGGGGCAGCCCTTCAACCGCGCGGATGCGGTCCACGGCGAAGTGCATCGCTTCCACGACGTGCGCGAAACTCTGGGCGGGCCGGGACGGCTCCGCTTTTCGGGTGAAGCCGGCTGCGATGGCGCTGTTGCTGTCGCGCGAGCTGACGGGGCGAACGCGCGTGGCCATGGTGGCTGTGGTCGAGGTGCTGCTGTTACTTGATGGTTCGTGGCCGCGACGAGAACGATCGGTAGTCCGTGTTTATAACCTGGAGCCTGCAGAGATGGGGTAGCGCACGGAATCAGTTTAAACGAGCAGCTCCGAGTTCGAATCCACCTCTCTTCCACGTACGGAACTCCACTGGATTGTATTTTTTTATGAGGGGAAACTCCATTGGATTCTGGAAGCTCGAGGTATAAATAGAAGGTGAGGTTTTTATATCTATGTACTACCATAATCAAACTCTTCTATCTCGTTTCCCTTCCGTTTAAACTCTCCGGAACTAGGGCTGCAAGAAAAGCTCGAGGCTCGTGAGCCGCTCGAGATCGACTTATTTTTTAGCTCGATTCGGGATCGACTCGAAAAGAAACAATCTACGTTTGAACACTTTATGCAGCTCGACCGAGAAACGAGCTGATCTTGTACCAATATTGGCTTGCTCAATTTTAGCTCAATAGCTCGACATAATATCAATATGTTAAATGATCATGCCATATATTAAATAAAAATAAGATAATTTGTTATCATCTATGTTGTCCATGATTTTTCTTCATTTAATTTACCAGCAAACACGGAAGCTTATGCACCTTTGTTTTTGTTATCATATAAGTGCACAGAAGATTTATGCCTAATTATAGTACGTGCTTGACTATGTGTTAAATATCTTGTTGTTTTGGCAAAAGTTCCCAGTATATGCACATTTGTTTTCTTCTTTTTCGTCCACGAAGACCACCATCTGTTCCTAGTTCGCACAAGAGACCGAGATGAGCTCTCCCGAGCAGCACTAGATGGGGGTATAAAGTTGTCTCTGTGTTATGTCCTTATCTCGTTGGAATAATAGACACAAATTTATAATTTTTATGGTCTCATTTAGCTCGAAACTAGCTCCAGATCGACTCAAGATCATTATAAACTGAGCATAAGTCATGTTGTATAGCTCGATGATGAGCTTCGCATAGTTTAAGCTTGCTCAAATTTTAATATGAGTTGAGCTGAGCCAAGTCCACTTCGCTCGAACTCGACTTGTTTGTAGCCCTACCCGAACTCTCATGTACGCCGTTGCATCGTTGGCGATCAACCCCTTCCTTGTAACCCACGACAGGTGTGTTTCCTGTTCCAAAAAATACAACTACACGGTCTCTCTCTCTCTCTCCCTCTCTCTCTGTGTGTGTGTGTGAAAACGCGGCCTCTCTCGAGAGGTGAGAACGCTTCCTAATCTCCACAATCCTGGGCAAATCCTAAACGGCGCCCGTTGCGCCTGTTTCTTCGGGTTTCGCAAACGGGCGCACACCCCTCCCCTCGCTGGGCCGACCCGTTCTACTGTTTATTGTTAAAACACAAAAACTGAGCGGTCGCGTGATTCAAACCATGGGCCCTAGGTTTACCGGAAGTGTTTGCTAACTGCTTTTTTCTTCATTTGTTTTTTTCTTTTTCTTTTTTCTGCAACAGTTATCTTCTTTTTTAGTTTTTTCTCAGAACAGTTTTTGTTTGGTTCTTATTTTTTTATGAGTGAACCTTTTTTCAAATTCTAGAACTATTTTCCAAAATTGATGATTTTTTTGTTTTTAAAAATTTGTGAACATATTTATAATATTTGATGAACTTTTTTTAATTCTAGTGAACTTTTTTTCAAAGTCGGTGAACTTTTTTCAAAGTTCATTAACTGTTTTTCATATTTGATAAACATTTTTTCAAATTGAGTGTACTTTTTTGTAACTCGATGAACTTTTTTTAAAACTAGATGAACTTTTTTCAAATTTGATAAGCATTTTTCAAATTTGATAACCATTTTTCAAATTCATTGATTTTTTTCAAATTCGACCAAGGAGATTTTTTATCCAAAAAAAGTCATGAATAATTTTTAAAATCGCTGAACTCTTTTTCAAATTCATGAACTGTTTTCCAAGTCAGTGTACTTTTAAAAAATTTGTTTTGACTTTTTTGTATTCGTACATTAGCGTTTTTGTATTTGTGCCTTTTATTTTAATATGCAAACCTTTTTTTGAATCTGTGAACTTTCAATTTTTTGCTCATGGAGAAAAACACATTTTCCAAAACTGTTTTGAAATAATTCAAGAATTAAAGAGCTACAGTAAATGATATAACTTTTGTTTTGAGGAACCAGTAAACAATATAACCGTGGTCTTAAATTGTTCCTTCTATAATTAATCGCAGGTACATCCATGCTCGAACTTTTTAATCGCGGCGCGAGTTCAATCCACCGGATCGCTACTTTTTGTGTTATTTTTTCGCGCTGCCTAGGAGCGAGCGAACGAAGTTTTGCTGGGCCAGCCCAAGTACCACCACCTTCGAGCGCCAGTAATCAGAAACAGCGCTGAGAACACCGGTTAGGAGCTCCCCCAAACCTGTTCCGCGCCTTTAGGGTCGGTTATAGGCTATTTTGCCGACCGGCACAAACCTCACTCCCCGCACTGGGCCGGCACATTTACTCATTTTTTCCGTTTTCAAATAAATGCATCTGACGAGATTCAAAATCTACACTAAATTGGTTCATAGGAACCACAGTAACCAAGTAGACATCTTAACCTGTTGTGCTTAGTTCACTTCATTTTTCTTCTTCAAATATACCGCTAAAACACATCGGTTTCGCTGTGTTGATTTTTTAGGGGGTTTGCTGGCTGGTTTCTCTTTTGTTCCTTTTCTCTTTCCTTTTTCATTTTAATTTCCTTTTTCTAAAAATTCAAAAACCTTTATTGAAATCATGAAATTTTAAAAATCTTGAACATTTTTCCGAATCCATTAACACTTTTTCAAATGCATGATTTTCTTCAAATCATGAACTCTCTTCGAATTTGTGTTTTTTATAATCAATGATTTTTTTCCAAATATTTGAACTTTTTGCAATTTCGATGAACTTTTTCAAAATCCATGAACTTTTTCAAATACATGAAATTTATAAAAACATGATTTTTAAATATTTCTTTTTTAAATCCGTGCACTTTTCCAAAATAGCTGATTTTTTGAAAAATTAATGATCTTTTTAATATTCACAATTTATTTTCAAATTTGAGATTTTAAAAATATGTACTTTTCAAATTCATGATTTGTTTGCAGTTCTTGATTATTTTGTCTTTTAATCTATGAACTTTTTTGAAGTTCTTGATTATTTTTAAATCCGTAAACCTGTTTTTGAATCCATGAACATTTTCATGCGTCTTTTCAGATTTCTGAAATTTTTCTAAATTCACAATTTTTTTTGAAATTGGTGCAATTTTGCAAATTCATGATTTTAGAATTCGTGAACATTGGTTTAAACCCATGAACATTTGTTTAAAGCGATGACAATTTTCTATTTTACAAACATTTTCAAAATCACAAAATATTGAGTCCTAGGTATTTTTCTGAACGAGCAGATCAGCACAGCAGAGCAAAAAAAAAATTAGGAGCAAGTGAGGCTGAGCGAAAGGAGGAATCGAGCGCAAATTTTTTATCTATTTTGCTTCCCGAATGCATCACACCTGGTCCCATAGTGGCCGCCAGTTCATGGAATCAGCGTTGAAGGCGCCTAATAGGAGCACTCTCCTAATCTTAGGTTGCTCATGTTCGGGTCGTGCCATAATATGGCCTACAAAATTTTGCCGGCCATTGGCTAACTGACTACATTCCTTCATTATTATTTTTGAAATAGAGTCAAAAGCCTTGCCCCATTTTCATTAAACTAGACCATGCCCCGCGCGTTTCCACGGGAACTGTGTTAAAACCAATGCATAAATAGGTGCTTAAAATCAAATAAAACCAATGAAAAATGTAAGAGTTTTACATATTCAAAATGATAAAACATAAAAAAAGTGTGTGACAAACTGATGTATAAAAGAGAAAATAAATCCCCCAAAAAAGGAGACCTGATTGATCAGATTGATGCAAAAATGTAAGTGAATACATGCATGCGTTGGAAGAAAAGACATACATGACTAATGAGGTGACATGATTTAATTAATACAAAAGAGTAACTTATGAGCACATGCATGACTTCTCGATGCCACACGATTTTGATCCGAAGGCTGTAAATAATTGAGGTGATGTGGAAGCACGCATGTATAGAGAAGTCTGGTAATGGGGGCTAGCTATTTAGATATAGAAGATAAGGGGGAAAAGAGTTTATGTTACATAATAACGGCTCGACAACATAGCCTGTCAAAGGAGAAAAGACTTTAAAAAAATTTACTCTCGTGTCATGATGGTTCTCAAAATGCTTAGCCTCTGCACAGATCCAAAGCTTGGCGTCATACTAAATGGTATTGAGAACGTAGTAGGGCGGTGTCGATTTCTTTAGTTAAACCTTTGTGTTTCTCTCATTTCAGATGACCCAACTGACAAGCATGGTGAGGGTGCCCATCGCCTTCCGGTTTATAGTGTTGCACTTTGCCATGTTGGTCCACCAAGTCTTGATGTTGCACTTGTTGGGAAACGTAGCACGCAATTTTAAAAAAATTCCTATGCTCACGCAAGATCTATCTAGGAGATGCGTAGCAACGAGAGGGGGAGAGTGTGTCCACGCACCCTCGTAGACCGAAAGCAGAAGCGTTTGACAACGCGGTTGATGTAGTCGAACCTCTTCTAGATCCGACCGATCAAGCACCGAACGTACGACACCTCCGAGTTCAGCACACATTCAACTCGATGACGTGCCTCGTCCTCTTGATCCAGCAAAGGTGTCGAGAAAGAAGATGAGTTCCGTCAGCATGATGGCATGGTGACGGTGATGGTGAAGTGATCCGCGCAAGGCTTCCCCTAAGCACTACGAATATATGACCAGAGGCGTAAACTGTGGAGGGGGGCGCCGCACATGGCTAACAATTGTTGGTGTGTGTTCTAGGCGCCCCCTCCCCACGTATATATAGGTAGGAGGGGGAAGGGAGCAGCCTTGGGGCGCCCCAAGTAGGAGGAATCCTACTTGGGGTTCCTATCCCAATTCACCCCCCTTCCTTATTTCACCGGAGGGGAAAAGGGAAGAGGGAAGGAAGGAAGGAAAGGGGGGGAGGGGGGGGGGGCGAACCCCCTCTTCCTTCTCCTATTCGGCCTCCTGCCTGGGGGGCACCCCTTGTGGGCTGGTGTGCTCCCCTATTATGGCCCATTAGGCCCATTATTCCCCTCGGGGGGTTCCGATAAGCCCTCCGGTAGTCCGATAAATACCCGATACACTTCGGAACACTTCCGGTGTCCGAATACTGTCATCCTATATATCAATATTTACCTCTCGACCATTTCGAGACTTCTCGTTATGTCCGTGATATCATCCGGGACTCCGAACAACATTCGGTCACCAAATCACATAACTCATATAATACTAAATTGTCATCAAACGTTAAGCGTGCGGACCCTACCGGTTCGAGAACTATGTAGACATGACAGAGACACCTCTCCGGTCAATAACCAATAGCGGAACCTGGATGCTCATATTGGTTCCTACATATTCTACAAAGATCTTTATCGGTCAAACCTTAATGACAACATATGTTATTCCCTTTGTGATCGGTATGTTACTTGCCCGAGATTCGATCGTCGGTATCATCATACCTAGTTCAATCTCGTTACCAGCAAGTCTCTTTACTCGTTCCGTAATACATCATCCCGCAACTAACTCATTAGTCACTTTGCTTGCAAGGCTTCTTATGATGTGCATTACCCAAAGGGCCCAGAGATACCTCTCCGATACTCGGAGTGACAAATCCTAATCTCGATCTATGCCAACCCAACAAACACCTTCGGAGATACCTGTAAAGCATCTTTATAATCACCCAGTTACGTTGTGATGTTTGATAGCACACAAGGTATTCCTTCGGTACCTGGGAGTTGCATAATCTCATAGTCCAAGGAATATGTATTTGACATGAAGAAAGCAATAGAAATAAAACTGAACGATCAATATGCTAAGCTAACGGATGGGTCTTGTCCATCACATTATTCTCCTAATGAACGGGATCACATCGTTAGGAGAATGATGTCATCCGGGAGTTGTCATTTGTTGAACGGGATCACATCATTAGGAAAATGATGTGATGGACAAGACCCATCCGTTAGCTTAGCATTGTGATCGTTCAGTTTTATTGCTATTGCTTTGTTCATGTCATATACATATTCATTCGACTATGAGATTATGCAACCCCCGGATACCGGAGTAATACCTTGTGTGCTATCAAACGTCACAACATAACTGGGTGATTATAAAGTTGCTCTAGAGGTATCTCCGAAGGTGTTAGTTGGGTTGGCATAGATCGTGATTAGGATTTGTCACTCCGAGTATCGGAGAGGTATCTCTGGGACCTCTCGGTAATGCACATCATAAGAAGCCTTGCAAGCAAAGTGACTAATGAGTTAGTTGCGGGATGATGTATTACGGAACGAGTAAAGTGACTTGCCGGTAACGAGATTGAACTAGGTATGAACATACCGACGATCGAATCTCTGGCAAGTAACATACCGATGTCAAAGGGAATACTTTATGTTGTCATAACGGTTTGACCGATAAAGATCTTTGTAGAATATGTAGGAACCGATATGAGCATCCAGGTTCCGTTATTGGTTATTGACCGGAGAGGTGTCTCGGTCATGTCTACATAGTTCTTGAACCCGTAGGGTCCGCACGCTTAACGTTCGATGATGATTTAGTATTATCTGAGTTATGTGATTTGGTGACCGAATGTTTTTCGGAGTCCCGAATGACATCATGGACATGGCGAGGAGTCCCGAAATGGCCGAGAGGTAAAGATTGATATATTGAATGATAGTATTCAGACACCGGAAGTGCTTCGAAGTGTATCGGGTATTTATCGGACTGCCGGGGGGTTACCGGAACCCCCGGGGGGATAATGGGCCTTATGGGCCATGAGAGGGGAGCACACCAACCCACAAGGGGTGGCACCCCCCCCTTTAGGCAGGAGGCCAAATAGGAGAAGGAAGATGGGGTTCGCCCCCCTCCCCCCTTTCCTTCCTCCCTTCCCTCTTCCCTTTCCCCCTCCGGTGAAATAAGGAATGGGGGGGGGGGGCGAATTGGGTTTGGACCCCAAGTAGGATTCCTCCTACTTGGGGCGCCCCATGGCAGCTCCCCTCCTCCTCCCACCTATATATATGTGGGGAGGGGGCGCCTAGAACACACACCAACAATTGTTAGCCATGTGCGGCGTCCCCCTCCACTGTTTACGCCTCCGGTCATATCTTCGTAGTGCTTCACTGGTACGCGTCGGTCCTAAACAAATGGTTTTTAACCCCTTTCCGCGACAGCATTTGGAACCATCGCCAAGTGAGTGCGGGCGATAGGGGGTCCTTCCCACACGACCCAGAAACCGTCGGGGATATGCCCTCCTGGCACACACGCTCGACAAAATGAGGTCGTGTGGCACCGGCGAGCGCTCAAATACGGAAATACGTACAATAGAGCTAAAAATACAATTATATGGCGAAATTGTTTCCGGTCGCAAGTACATCCCACACAGTCAGTCCCCGCTAAATGTTTCCGTTCGTATGTACATCCCACACAGTCGCTCCAAGGAAAATGTTTCCGTTCACAGGTAAATCACACACAATTTTTCCCGTTAAATCGTTTGCATTATTGAATGTATCACGCACGGTCCATAGAAGAAACTGTGTGGCAAAGGCTGTCCATCACACACAGTTTTTATGTGGTAAACGTTTGCGCAAGGTGGCCTAACACAAACAGTTTTCAAGAGAAAGTCGTGTGTGATTGTTCATTGATCCAACACGGTTTATTCCTAGAAACTGTGTGCGTTGCGTGAGGTCATCGCCCACGGTATTTTTTCAACAACCGTTTGCAATAGCAAAACCCAATTAGCATGCTAATTCGCCATTAGCAGGCTAATTATCCGATTATTTATAATCTATTTATTAATCTAATTGACATTTCATATTAAGCACACAATATATTTCATTTCCATATTAAGGAAGCAGAATTTCACAATTGAAATACATCAGAGTACAACATGATATAGCTTCAGCACTCAGCTACCCCATTACACAACTGCACCAGCAGCAAGTTCCACATGCAACATGTAGAACATTTCAAAATTAACATCATAGACGGTATATAGACAGATGCATCTCATCTAGAAAACTGCTAAAGCGGAAGGCGAATATTGAGCCTTCATTCATGTTGAAGGTCTTTGCAACTTTAGGCCAATGCGTGTGGATGATTGACCGTCCGTCCTTCGTCCTCTTCAGGAACACTTCAATATTGAATCGTGGGTGTTGTATGAAAACCTTCCTCGCCTCCTGACCATAGAGGTAGTTTTAGAGGTAATCATCAGTGAACTGCTTTGGAAAGGCCTGAAAACAAGGACGTGCATAAATATCTTCTCTATATTGGAATTGGGGCAAAGGAATGAAAAAAAGGCAAGGCATAATAGTTAGTACCATCTTGTAGTGAACTGATGTCTTCTTTGTTGTGCAGACAAAGATCTTGTTGTTTTTTGTCTCTAATTTCTTTATCCTAACAATCTTTCTGAGTTTCTTGATTTGATTGATATTCATGGACAACTCATTTCCCATATGCAAAAAGGGTCGAACAGTGGGTCAAAACCTCTCACAGCAGGACCTACATGTGCAAGACCAAATTGTTAAAAACCAAAATATTAGAATGGTTCCTGCAACTGCACAATAATGTGCTATTAGAGAACAGACCATGCACGTGCTAACCTCGATTGTAAACCTCAGTGCTTCCCATTGTTTCCCTGCAACGCATATAAGGTAGTTAGTCATCAGGTTAAGTAAGAGTCCGCATGTTATCAGTAAAATATGTTGATGAAAAATAAGCACATTGCAGATTCATCAGATTAATTCAAGCCACACGGAAAACCCATTTACGCAAACCAAGCATGATTACGAACTAGGAAATATATCACTTGTATATGTTTCTCATGTATTAAGTGTAGCCAAATTCAATTTATTCCTCACATGCACAACAATACAAAATTCTACCCACGACAATTGGACATCGCATTGCAGAATTGCACCAAGCAGTTAACTAAACACCACAACAAATGAACCAAACATTAACTGAGCACCACATTGCATAATATAACATACTCCTAATAGAAGATCAGACAGTTAACCAAACAGTTAACTACAACCAATTGTAGTAATTGTATTTGTTTCTCATGTATTTACTACAGCCAAATTCAATTTATTCCTCACATGGTATACAATAACAGAATGCACCCACAATTTTGTAAAGATAAATTCGATTTATTTCTCACATGGAAGACAATACAAAATTGCAGCCTAAAGAATTGAACATCACATTTGCATAATTGAACAAACAGTTAACTGAAGATGACAATTAATTAACAAAAAAGTTCATAAGTGAGCACCACACTACATGACATATAGAACATATACACTAGAGCAATAGATTGCATGGTAAAATTAGATAACACAATTCACTAGAATTTGTGAAGGAAAGGCAGGAGCAGCACACGCAATGGGTAAACCGAGCATGCTTAACTGGTATAGCTAGCAAAAGGCAAGGTGCTCCTCCAAGATCTGGGGGCCTGCACAAATGGCAGCCATCGCGACCTCATCCGCGTGTGCGGCCACGATTTGCTTCTCCGCTGCCAAATGCTCCTTGAGATCTTGGCTATACTGCGTGCACCATGGCTTAGGACGACGCTTATTTGGTGGAGGGGTCGGTGATTTGGGTGGAAGGTGTCGGCGCTCGCCCGTGATCGGGCATGTGGTATGTGGAAGGAGGAGGAGGGTGGGGGTCGGGTGTGGATTACCTGCCTGGATAGACGAGGCCGAGCAGCGTAAAGGAGGGTCGCCGACGAGGAGGCGGCGCTGCAAGCAAGGAGTGAAGGTTCAACTTGGAAAGGAAGTCGGAAAGAGGGGAAATGTGGCTTTTGGTAAGGGGGGGGGGGGGCGGGGAGGTAGATATTCCCGCGGAAGCCGAAAATTTGCAATCGCTTCAGCCAATAAACTGGCGCACAAAGTCTCATCAGACACGGTCCCTTATTCAGAACTGTGTACGATATATGGACATCACAAACGATTTAGATAGCTTAACCCGTGTGTGATGAGTTTGAACGTCAAAAGTTTTGGTTCGAATCCATGGTTATAGTGGTCATCCACGTCATTGCATAATTTGGGTACACAAAGGAGACTACAACACACCCACACTTCTTAATCGAGCAAGTTCATTAACTAAACAGAGCTAGCTGACCTAAACATTACTCTAACAAATTAAAGACTAGCGCTCTTAATTAAACAAAACAAAGAGTACTACTACGGCTGGTGCTCGTCGATCTCCGTCGCCGCCTCCATGTCCAGCTCGCGCCTGACGGTCTCCTCGGGAAGGGGCTCCATGGCATCCATCACACCATACTCGGCAAGCATCTCGCCATCCGCGTCCGCCATCTCTTTGGAAAAGGCCGCCACGAGCTGGGCGTGGGCGGACGCGATCTGGGCTTGGACGGGCTCTGTCGTTGCAAGGTATGCGATGGAGGAACGGACGGCCGCTCGAGCGTGCTCGGCGATTGCTAGCTCTTCGGCCATGGGTTGCCGACCGTTGTCGGAGAAGCTTCGTTCGATTTGTGCGATGACCACCAGGAGCTGGGCGTGGGCGGCCTCGACATGGTCATGGGCGGCCTCCATCAGGGCTAAGGCCGCCGCTGCAGAACGCACAGCTGTTGTGCCGCTCTCGCTAGTTGCTATCCCCGAGGCAGATGTTGCTGCCGCCACCCGAGAAGCATCAGCGGCCGTTTGGGCTGCCTTTGCCGCCCGGTCGCAGATTGCGGCCGTGCTCATGCACCTTGTTAGCACGTGCATGGCGGCTGCGGCTGCGCTCTCGCCGGAGTGGGCCACCGATGTTGCCCTCACGACGCGGGTCCACGTGCCCATCTTTCACCGGCGACAATTGAACAGTGAAATGATATTTGGGGAGCGAGCTAGTGTGCTTGAGACGCCGGCTGTGGACTGTAGCCGACGCACCTTCTTGTGTAAGCCATAGGCGTACTATAAACCGACGGTTCTCCAGGATATTTTGTGCTGCATCTCACACGGTTGCTGATAATAAACTGTGTGCGATCTACTTGATTTTTCATCTTGATTTGAATTACATAATGGGGTCACAGCAGCAATGGACGGTGTTTGAATTGATAGACCTTTTATCTGGAGTGAACATGCAACTATATGTGTGTCGTAAAAGAATTGGAATTATTCAGGGTTCGTTTGAACATTTTATACATTAAATTGGTTTTCTAGCCATTTCAGGTGCACAATTCAAAAGTAAACTACATGCACATGCTCAAGTGCTTATAAATTGGTTGAAAAATTAAATCTATGTCCTTGGGTGCATGCTTAGGTCGCATGCGAGAAATGTGAATGAATTTCAAACACCAGGGCACCGTTGATCGCCAACAAAACATTGAGATGCCTGGTTTTAAAATTCTAGTAAATCCAAAACTCGTCTGAAATTCATGAAACTTGGCATGCTATCATGAAGCGGCATCAACATGCCGTGGTAAAAAATTTGTCCCATTTGGGGCAGGTTTGGGTATATGGTTCTCACAGACCGGAGCTTCTCACAACAAGCATAATGGTTTTCGGTAGGGAACGTCCCACCTTTGGGGACGAAACGATATCCATTGCCTCTTATTGCTTTCAATTTTTTTCTTGTGTCAACATAGAACAACAGGAGTGTTGTGTGAATTTTTGTGATTTTACAGGGTTCGTTTGGACATTTTTATGCATTAACTGAGTTTTCAATGCATTTATGTGCATAATTTAAATTTCAACTACATGCACATGCTCCAGTGCATATAAATTGGTTGAAAAATCAAATTTGTGTCCTTGGGTGCATGCTTAGGTCCCATGCAAGAAATGGGAATGAATTTCAAACACCAGGGCACCGTTGATTGCCGACAAAACATTGAGATGCCTGGTTTTTAAATTCTAGTAAATCCAAAACTCGTCTAAAATTCATGAAACTTGGCATGCTATCATGGGCCGGCATCAACATGCCGTGGTAAATTTTTTGTCCCATTTGGGGCAGGTTCTCCCAAACTGGAGCTTCTCACAACAAGCATGATGGCTTTCAGTAGGGAATGTCCCACCTTTGGGGACGAAACGATATCCATTGCCTCTTATTGCTTTCAGTTTTTTTTCTTGTGTCAACATAGAACAACAGGAGTGTTGTGCGAATTTTTGTGATTTTTCATGGTTCGTTTGGACATTTTTATGCATTAACTGAGTTTTTAATGCATTTATGTGCATAATTCAAATTTGAACTACATGCACATGCTCCAGTGCATATAAATTGGTTGAAAAATCAAATCTGTGTCCTTGGGTGCATGCTTAGGTCTCATGCAAGAAATGGGAATGAATTTCAAACACTAGGGCACCGTTGATTGCCGGCAAAACATTGAGATGCCTCATTTTTAAATTCTAGTAAATCCAAAACTCGTCTGAAATTCATGAAACTTGGCATGCTATCATGGAGCGGCATCAACATGCCGTGGTAAATTTTTTGTCACATTTGGGGCAGGTTTGGGTATATGCTTCTCACAAACCAGAGCTTCTCACAACAAGCATGATGGTTTCGGTAGGGAATGTCCCACCTTTGGAGACAAAACGATATCCATTGCCTCTTATTGCTTTCAAACTTTTTCTCGTGTCAACATAGAACAACAGGAGTGTTGTGTCAATTTTTGTGATTTTTCGGGGTTCGTTTGGACATTTTTATGCATTAACTGGTTTTCAATGCATTTATGTGCATAATTCAAATTTGAACTACATGCATATGCTCTAGTGCATATAAATTGGTTGAAAATCAAATCTCTGTCCTTGGGTGCATGCTTAGGTCACATGCAAGAAATGGGAATGAATTTCAAACACCAGGGCACCGTTGATTGCCGGCAAAACATTGAGTACTTTATTTTTAAATTCTAGTAAATTCAAAACTCGTCTGAAATTCATGGAACTTGGCATTCTATCATGGAATGGCACCCGACATGCTGTGGTATTTTTCGTGTCCATTTTGAGAGAAGACGCACTCGAATAATGACAGCCAACAAAGGCATTTTGAAAAAGTAGCTGCCACTTTAATATCCCAAACGTTTGTATAATTCAAACCATGTGCGTTCTGTTAACCATACACGTGACGCCCCGTGTCTTGGTTTTAATGGCTGTAGGAGGTGCCATGCGGACAACTGCTTGACCTTGACTGAACAGGAGGCGTGCGAGCGCCATCCGGTGCGCAGGCTGACCGAGAGGCATGCTAGCTGTCATCGAATGTGCAGGTTCACCGGGAAGCGTGCGAGCTGTATGCTGCGCAGACTCACTGGGAAGCGAGCCCTTTGAGTTCCATGGCCACCCGCCTTGCTCGCATCCTCTCCATTAATGGCGCCCAAGCCGCGGTTTAATTCAGTTTTTAAATATAAAACACTCATCGCAAACGTTTTAGTTAGAACACCCGTATGCAAACCGACAGCTTCCCCAGGAAGCCAAGAGAAAATGTGCCGAGCAGGATTTCTGCAACTCTTGATCGTAAACGTTTTAGATAGAACACCCGTATGCAAAGTGAGAGCAGCGCAGGATTTGTGCATCCCTTCAAAGCAAACGGTTGTTTTGGATGACCCATGTGCAACCACGTACAAATAATTTGGTAAGATTTGTCAATCCTTGTAACACTGCGATTTGTCAAAATATGCAGCTAAAAATCACTAGCATTATCTAATTTTTGCAACTAAAATTCAGTAGTAGATTTCATTCATAGATTAAGCAGTCATTCTTAATTTATACAAACAGTTCAACTCGACAGCTAAACCGACCAAACTTTTCCCCTATTGTTGCCAACCATGTACTGAAATAGCTACACTACTGCAGGATGCTGCTAACGCGACACTACGATCAGGGACCCTTTCACGAAACTGTGTGCGATGCATTAGTCATAAACGGGGATGTAAAGAAACCGTCAAAAAATATGCAAAACGTTTGCAATGGAGGATGCATCAAACACGCTTTAGATTTTCGTTGCGTGTGCGATCCAGGGCATACGGTTCAGTCCAATGAACTGTTTGCGATGAGGGGGAACAAAAGAAACGGGCAGCCTGATGAAGGCATGTGCAATATAGAGCATATGGTTCACTCGGATGAACTGTTTGTGATTAGGCAACACAAAAGAAACGGTCAGCCAGATCAAGGTGTGTGTGATTGAGGGCATACGCTTCAGAAGGATTAACTGTTTGCGATTAGGCAACAGAACAGAAACGGGTAAGCCAGATCAAAGTGTATGCAATTGATGGCATACACTTCAAATGAATGAACTGTTTGCGACTAGCCACAACAAACTGAAACAGTTAGATAGATAAACGTGTGTGCGCTAGACGGGCACACCCATTCTAATTAAAACAAGCGTGCACGATGGTAATAACGAGCGCTCACGGTTGTTGGAACAAGACGTGTGCTGACATTGCCTATTGCGGTGCACCCTATGGTGCAAACGCCACGTACGTGGCCGAGAAGGCGTATGTGCCCATGTTACGCCTTCCGGGAATAGTGCTGCACTTATAACCATTAGTAAATTTTGAGCATGCGTCCCGTCACAATTTTTTTAGAAGAACGGGGAGGCCGCGTCCCGTCACATTCCAAATTGCAAACTTGTTCACACTGATCAAAACCTAAACGGTTTCCCACTTAGGAGCGTACTACTACGCGGTTATAAATACTACTACTCCAAGATGACTGCACATTCCTCCTCAACTCCTCATCCACAAAAAGTCAAAAACAAACAAGTCATTCATCATCGTTCCCTTGTGTCCGCCATGGCCAGCGTGAGTTCTGGGTCGAGAGATTGCCACCAGGGAGAGGCGAGCCTGGAAGCGGAAGCACGAGAGATGTCCGGCCTCGCCGCGAAAGCTGCCAACATGTCCCGCCGCACGGCCGTAGTAGTAGAGAGGTCCCGCCACGCCACCGAAGCAGCACGGAGGACCCGCCGCACCGTCGATGCAGCAGACTGGTCTGGCCACGCCGCGGAAGCAGAAGAGATGTCCCGTCACGCCGTGAATGTAGCAGAGACGTCCCTCCGCACCGCGACGGCCTGGGAAAATGCCTCGTTGGCAGGCGAGGACTCTTACAAGCGCATGCGTGCCCTCGTCCTTAGGCAGATGGATCAGATCTCTAGGTGGGCGAGGTTGCAGGATGACCTGAAAGCCTCGTTTGAACAGTCTACCGACGTCATCCGGCAACTAAATAAGAGCAATGCGAAGCTCCGGGCCGAGCGCGACCTGCTAAGGGCGGAGATCGTCGGAAGTGCGGAGCAACAGGAGCAGACCAATGCCTTGTTGAAGAGGACCGGCGTCATGGTCAAGAAACTTATGGACGAGAATGCCATGCTGCGCATCGAGCGCAGAAGGCTGGTGGAGGAATCCGTGGATGCTCTCAACCATCATCTTGAGGACAAGAAAGAGCTCATCACCGCTCGCCGCGGAGACTAGTTCTCACGGCCTGCAACAACGCATCAAGAAAGTAGAGACCAGCGAGCCAGATCGTTGTCTTCCTTCTTCTTTTGCCCTTGTGTATTTCGGGCGTTGCTGCATGTGGCTTTTTTAATTATGTTTCTAAATATGTAAGACAATTAGTATCCACTGTCATCGTCCTTATATTCATCATGCTTGCTATAAGTCGCAGTCGATGCTATATAGGTCCGTCAGATCTTACATCAAGATCCTTGCAAAACTTTCTTTTCAGATTTTCATTTTTCTCTCTTAAATCTCAGTCCAGCGAGACATATAGCCACGCCGTAGAACAGGTGCTCGAGCGCCATTAATGGGGACGTTGTGAGGGAGGTGCATGGCGGGTAGCTGTCAAAGGGCTCTCCTCCCAATGAGCACGCACAGGGGTCTGATCGAACGCCTCCCGTACTCAAATAGCTACCCCGCACGACACCTCCTAACCAATAAAAAAGGGGACGCGTGGCCGCACATAATTGGTAAGTCGAGCGCCCACGGTTTCAATAATACTTGTGTTTCCGATTTGTACGTGACAACACTTGTTCCAAAATGACTTTGTTGATTGTTAGTGTGTGCGCCTTCGCAAATCGGACAGAAAAATTACCACAACATGTTGGTGCCATGTCATGAGATCATGCCAAGTTTCATGATTTTCAGGCGTTTTTTGAAATTACAGGAATTAAAAAACCAAGTTTCACAATCTTTCCGGCCGAGCCACGATGCCCAGATGTTTGAATTTAACTCCCATCTCTTGCATGGGACCTACAAATTCACCCAAGGACACACATGTGATTTTTCAAACAACTTTGGTGCACTGGAGCATATGCTTGTAGTTCAAATTTGAATTATGCACATTAAATGCCCAGAAACTCAATTAATGTATAAAAAGGGACAAACGAATCCGGAATAATTCCAAAATTTAGCACGGTACTTCTATTTGGTCTAATCTGGTTGTGTAAAAAAATTAAGGCGGGAGAAGGCAGTGTACGTATGTCGTTTTGCATACGGAGGTGACATGTTCCCTCTTGGAACCACAAGCCTTCTTGAGGGAAGCTCCGGTTTGCAAAAAGCTTACACCAAAGTTTGTCCCAATTCGGCCAAAAATATTACCGCAGCATGTTGGTGCCATGTCATGACACCATGCCAAGTTTCATGATTTTCAGGCGTGTTTTGGAATTATAGGAATTAAAAAGCTAAGTTTCCAAATCTTTCCGGCCGAACCACGACGCCCAGATGTTTGAATTTCACTCCAATCTCTTACATGGGACCTAGAAATTCACCCAAGGACACACATGTGATTTTTCAAACAACTTTGGTGCACTGGAGCGTGTGCTTGTAGTTCAAATTTGAATTATGCACATTAAATGCCTAGAAACTCAATTAATGTATAAAAAGGCGAAACAAACCCGGAATAATTCCAAAATTCAGCACGTTACTTCTATTTGGTCTAATCTGGTGGTGCAAAAAAATTAATGCAGGAGAGGGCAGTGTACGTATGTCGTTTCACACACGGAGGTGACACGTTCCCTCTCGGAACCACGAGCCTTCTTAAGGGAAGCTCCGGTTTACAAGAAGCTTACACCAAAGCTTGTCCCAATTCGGCCAAAAAAATTACCGCAACATGTTGGTGCCATGTCATGACACCATGCCAAGTTTCATGATTTTCAGGCGTATTTTGGATTTACAGGAATTAAAAAACCAAGTTTCTCAATCTTTCAGACCGAGCCACGACGCCCAAATGTTTGAATTTCACTCCCATTTCTTGCATGGGACATAGAAATTCACCCAAGGACACACATGTGATTTTTCAAACAACTTTGGTGCACTGGATCATGTGTGTCGGTGTCAAAACCAGCGGATCTCGGGTAGGGGGTCCCGAACTGTGCGTCTAGGTGGATGGTAACAGGAGACAAGGGACATGATGTTTTTACCCAGGTTCGGGCCCTCTTGATGGAGGTAAAACCCTACTCCTGCTTGATTAATATTGATGATATGGGTAGTACAAGAGTTGATCTACCACGAGATCAGAGAGGCTAAACCCTAGAAGCTAGCCTATGGTATGATTGTTATTCGTCCTACGGACTAAAACCCTCCGGTTTATATAGACACTTGAGAGGGCTAGGGTTACACGGAGTCGGTTACAATGGGAGGAGATCTACATATCCGTATCGCCAAGCTTGCCTTCCACGCCAAGGAAAGTCCCATCCGGACACGGGACGAAGTCTTCAATCTTGTACCTTCATAGTCCAGGAGTCCGGCCAAAGGTTATAGTCCGGATATCCGGACACCCCCTAATCCAGGACTCCCTCAGTAGCCCCCGAACTAGGCTTCAATGACAGCGAGTCCGGCGCACAGATTGTCTTCGGCATTGCAAGGCCGGTTCTTCTCCAAATCCCGTGTACCTGTTGAATAGTGTCCGGCTCCTTGTGAATATTGCGCTCCTTAGCTTCCACGCCCAATAATGGCCATCTTCCACGTGTCAAACGAATGCGAAAAGCCAGGGTGTTTTACATTTACCCCCCTAGCTGCACAAATGAGCTGTCTATTAAAGAGACGAGGATTTAGATCCAAATCACACCACCTTCCCTTCGCGAGCTTTCATCAGAGCACACCCGACAGAGATCCATTCCATCATGGCCGGTCGTCGTAGCTCCTCCTCTCGCCCTTCCAGTCCTCAACCTAGAGATTGGAAGAGATGTTCCATCCCGCACAGCGAGCTAGTGGCGCTCCAAGCCAAGGGATTCCTCCCCCAACCTACATGGTCCCGGTTCGAGCCGGACTTGCCACCTATAATGGCGGAGAGCAAGCGGAGAGTGTCCCCAATCCCTCAAAAGGAGAGTGGGTATGCCTTATCCCTTATTTGATAAGAGGGCTCGGATTTCCAGTTCATCCGTTTCTCCGGGGGCTGCTGGAGTTCTATGGCCTCCAGCTACACAACCTTACGCCAGCCTCCATATTGCACATCGCGGGCTTCGTAGCCCTTTGCGAGCTGTTTTTGGGCTGCGAGGCTCATTTCGCGCTGTGGAAGAGGCTGTTCTGCCTCGTGCCCCATTCTCAGGAGGGGTCTATATATCAAGTGGGCGGAGCCGAACTATGGCGCATTGTCGGGACCGGATATCTATCCGGAACACCAAAGAAGGCGTCTGAAGACTGGCCTTCAGAATGGTTTTATATAGAAGATGTCCCCCTGCCGGACCCTATTCGGATCGGCCTTCCTGAGTTCGATAATGATCCTTTGAGGAAGCGCCTAAGCTGGCGTCGACGGAGCTCTCAGAAGGAAAATGACAAGGACGTCCTTTACCTGATGAGCCGGATAAGGTTGTTAGCTCACTCCGTACTGACCATGATCGAGGTCATGGCCACATGCATTATGCGGGAGGTGCAGCCGCTCTAGTATAGAGGCCACCCCATGTGGGATTTCAACGGGGAGAATGATGCCACCCGCTGCGGCCGTAAGGGGCCGGAATCGGTTGCCGCTCTGACGAAGATCTTGTCCGCATTGTACAAGGGAGAAGAGGAGGAATTTCTCCACGTCAACCCACGGGGCGGATTTTCTATGTACAATCCTCCAAGCTGGGTAGGCGGACACTTTTACTTGCCCATCCGTTTCATATTCCCATAGTTAAGTATCTCATCTTGTGATTTTTGACGCAGGAACTGCGCCAGGCCGTAAAGGATATAAACAACCCTCCTCCACAACCCGAGGATCCGGAACGGTCCCTCGATCCGGCCTCCCAAGAGGATCCGGACATATCCGTGGAGCTGATTGATGGGGTATTTTACCAACTGAGCATCGACAATGCCTTGGTGGCTATTACAGCCGATTATCTTGGGCTGCTCCCCGCCTCACAGGTAACCGAGACCGAAGTCCCAATACTTCGAAGATGATCCGTCCGTGCTTATTTTTGATCACCGTATACCAATGGTGTTTCGTAGGGGAGGATCTCGAGGCGGAATGCCGAGCCTGCGGCGACTAGCCAACAAGGGACCGCGAGGGCGGGCAGGCTAAAGAGACACGTAGTCCGGGCCGAGGCATCGGCGCAGCAGTAAGGGCGCCGCCTTATTCCAAGGTATTATTATTGTGACGCATACTAATGCCCGTGCTCTTCTTAGGAAAAAGAGGGCTCGCCGGACCATATCCGGAGATATTGCCAATCGCGCCTCCACCAGCCAGGCTCCAAGGCCGGGTCCGGAAGCGGAGGCGAACACGAGGCGCGCACCGGACGCTCCTCCGACAGAGGATGCGGACGGGCTGTCTGCCACCAATTCCGAGGTGGAGAGTGCCATGAACCACAGGCGTCGCCGGACAGTTCTTCGTGACGGTTGTTTCTCCCAAGAGGCATTGGATCTCTTCAAATCGGGAGATGCGTACCTCCGTGCCGCTCAAAATGGTCTAGCCAGAGCCACGGAGCAGTATGTAAAAGACATACGGGTGCGAAAATTTGATAGTTATATATGTCAGTAGCCCCCGAGACTTGAAACAGTTAGAATAACTGATTTAAGGATCATTTGTTATGCATGATCTTACAGAAAAGAAGACCCAACTGTCCCGGGAGCTGGAAGAGTGCAAAGCCCAACTTGAGGTCAAGACTAGCCACGGCGAGGAGGCCAAGGAGACCCCTCCGTAATATATGCTTCAAAGATAAGTATGTTGTGAAGTGCGGCGTGTGTGCAAATCGACAATAACATTGCAGATGGCGCCGAGTAGATCCGGACAAGCAACAACTCTTGCGCCGTTAAAGGTCGGCGAGCGATGCTTACAAAGGTGAGGCAGAGAAGAATAATCTCCAAGATGCCAACACCCAGCTGGGCGAGGAACTAAAGGATGTTCGTGCCCAGTTGCCGGACTCGTGAAGGAGAATCACGGCTTCGACGCTGCATTTTTAGTAAGTTCTTGAGCGAACTTGAAAAAGAGTTCGGCGAGGAAGTCGATTGACGAGTTATGTCTCAGAGGTATGCTAACAGGTCGGCCCGCAGAGGAAATGCCCGGTTCTACGGGTGACCTTCTTCCCGAGCTCTCACAACTGCACGAACGAGTTTGGCAGGTGATGCAAGGCGTCGCCCAGGCCTTGTGGCCATCCGTCTCCATGCCCGAAGGCCTTGGAGAGCTTGCAGAGAAGCTGAAGGGAGCGCGGCGACGCTTTCGATTATGGAAGATATCGGCCTGCCGTCAAGGCGCCAGGGAGGCCTGGGCCATGGTGAAGACGCGGTACATGAAGGCTGACCCAAACCTGTAGGACCTTGAAGTATGTCTAGAGGGGGGTGATTAGACTACTTGACCAATTTAAAAACTTAACCTTTCCCCATTTTTAGACTTCCGCAGATTTTAGCTATCTTTAAGCAAGTCAAGCAATCTTCACGCAATTCAAGCAAGCATGCAAAGATTATATAGGCAGCGGAAAATAAAGCATGCAACTTGCAAGAAAGTAAAGGGAAGGGTTTGGAGGATTCAAACGCAATTGGAGACACAAATGTTTTTGTCGTGGTTCCGATAGGTGGTGCTATCGTACATCCACGTTGATGGAGACTTCAACCCACGTAGGGTAACGGTTGCGCGAGTCCACGGAGGGCTCCACCCACGAAGGGTCCATGAAGAAGCAACCTTGTCTATCCCACCATGGTCGTCGCCCACGAAGGACTTGCCTCACTAGCGGTAGATCTTCACGAAGTAGGCGATCTCCTTGCCCTTACAAACTCCTTGGTTCAACTCCACAATCTTGTCGGAGGCTCCCAAGTGACACCTAGCCAATCTAGGAGACACCATTCTCCAAGAAGTAACAAATGTTGTGTTGATGATGAACTCCTTGCTCTTGTGCTTCAAATGATAGTCTCCCCAACACTCAACTCTCTCTCACAGGATTTGGATTTGGTGGAAAGAAGATTTGAGTGGAAAGCAACTTGGGGAAGGCTAGAGATCAAGATTCATATGGTTGGAATGGAATATCTTGGCCTCAACACATGAGTAGGTGGTCCTCTCTTAGAACTGGTAAGTTGGAAGTGTAGGTTTGTTCTGATGGCTCTCTCCACGAATGAAGAGGAGGTGGAGGGGGTATATATAGCCTCCACACAAAATCTAACCGTTACACACAATTTACCAAACTCGGTGGGACTGAATCATAAAACTCGGTCAGACCGATTTAGTAAACATAGTGACCGTTAGGGTTTTCGGTGGGACTGACAAGCAACTCGGTAGGACCGATATGGTTAGGGTTAGGGCATAACGTAATCTCGGTGAGACCGATTACACAAACTCGGTGAGACCGAATTTGGTAATTAGCTAACCAGAGAGTTGGTCAGGTAAACTCGGTGGGACCGATTTGCTCTTTCGGTGAGACCGAAAAGTTACAAAAGGGAACACAGAGTTTACATTGCAATCTCGGTGGGACCTATCGCTCACTTCGGTTAGACCGAAACGTTACGAAGGGAAATAGAGAGATTACAATCCAATCTCGGTGAGACCGAGATCCCTATCGGTGAAACCGATTTGCCTAGGGTTTAGTGGCAGTGGCTATGACATTTGAACTCGGTGGCGCCGGATAGAAAGAATCGGTAGGGCCGAGTTTGACTTTAGGTTTAGGTCATATGTGGATGTGAGAAAGTAGTGGAGGGTTTTGGAGCATATAATTAAGCACATGAAGCAAGAGGCTCATTAAGCAACACCTCATCCCTCCTTGATAGTATTGGCTTTTCCTATAGACTCAATGTGATCTTGGATCACTAAAATGTAAAATATAGAGTCTTGAGCTTTTGAGCTTGAGCCGATCCTTTATCCTTAATATTTTGAGGGATCCACTTTCATCATCCATGCTATGCCATTCATTGAGCTTTCCTGAAATATTTGTCTTGGAATAGCATTAGCTCAATGAGCTATATGTTGTTATGAATTACCAAAACCACCTAGGGATAGTTGCACTTTCAATCTCCCCCTTTTTGGTAATTGATGACAACATATTGATCAAAGCTTCGACAAATGATAATAAAGTTGAAAAGCATCGTCGCTTTGAGAAGTATGTGATAAGCAAGAGCTCCCCCTAAATTTGTGCATATTTTAAGATTTGCTTTGGACTGCAAATGCACAAGGAATTAGGCTCATGGGTTACTCTTCCATGTCACATACATCTTGGTGGAGCGCTCAAAATAATAAAGATTGAATACATGCACTCATCATTAAGGAAAGTGAATGATCATATAAGGATAAGTAAGATAATATCATAACAAGCATAAGTGTAGCTTATGATCAAACACATGATCATCAATGTCTCACAGGTAAAAGCATAGTATCTCAAGCAATCAAAAAGCAAATAAAGTTCAACCAAGAAGACAAGAGAGAACAAAAGCAAATATCACTCTCTCTCGAAGCCTATGATCTATACATTTTTCTCCCCCTTTGGCAACAAGTTACCAAAAATTTCCTAGAAAAAGCATAGGACTATATTGTCTCTCAGGCTTGGTCTTCTGGTGGTGGTGGTGTACGGAGAACTCCAAGAACGAAGGCTTCAGTCAATGTAGAAGGAGCTGAAGGAGTTGGTCTTTGGAGCTGGTGGTGCCGGAGCTGTAGCTGGAGCCGATGATGTGACTCGTGTCTTGAACTGGCTCTGCAGCTGATCTCGAGCTCGTGGCACTCTGCAAATGCATCGATCGTTGTTCGCCCTTCCTCTCCTGCATGTCATCCTGTAGCTGCTCCACACCGGCTGAATCTCGCCATTACCTTGACATCAAGATCATAGAATTTTGTTCCATGATTCTCTCGTGCTCTCCTGGTTTTGAGTTAGGTGTCCAACCCCTTCTCAATCCGCAGAGTTGATGCTATCAAGTAACCAAGCTGCTCCCGCTTGTTCTTCGAAAGTATTCAGATGCCTCTGCTTGAGTTGGCATCTTGGCAGCCTTTTTTTTCTTTGTTTCTCCTTTCTTCTCTTGCGCTTGCACTGATGATGGTGCATTTTCAGTCATGGCAACTTGATTGTCCTCAAAGTCAGGATAGAGAACCATGTGTTCCTTATCCAACAGATACTTCCCAGTGCCCATCTTTGAGTTTATCAACTCCTGAATCTGTGGGGCATATCCACAACTCCTCTTCTGGTCTGCTGCAGTCCTCTTGATAGTTTCAACTATGAGGCTCATGGCTTTGAATTTCTGAGGCACATCAAATATGTGAAGCAAATTGATTGCATGCCCTCTAATCATGTTGTGGTCACCGGATTTGGGCAACAGAGTGTGCCTTAGGATCCAGTTTATCGTAGGCAGCCCTGACAGAAGATAATGAACCGATCCAAACTTGAAGGTCTCAAGTGCATTATCTGGGATCTCCTTGTACATCTGTGACATTGAGTTGTTTCCCATCTTCTTCTTGGCATAAATTTCCAAGTCATCTTCACTTTACTTGGGGGCATTAATCAGACTTGCCCATTCCTCTATGAATGACTGATATCTCGTTCCTTCAGACATCCAAACTATCCTGCCATTTGGATAGAAATGTGCTGTGGAGTAGAATTACATTATGAGCTCGTCATTCCAATTTGTGAGCTTCTGCCCAACACGCACTGAAGCTGTCATAAACTCCAGGATAGTGTTCTGCATTCTCCTGAATGTAGGTCCAGTCGACCCACCTCATGTCACAAACTATGGGCTACTTATCCAATAAGATGGTCTCATAGAAGTCCTGCTGCTCCTTGGTGTGGAACCTATAATCTACAGCAGTCCTTCTCCTGGTGGCATATGGATCTGTCTCTCTCCATAGCCTCAACCCTTGATCTCTCTTGATCTTCATGTTCTCAGCCATAGGATGAGCATCATTGTGGTCTGGGATCTTGGGTTTGAGCTTCCTTAGGACCTTCCCTTCTTCATCTTCCTCAGCATCAACCTCGGGCATTGGAGCCTTGTTCTTCTCAGTTGCTGGTATACTCCTGGTATTCCTCTTTGGTGCATTCTTGGGCTTAGGGGCAGCTTTGGGCTTTGAAGTTGCAGCCCCTGACTTTATGGCATCACCCATCAGATTTTGTGCCTTAGGTGCAGGCTCAACAACCTCTTCTTCTTCCTCTTCCTCCATCATAGAAGGCTTCCCAATCACTCTGGCCATGGTCTTCTTGACCCTTTCTTTCCTTTTCTTTCCTTCAGCAGCAGCAGGTTCTTTGGGTTGGTATTCCAAAGAAGCTTGAGTGGAGACTCTGGCTTTGGACATCGATTGTCTTCCTGCTGGCCTTTTGATCTTCATTCCAGGCTTAACTGTTGTTGAGCTGTATTCCTTCTTGAGCACTTTCTTCTTGGAACTGGCCTCATCCTCAGCTGCCACATAATCTTCATCCTCAGACTTTGAGGTCTTCTTCTTCCTTGTCTTTGTGGCAGCCTTGGGCAAATTACTGGGAGTGCTTCTGCTCCCCTCATCTGAGCTGCTAGAGGGACTAGTGCCCTCACTCATGTGAATCTGCTCTTCTGACCTATTCTGGCTGTCACTTTGGTCCGACATGCTGCACGATCGATCGCTGACCACGTGAATGGTTATAGATGAGGTAGAGTGGATGAGCATCACAAAATGCAGAGATTTTTGCAAAATATTGATTCAAAAAACTTAGTTCTAGTTTTCCACAGAAAGCATTTCAGATCTACTGATTTTCAAACTCGGTGATACCGAAGCAGTTTTGGAACCTAAACTAGTGAGCTCGGTCAAACCGAGTCACAGTTCGGTGGCACCGAGACTGCTAGGGTTTCACAAAGTTCTAAAATCGGTCACACCGATTTGTAATTCTCGGTCAGACCGAGACTTACTAGTGCAATGGCGTTAGCCAAATCAGTGGGACCGAGTTTTTCAACTCGGTGGATCCGAGATGGTTTCGGCGGAAACCTAACCCTAAATTTTCGAATCACAACTATTCTAAGGATTGTTTTGACTGGATAGGAGTGTTTCAATCGTGGCAAGATGCATAATGAACACAATGTGCTGAGAATCAGACGAGGATAGCACAGTGATCGAGTTCATACCCTAGTTCGGCGGTGAACTCGCTACGGCGGCAACGGCGGAGGAGAATTCCGTTGACGGTGGCGGAGACCAGCGGCTGGAGGCGGCTGGCGACAAAGTCGATGATCCGTAGACCTAGTAGGCAGAGCGAGCTATGCGCGGGCGAGGAGTTTCGGAGAAAGTTTTCCAAAATTTGCCCGTGTGATATATATAGCCCGACACTGTCGGTGTGACCGAGTTGAACAACTCGGTGGCACCGAGATGCATAACTGTTAACAGTTACAACAACTCGGTGTGACCGAAAAGTTAAAATCGGTTGCACCAAGATTGAAACCTAGATCGACTTAGTGATCTCGGTATGACCGAAATGGAGGAATCGATCAGACCGAAAATCACAAAGAAGTTTTGGAAGTTTAAGTCTATGACGAATCGGGGACTCCGAGTGCTCCTCACACAGAGTGGTTCGAATCTGACTTGATCAAATTTTGTGATGTAGCATGAATAGAGTTTGAGACGAGAAAAGCATAGATAGCTAGAGAAGGTTCTTAGGCATTCTTGTCCATCCACTTGGCCAAAGAAAGAGAAGCCAAACAATCAAAACAACAAGTGGATGTCCTCGAATGAGTAAAATATGCAACCAACATGCTCACACAATAAAATGACAAATGAAGTATGTGTCAAAGCATGCACAACCAATTCTAGCATCTATCAAACAATTGGCGATGACTAGGTCATCTATATATGAGTATATTGACTTAGGAGTCAAATGAGAACATTTGATCATAGGTCATACTCGTCGTTTAAGCTTAAGTGGGGTTACCACTTTTACATAAAGCATTTATGTGTTCACATCATTAGAGTTGCTTTGACTCAATTCTTAGAGTTAAGCTCCCCCTAGATGTGAGATCCCCCCTTAGAGGGATAAACTAACCTTGGGTTTTGTCGATGATGACTTCATGTAGGTGTTGAAGATGTGGATGCTCAATGTTGATGTAGATCTTTTGGAGCAATCCTTTTGAGCGAGTTGCACTTTCAATACCTACACGGGTTAGTCCCACAAGGAACAAACAAGAATATCCATAGACATAGAGTGATGCACACACAAAATGATGTCCATGAAAGCTTTAGGTTACCTTGTCCCTTGCCTTACCAACATGAGGGTTTTGTGACTCCTTGAACTAGTGCAAGATATGGAAGTTGATTGCACTTGTCCTTGCCATAATGATATGAGTGAAAAATGTTGGCGGAGTCACCCTCAAGAACTCTCTAGTTCTTATTCTTCGGGATCCACATCATCTTGATGGGAATCCTTGGTGTAGTAGCTGTGCTTGATGAAGTAGAACTTGACGTAGTCTTGGGAACCCACTTGACCAAGGCCTTAGGTGCTTCTTCAAATGCATCAATCTCCTCTTGAAGCTTGTCCTTGCCTTTGTTCTTCTAGTCTTGTGGTGGAAGATCATCTTGTGCTTGTGTTCCCTTGAAGGAAGTAGGATCATACTTCTCTTGTTGAGGAACAAACTTTGTCTTGGGGTATTGATCTTCTTCCCACTCAACTCCATTGGCATCGAACTTTCGCTCAAAACCAACACCTTGATTCTTCCGTGCCTTCCTTGCTTATGCATAATTTCCTCAAATTGCTTACTCCCGCAAGACTCTTGTATACACCTTTTCTCTATAATTCCCTTCAATAAGCTGTTTTCTTGCTCAAGTGTAACTTGGCTAAGAGAATCATTAGTGGAATCAAGAGAGCTACTAGAAGCAACAATATTGGATTTAGCATTGTTATTGTTACTACTAGAAGAAGAATCTTTCTTGTTCTTGTTGCTAGACTTGACTTGAGGCATGTAAGTAGATAAGATTAAACGCTTGGCAATATAAGTAGAACTTTTCTTACGAAGATCATCATTGATCGCTTTTAGGAACTCTTGCTCTTGCTCAAGATTGAACTTTTCAAAGCGTAACTTCTCATGAGCCCTTAAAAGTTCTCGATGATCTTAGAAGATAGTTTCATGAGCTAACTTAAGAGTGTTTAGTTCTTTAGTTAGACGCTCAATTTTCTCCTTATCATTGTCATTCGTTTCATCTTGATTAGCATGATTAATTGACGTTCCATCATAGTATTCATCACTAGAGTTGTCAACAAGTAAATCATCATCACCTAGCAAGTCATCTTCATCACTATTAAAATCAACATACTCGGGGTGTGTTACCTTAGGACCTTTGGCCATGAAGCATCTTCCAATTCCTTCATTTGGTGATTCAAATATGTCGTAGGAGTTGGTTGACACAAGTGCTAAACCGGCAACACCTTCATCTTGAGTGTATTCGGAGTCGGAGTGATTGTCAGAGTCGGAGCCGGATACCCATTCACCAACATGAGCTTGATGTCTTAGTTTTGTGTAGCTCTTTGATGACTCATCCTTCCTTTCCGAATCCTTGCTTCTCCGTGAGGGTCTTCGTTCATAACGATCATCTCTACTCCTTCTCTCTCTTGGTGGTGATTCTTCTCTTCTACTTCTTCTCTTGGGAGAATATTCTCTTCTTTTGTAGGGTGTCGTACACTCATTGAATAGTGTCCGGTCTCCCACAATTGTAGCAATTGCGCCTCGACTAGAAGATCTTTTGTCATTGTAGGACCTTGACTTGGAGCTTCTTTCTTTGCTTCTACTCTTGTAGAATTTGTTGAAGTTTTTCACCATTAAGCTCAATTCTTCATTGAAGGTTTGTTTCTCACTTGATGATGTGGGAGCTTCACATGAGGCTTTGTAAGCACCACTTTACTTGTTGTGAAGTTCCTCCTTATCCTTGAGTGACATCTCATGAGCAACAATTCTTCCAATGACCTCCGTTGGCTTGAGATCTTTGTAATTTGGCATCATTTGAATTAATGTGCACATGGTATCATATTTTCCATCCAATGCTCTTAGGATCTTCTTGATGATGAATCTGTCGGTCATTTCTTCACTTCCTAAGCCGGCAATCTCATTGTGATAAGAGCAAGCCTAGAGTACATTTCAGCGACACCTTCACCATCCTTCATTTTGAACTTGTCAAGCTGACTTTGGAGCACATCCAACTTGGATTCCTTGACGGAGTCGGTACCTTCATGCATATCAATCAAAGTATCCCAAATTTCCTTTGCATTCTCAAGACGGCTGATTTTGTTGAATTCTCCGGGGCACAAGCCATTGAAGAGGATATCACAAGCTTGAGAGTTGTATTGCAACATCTTCAACTCTTCCGCACTAGCTTCACGGTTCGGTTCTCTCCCATCAAAGAATTCACCTTGCAAACCAATACACACAATAGCCCAAACGGCGGGGTTATGTCTGAGAATATGCATTTTCATCTTATGCTTCCAACTAGCAAAATTAGTGCCATCAAAGTAAGGACCTCTACGGTGATAATTTCCCTCGCTAGACGCCATACTCTCCTAGGTTGTGAAACCAAGGCTATGACCACCAAAAGCTATGGAAATCAAAGCAAATGGAGACCAAAGATCTGATACCACTTGTAGGACCTTGAAGTATGTCTAGAGGGGGGGGTGATTAGACTACTTGACCAATTTAAAAACTTAACATTTTCCCATTTTTAGACTTTCGCAGATTTTAGCTATCTTTAAGCAAGTCAAGCAATCTTCACGCAATTCAAGCAAGCATGCAAAGAGTATATAGGCAGTGGAAAATAAAGCATGCAACTTGCAAGAATGTAAAGGGAAGGGATTGGAGGATTCAAACGCAGTTGGAGACACGGATGTTTTTGTCGTGGTTCCGATAGGTGGTGCTATCGTACATCCACGTTGATGGAGACTTTAACCCACGTAGGGTAACGGTTGCACGAGTCCACAGAGGGCTCCACCCACGAAGGGTCCACGAAGAAGCAACCTTGTCTATCCCACCATGGCCGTCGCCCACGAAGGACTTGCCTCACTAGCGGTAGATCTTACGAAGTAGGCGATCTCCTTGCCCTTACAAACTCCTTGGTTCAACTCCACAATCTTGTCGGAGGCTCCCAAGTGACACCTAGCCAATCTAGGAGACACCACTCTCCAAGAAGTAACAAATGGTGTGTTGATGATGAACTCCTTGCTCTTGTGCTTCAAATGATAGTCTCCCCAACACTCAACTCTCTCTCTCACAGGATTTGGATTTGGTGGAAAGAAGATTTGAGTGGAAACCAACTTGGGGAAGGCTAGAGATCAAGATTCATATGGTTGGAATTGAATATCTTGGCCTCAACACATGAGTAGGTGGTTCTCTCTCAGAACTGGTAAGTTGGAAGTGTAGGTTTGTTCTGATGGCTCTCTCCATGAATGAAGAGGAGGTGGAGGGGTATATATAGCCTCCACAGAAAATCTAACCGTTACACACAATTTACCAAACTCGGTGGGACCGAATCATAAAACTCGATCAGACCGATTTAGTAAACCTAGCGACCGTTAGGGTTTTTGGTGGGACTGACAAGCAACTCGGTAGGACCGATATGGTTAGGGTAAGGGCATAACGTAATCTCGGTGAGATCGATTACACAAACTCGGTGAGACCGAATTTGGTAATTAGCTAACCAGAGAGTTGGTCAGGTAAACTCGGTGGGACCGATTTGCTCTTTCGGCGAGACCGAAAAGTTACAAAAGGGAACAGAGAGTTTACATTACAATCTCGGTGGGACCGATCGCTCACTTCGGTTAGACCGAAACGTTACGAAGGGAAACAGAGAGATTACAATCCAATCTCGGTGAGACCGAGATCCCTATCGGTGAAACCGATTTGCCTAGGGTTTAGTGGCAGTGGCTATGACATTTGAACTCGGTGGCGCCGGATAGAAAGAATCGGTAGGGCCGAGTTTGACTTTAGGTTTAGGTCATATGTGGATGTGAGAAAGTAGTGGAGGGTTTTGGAGCATATCATTAAGCACATGAAGCAAGAGGCTCATTAAGCAACACCTCATCCCTCCTTGATAGTATTGGCTTTTCCTATAGACTCAATGTGATCTTGGATCACTAAAATGTAAAATGTAGAGTCTTGAGCTTTTGATCTTGAGCCAATCCTTTATCCTTAATATTTTGAGGGATCCACTTTCATCATCCATGCCATGCCATTCATTGAGCTTTCCTGAAATATTTGTCTTGGAATAGCATTAGCTCAATGAGCTATATGTTGTCATGAATTACCAAAACCACCTAGGGATAGTTGCACTTTCAAAACCACATGGCCGAGGTCGGACCTGTGGGGCCAGATGGGAAGGAGATCCCTGTGAGCTTAGTGTACGGCCAGGTAGGGTTGGCCGCCAAATGTTCCCAACGGGACTGTAAACTAGACAGCCTGTTGGATGGTATTGAAGAGGAATGTACCTAGTCAAATTGACTATGTAATTTAAGATGACATGTAAAATGCCTTCTAGCCGGATTGTAGATCGTTTGTCATGGCGGACCCTTTCGCTTCAACCTCGGGACCCGACAGTCCGGAGTGTGTCCGAATACCCTCTCGGTTATGTAAGAACCGGGCATGCGTGGAGACCAAAGCGTAGGGGTCATTAGTGCTTGAATGCATAAGTGACCAACTAGTTATGTTATATTACATGGTTAGTAAGAAACATCTTCCAGGAGAATAGTTCCGTTAGGGGTTCCTTTCTCGGGAGGCATGCCCTAAAGTGCATGTCCGCATCATAAAAAAGCGTAAAAGCATCTGGGGCGATAAATAAACGAGTGAGAAATCATCTTTTGTTCACCGACCGAATATTCCCTTAAGAACGTTAGCTTTCGGCTTCACCCAGTCTGAGGTACACATCCGGCTGACCCGACAGTAACAATCGCAGAGGTGCTCCCTTTACCGCCTAGCCGAACAATTGGGAACGTAGGGGTAAGCACAGGAGCCAGGCAACCCAGCTTGGCCAAAACTTAAGTCTTATCGATGCATATAATGGTAAATAAAAGGTACATGCGGAAGTGTGACACATGTATTGGGCATTAAGCCTGTATAAATAAGCTTCTGTTAAAAGAAGCCCCCAGGTATAATGAGCACGGATAGCGTGTCAGTTGTGTGCGAACAAGGCGCGAACGAGCCCTTAAAGGCTGTAAGAGAAAGGGAGGGAGAAGGAGAGAAATATAAGACAGCTAATGTGTAAAAAATAGATAGAGGAAGGAGACGAACACAGAGTCCGGCGCTAGGCGTAGAATCTTCAGAGACGGGCTGCGTTCCATGGGTTCGGCTCGAGTCGGTTATCCGATGCATCTCGCAATGATCGCTCCACCACCAGACTTGGTCAATAATAAAGGGACCTTCCCATTTGGGCTTGAGTTTGTCCTTTTTCTTGTCCGCAGCGAGAACTAACTCGCCAACATTGTAAGTTTTGGCACGTGCTTCTCTGCTTTGGTATCTTCGAGCTCGCTGTTGATAGAATGCGGAACGGGCTTTTGCCACGCCACGCCCTCCTCCAAGGCGTCCAAACTGTCTTGCCGATCGAGTTCGGCTTCTCTTTCTTCGTATATGCGCACGTGAGGTGAGTCATGAATTATGTCGCAGGCCAGAACCGCCTCTGCGTCGTATACCATAAAGAATGGTCTCAGATCCGGTGCTGCGATTCGGCGTGGTCCGCAGCCCCAGTACGGAGTCGAGCTCCTCTACCCAAAGGCGTGTTAGATTCCTTGAGGGACCGCACTAATCTGGGTTTGATGCCGCTCATGATTAGACCATTTGCTCGCTCGACTTGACCGTTAGTTTGTGGGTGATAGATCAAGCATAGTCGAGCTTGATGCCCATGTTTTTGCACCGAGTTTGACCTCGTCGGCCGTAAAGTTCATGCCGTTATCGATGATGATGCCGAGGGGACGCCAGAACGGTGTACGACCCCTGATATGAAGTCTATCACCGGTCCGGATTCGGCCGTCTTAATAGGCTTGGCCTCTATCCATTTGGTGAATTTATCCGCCATGACCAGTAGGTATTTTTGCTTGTGATTTCCTCCTTTAAGGGGTCCAACCATTTCAAGCCCCCAGACTGCGAAGGGCCAGGTGATGGGTATAGTTTGGAGGGCGGTGGGTGGCATATGGCTTTGGTTAGCAAAGAGCTGGCAACCGACGCATCATTGGACTAAGTCCTGAGCATCTGCCTGGGCCGTCGACCAATAAAATCATGTACGGAAGGCCTTGCTTACAAGGTCCCGGGCTGCGGTGTGGTCCCCGCCGAGTCCGGCATGAATTTCAGCCAGGAGATTCCGCCCTTCCTCTTCGGAGATACACCTTTGAAGGACTCCGGTGGTGCTTTTCTTATAAAGCTCTCCCTCATGGACTTTATAGGCTTTAGATCGCCGCACTATGCAGCGTGCCTTGTTTTGGTCCTCGAGAAGTTCCTGCCTGGTTAGGTAGGCTAGGAATGGTTCTGTCCACGGGGCAATGACTGCCATTATTACGTGGGCTGAAGATGTTACTTCGCTGGCGAGCCTCCGTTGTGTCGTAATGTTCGTGTCGGGCAGTGCGGTTGGGTCTGGGCTGTTATTTCCCGATTCCCCTTCCCATAATACGGATGGGTTGAACAGCCTCTCCAAGAAGATGTTGGGGGGGGGGCATCGCGCTTTGCGCCAATGCGTGCCAAGACGCCTGCTGCCTGATTGTTTTCCCGAGCTATATGGTGAAATTCGAGCCCCTCGAACCGAGCTGACATTTTTAGGATGGCGTTGCGATAAGCTGCCATTTTTGGATCCTTGGCATCAAAGTCTCCATTTATTTGGGATATCGCGAGGTTCGAATCCTCGCACCTCTAGGCGTTGAATGCCCATGGAGACCGCCATCCGGAGACCATGTAGAAGGGCCTCATATTCGCCGCGTTGTTGGAGTCCGTATACATTATCTCGAGTACGATTGAATCAGATCTCCCATTGGGGACGCTCGAACGACGCCAGCCCCAGACCAGCCAACATTTTGGAGCCGTCGAAGTGCATGATCCAGTTGGAATATGTGCCGTACTCTTTAGGGAGTTCGCTTGATCCATTCGGCGATGAAGTCGGCCAAAACTTGCGATTTAATAGCTCGCCGTGGCTTATAGGTTATGTCGAACGGAGGAGCTCAATGGCCCATTTGGCAATCCGCCCGTCGCGTCGCGTTGTTTATAATATCGTTAAGAGGTACTTCAGAGGCTATCGTTATCGAACACTCTTGAAAGTAGTGTCGCAGCTTCGAGATGCTATAAATACCGCGACGCTATCTTTTGATAATGCGGTACCGCGACTTGCATGGAGTGAGGACGGTGACACGTAGTAAACGGCTTTTGGAGGGGAATTTGTGTCCGTCCGCTTTCTCCTTCGACGACGAAAGCACTGCGCTTACAACTTGATGAGTTGCGCGATGTATAGTAGCATTGGTTCGCCGATGTTAGGAGCGGCCAGACCGGGTTTGTTGCCAATATGGCTTTTATTTCTTCGAGTCCGTCATGGCGGCATCCGCCCACCGGTGTTCGGTGCGGAGGAGGCGATAAAGGGTAATGCCTTTTCTCCTAAGCGGAGATAAAGCGGCTTAGAGCCGCCACGCATCCGGTCAATTTTTGTATTTGTTTGAGATCCTTTGGGATATCCAATTGTGACAGAGCTCGGATCCTGGCTGGGTTTGCTTCAATTCCTCTACCGGATACAATGAAGCCCAAGAGCTTTCCGGCTGGTACGCCGAAAACGCATTTTTCCGGGTTAAGCTTGATGTCATATGTTCGGAGGTTGTCGAATGTGAGCCTCAAGTCGTCTACTAGAGTTTCGACATGCTTGGTTTTGACGACCACGTCATCTACGTATGCCTCCACTGTTTTGCCGATCTGGTTTGCCAGATATGTCTGAATCATGCGATGATATGTTGCGCCGGCGTTTTTGAGCCCGAAGGGCATTGTGTTGAAGCAGAATGGGCCGTATGGGGTGATGAACGCCGTTGCGGCTTGGTCTGGCTCTGCCATCTTTATTTGATGGTAGCCGGAGTATGCGTTGAGGAAACACAATGAATCGTGTCCTGCGGTAGCGTCGATAATTTGATCGATGCGGGGGAGGGGGAAGGGATCCTTTGGGCAAGCCTTGTTGAGGTCCTTGAAATCGACGCATAGGCGCCAGGATTTGTCCTTCTTTGGTACCATCACCAGGTTTGCTAGCCAGTCCGGATGTTTTATATCTCTAATGAATCCGTCCTCCAGTAGTTTGGCTAGCTCCTCTCCCATGGCTTGTATCTTAGGTTCGAGAAACGCCAAGAGCCTCGCTTGATCGGCTTGAACTTTTAGGATGTTTAGGCTGTGCTCGGCCACCATGGCGTGGGATTCTGGCATGTTTGAAGGGTGCCGGCAAAATGTCCCAATTTTCGTAGGAATTCTCGTGAGTCTGGCGCCTACATCAGGGTTTAATTGCGCCCCGATGGAGGCCGTTTTTGTAGGGTCCGTTGGATGGACTTGGAATTTGACTATTTCGTCCGCCGGTTTAAAGGAGGTGGACTTGGATCTTTTATCGAGTATCACGTCGTCCCTGTTCACCGTGGAGCGCGGCGCAGTCAGTTCATAGGCCGCTAGGGCTTCGGATAGTGCCTCAAGGGCCGTCACGGCTGTCTTATTTTCGCGCGAGTGCTATGTCCGGTCACTAGCAAGAGTGATGATTCCATTGGGCCCGGGCATTTTGAGCTTCATGTACCCGTAATGGGGTATAGCTTGAAAAATTTTAAATGCCTCTCGCCCTAATAGAGCGTGGTATCCGCTGCTGAACGGGTCCACTTGGAACGTGACCTCCTCGGACCAGAATCATCCGCTACCAACACCACATCCAGGTGATTTTTCCCAGACAACAAGCGCTTCTGATCGGGATTATTCCTCTAAAGGTTGTGCTGCTTCTTTCAATGCGGCTCCAGATATTTCCATTTTTCAAGAGTTTCCTCGTAAATGAGGTTCAATCCGCTGCCACCGCCCATGAGTACCTTGGTAAGGCGAAAAGCCGCCCACTCATGGATCGAGGACCAATGCGGCCGGTGCTCGGGCTGTTCGAATTTAGGTTCATCACCGGCATTAAAGGTAATAGCCGTGTCCTCCATGGGTTTGTTATTGCTACTTGGTAGACTTCGCAAGGCTGCGGAGTGTTCGCTTCCGATATTATTTGATGCGGAAGTCTCGAAGACTGTTAATACCGTACTGCTATCCTTGGGCTGGTGCTATGTGGATTCTGGAGTTAGAAGCTCTTCGCCACTTCTGGCCACCTGCCGGAGTATCCAACATGCTCTAAGGCTATGAGTTGGTGTGGCGCCCTCTATACTATGAATTTTACAGGGTCCATTGAGCCATCCCTCCAAAGATGGTTCCATGCCCTATAAAGGGTTTTTGCTTTTTGGTGTTTAACCCAGGTGCCTGGCAATAACGCACCCTTTTATTTCGGATCGGGTTGTATTCAGGCGGATTGTCCCAAAATTTTATTTCGGTTTTCCAGCGCTTTCCATCGCACAAGATTTTCGCATTATGGACGCCAAGTCAGCGGCGTGTAATTTCACGGCGACTTATGGCGTTGAGGATTCCGTTGTCCGTGCAATTATTGCGAAGAACGAAATTGCATCCTCCTCATGGCAGTCCTTTATCCTGTTCATGACCAGGAGGAATCGCCCAATAATGGTGTATCGCTTCAAGGCTCTTGCCGAATTTGGGATAGATCGCTATGTTTGGGTGGGCGGTGGAATTAAATCCGAACCTCGCCCAATCTGAGACTCAGGGGCCGAGGAGTTTCGAACTCGGAAGCTTGGGTTCTTGGATGTTGTCCAATGAATCTAGCCCGCTGCCTCGACTTTAGGTTCGTGGCTTGAGGACGCCCTCCCTCCGCGGGTTTCCGCCTTGAGGGATCGAATCCGTATATAACTACTCCTTAAGATAGATGAAGGCTTGCCGCATTGTTCCTCCACCACTGCAACTTGATGGGTGACCTGGGGAGAGTTAATCTCTCTCGAATCGGGTTTAGGCCCAATCTGATCGTAGTCTGTAGCGACTCCCAGGGCGGCGATGCAATCCAAGAGCTCGTTTAAGGAAGAGAGCTCCATCGGATCTAACTACTCAGCGAGTTCCGAGTTGACGTGAAGATTGCTTTCGATGACCCGAGAAGTCATCGTCGGCGCGACGGCCAAACAGGCGGTCATAAGAAAACCGCCTAGCCGGAGAGTTTGGCCGATAGCCAAAGCTCCTTTAACAACAGTGTCGTCTTTAAAGAAGGGATGAGGCATCCTTCCTGATGGCGACGGCACAGCGGAACTCTCAATGAAAGCACAAATGTCGGTGTCAAAACCGGCGGATCTCAGGTAGGGGGTCCCGAACTGTGCGTCTAAGCGGATGTTAACAGGAGACAAGGGACACGATGTTTTTACCCAGGTTCGGGCCCTCTCGATGGAGGTAAAATCCTACTCCTGCTTGATTAATATTGATGATATGGGTAGTACAAGAGTAGATCTACCACGAGATCAGAGAGGCTAAACCCTAGAAGATAGCCTATGGTATGATTGTTGTTCGTCCTACGGACTAAAACCATCTGGTTTATATAGACACCAGAGAGGGCTAGGGTTACACAGAATCGGTTACAATGGGAGGAGATCTACATATCCATATCGCCAAGCTTGCCTTCCACGCCAAGGAAAGTCCCATCCGGACACGGGCCGAAGTCTTCAATCTTGTACCTTCATAGTCCAGGAGTCCGGCCAAAGGTTATAGTCCGGATATCCGGACACCCCCTAATCCAGGACTCCCTCAATGTGCTTGTAATTCAAATTTGATTTATGCACATTAAATGCCCAAAAACTCAATTAATGTATAAAAAAGGCCAAACGAACACGGAATAATTCCAAATTCTAGCACGATACTTCTATTTGGTCTAATTTGGCTGTGTAAAAAATTAAGGCAGGAGAAGGCAGTGTACGTATGTCGTTTCGCACACGGAGGTGACACGTTCCCTCTCGGAACCACGAGCCTTCTTGAGGGAAGCTCCGGTTTGCAAGAAGCTTACACCAAAGCTTGTCCCAATTCGGCCAGAAAAATTACCGCAACATGTTGGTGCCATGTCATGTCACCATGCCAAGTTTCATGATTTTCAGGCGTGTTTTGAAATTACAGGAATTAAAAAATCAAGTTTCTCAATCTTTCCAGCGGAGCCACGACGCCCATATGTTTGAATTTCACTCCAATCTCTTGCATGGGACCTAGAAATTCACCCAATGACACAAATGTAATTTTCAAACAACTTTGATGCACTGGAGCCTGTGCTTGTAGTTCAAATTTGAATTATGCACATTAAATGCCCAGAAACTCAATTAATGTATAAAAAAAGGAGAAACGAACCCAGAATAATTCCAAATTTTAGCACGGTACTTCTATTTGGTCTAATCTGGCTGTGTAAAAAAATTAAGGTGGGAGAAGGCAGTGTACGTATGTCGTTTCGCACGCGGTGACACGTTCTCTCTCGGAACCAGGAGCCTTCTTGAGGGAAGCTACGGTATGCAATAAGCCTACACCAAAGCGTGTCCCAATTCGGCTAAAGAAATTACCGCATCATGTTGGTGCCATGTCATGACACCGTGCCAAGTTTCATGATTTTCAGGCGTGTTTTGGATTTACGGGAATTAAAAAACCAAGTTTCTCAATCTTTCCGGCCGAGCCATGACGCCCAGATGTTTGAATTTCACTTCCATCTCTTGCATGGGACCTAGAAATTCACCCAAGGACACACATGTGATTTTTCAAACAACTTTAGTGCACTTGAGCATGTGCTTGTAGTTCAATTTTGAATTATGCACATTAAATGCATAGAAACTCAATTAATGTATAAAAAAGCCAAACGAACACTAAATAATTCCAAAATTTAGCACGATACTTCTATTTGGTCTAATCTGCAAGTGTACAAAAATTAAGGTGGGAGAAGGCAGTGTACATATGTCGTTTCGCACATGGAGGTGACACGTTCTCCCTTGGAACCAGGAGCCTTCCTGAGGGAAGCTCCGGTTTGCAAGAAGCTTATACCAAAGCTTGTCCCAATTCGGCCAAAAAATTTACTGTAGCATGTTGGTGCCATGTCATGACACCATGCCAAGTTTCATGATTTTCAGCCGTGATTTGGATTTACAGGAATTAAAAAACCAAGTTTCTCAATTATTCCGACCGAGCCATGACACCCAGATGTTTGAATTTATTCTCATTTCTTGCATGGGACCTATAGATTCACCCATAGACACACATGTGATTTTGCAGCGAACTTTGGTGCATTGGAGCATGTGTTTGTAGTTCAAATTTGAATTATGCACATTAAATGCCCAGAAACTCAATTAATGCATAAAATTGCCAAACAAACCCGCAATAATTCCAAATTTAAACACGACACTCATGTACTAGTTACATATTCACTGTACGTAAATGTTCTAGCAATTCAAACACCATCCTTTCCCTTCATAACACCATTTTGTCTTTCAAAACATAACAAAAAAAATCAGGTATACCACAAAACAGTTTACTAGAAAGAATTGTGTGGGATGCGATATAAAATATATCTTGGCGCACCGCCTTGTCTGGCTTACGCAGGAAGCTTCATCGTCTATTCCACCCCCCAGTTGAACCACACTTGCGCGCCAGTTTCTCGCGGCACCGAGCGAATCTTTTGCCACTGCGGAAATATTTATCTCCCTGCCCCCTCCCTCTTACCAAAAGCCACATTTCCACTATTCCTCCTTGCTTTCCAAGTTCAAACCTTCACTGCTGCTTACTGGCAGCTCAGCCTCCTCGCCGGCGACCCTTCTTCTTGCAGCGCCGCCTCCTCGCCGGCTACCCTTCTTCTTGCAGCGCCGCCTCCTCGCCGGTGACCCTTCTTCTTGCAGCGCCGCCTCCTCGCCGGCGACCCTTCTTCTTGCTCCGCGGCCTCGTCGATATGGTCAGGTAATCCACACCCCACCCACACCATCCTCCTCCTTTCCCGTCCCACATGCCCCGACTGATCGAGCGACACCTTCCACCGAAATCACCGCCCCCTCCTCCAATTAAGCGCCGCCCATAGCCATTTTATACGCAGTATAATGTGGAGCTGAGTAGCATGCGGTCGCACGCGCGAACGAGGTTGCTATGGCTACCTTGCGTGTCGACCACCAGATCTTGGAGGAGCACCTCGTCTTCGAGGCCACCGTCGACACCGCCACGCGGTTGTCTACTTTAAAATACAGTTCGTGATGTTTTATCGAGGCCATCGCCAGTGCCTTCTAGTGATTTGTCCTCTGTAATGTTAATATGCAATCTGTTGTTCAGTTAACAGTTTGGTCCTCTGAAATGTAATGTTCAGTTAACACTTTGGTCCAACAATTGCTACATTTCGTAGTACTGTTCTCAAGCATTCTTTGTTTTGTTAACTGTCTTATCTTCTAGTACATGTTTCTATTCTATAATGTTGTGCTCAGTTAACTATTTTGGTTCATTTGGTCTGCTGCCCATTTAACTGTTTGGTTTAGTTCTGCAATTGGATTTTCATTTGCTGTGGGTACAGTTTTGTATTGTTATGCATGTGACACCAATCGAATTTGGTTGTACTCAATACATATTCTACTTATAGTATGTCAACTCTTAGTTAACCTGATCAAGATCTTCCTTATGTGTGTTGCAGGGAAACAATGGGAGACACTGCGGTTTACCATCGAGGTTTGTTCAAGCAGGGTCCTTTGGCTAATAGCACATTATTGTGCAGTTGCAGGAATCATTCTAATGTTTAGGTTTCTTACAATTTGGTCTTGCACTGTAGGTCCTGCTGTCAGAGGCTTAGACCAACTGTTCGACCCATTTTCCATATGGGGAAATGAGATGTCCATAAATATCAGTCAAGTCAAGAAACTCAAAAAGATTGTTAGGATGAAGAAACTTGCGACGAATAACAGCAAGATCTTTGTTTGCACAATGAAAACGACATTAGTCAACTATTGGATGGTACCAACTCTTTTACCTTGTTTTTACCCCTTGCGCCATTTCAAAATTTACAACAGCGATTTATGCATAGCTTTGTTTTCAGTACTTTTCAAAGCAGTTCAGCGATGATTACCTCTCAAACCAAATGCATGGTCAAGAGGCGAGGAAGGTATTCATTCAACACCCACGGTACAATATTGAAGTCTTGCTAAAAAGGACGAAGGTTGGGCGGGCAATTATCCATAGCCACTGGCCTAAAGTTGCAAGGACATTCAACATCACCGAAGGCTCAATATTTGCCTTCCGCTTCTGCAGTTTCTCAGATGAGATTCATCTGTCTATTTACCGTGTATGATGCTACTTTCCAAAGGTTTTTTATGCTGCATATGAAACTTGGTGTTGTTGTCTAATGGCGTAACTGAGTGCCGAAGCTATCTGATGTAATTCGATTATGAAATCCTAGTTGCTTTTATACGGATATGAAATATTTGGCATGTTTTATAAGAAATATCAGTTTGATTAGTACATGGATTATCAATAACAGGCTAATTACCCGGCTTATTGGGGTTTTCTATTGCAAACATTTACTCAGACAGTACCGTGGGCGATGAACTCAAACAACCCACATGGTTTCTAGAAAGTAGGCGTGGTTGATCAACTAACAATCACACACGGCTTCCGGCAGTGAACTGTTTGCATTAGGCCACCTTGCACAAACGTTTCCACACAAAGAACTGTGTGGGATGTACATACCTACGAAAGTGATTTTCTAGGATTCACCGTGTGGGATGCACATACCTACGGAAATGATTTCTGGGATTCATCGTGTGGGATGTACATACCTACGGAAATGATTTATGGGATTCACCGTGTGGGATGTACATACCTACGGAAATGATTTCTGGGATTCACCGTGTGGGATGTGCATATCTACAGAAATGATTGGGTTTCCATGCCTCGCCCGATCGCACACGGCACCAGCCTGGGTCCCAGGAGGGCCTATCCCCGACGATTTCTGGTTCGTGTGGGAAGGACCGCCCTATCGCCCACACTCACTTGGTGACGGTTCCAAATGCCGTCGCGGAAAGGGGTTTTAAACCGTTTGTTTAGGACGTCGCTGTACCAGTGCTAGTTCAACTATATATACTAGCTAATTTTAAGTACGTTGTACAGTTCCACCACATCTATAGTCAGATGAACTGAACAAAATATCCCTCCACGCGCGCTGCCAGTGTTTGGGGCCGACGCACGATCACACATGTTCGTGTTCAAGCGGTTGCGCCGAGCGCGGCGCGACGATGCAGTTACCCGCTGCAAAAACTGCCATGCGGACACCCAAAGAATCCACGCTGCCCGGCCCCCTTTTATTCCTGCGGCCATTTACCTTCATCTCTCGTCTCACATGACACAATAAGCACAGCCACGAGGACACATACAGAGAGGACATCCAGTGGTTCCAATGGCGCTCCCCGTGGCTCCAATGGCGCTCCCAGCGGCCGACGACGACAATGGCGGGCAGTTCACCGCGCATCACGTAGTGGACACCCACGTGAGGGGGAAGGCCCTCTCGGTGGTGTACACAAAGGATCCGGTCTCGTTGGAGAGCTCTATCCAAACTATGCAGCAGTTCCTTGCCGAGGACAAGTACCGAGTGGTCGGCTTCGACCTCGAGTACACCATCGGTCGTGCCGAGCATGATCAGAAGGTTGCCGTCGCCCAGTTGTGCGTGCGACATGACGTCCTCGTCTACCACTACCACCTTGCCACAAGGCCTTGCGAGCGTTTCTCCAGGTTTATCAACAGCCCCGACTACAGTTTCGCTACGGTGGACACCACCAACGATCTAAACGTGCTCAAGGTTTCGGACTTGAAATGCCCGAATCTTGTCAACATCCAGCACCACTACAAGGTCTAGGACAGGGACAAAAACAAACTGAACTCCCAGGTTGACCTCGCCTCGACCATCATCGACCCCTACTACGTGAAGATGAAGGAAGAGAGCAATAAGGACAAGAACGCCTGGCACAGTGTGTGGCATGAGAGACTGGATGAACAACATGTCAAGTATACGACCATGGACGCATACAAGCTACGAGATGTACAGGCGGATCGTTGACACGAGGAACTGTCTTCTTCCTGACCCAGACGAGGGATCGAGCCACATAGCAGTGGCGGGAGCGTCACAAGAAGTAGATGACTAGACAATCGTTTCTCCTACTTTAGAATGCAAGAAATTATTTATTGAGGTGTGTGCGAATGATCTTTCTAGTCACTTGTCATTCTACTGTATACAGAGCAATTCACACGGCTTATTAGCACCAATAGTCTGTGTTATTATTGGTCTTCGCACACATTTCTGATTACGGACCTGTTTGCCGCGTATCACACACATCTTGTTCAGTTGAACCATTTCCATTGTGTTTCCTAATCACATAGTTCATCCCAGTGAACTGTATGTTGTATATCGCACACGCCTTCATCTGGCTACCCGTTTATTTTATTCCTCCTCATCCCAAACAGTTAATTGAGCAGAACCATATGCTCTGCATCGCATACGCAACTAAATTCTGAACCGTGTTTGATGCATCCGTCATCGCAAACGTTTTGCACCTTTTTGACGTTTTTTACACCACCGTTTGCGATTATGGCATCGCACACAGTTTCATCGAAGGGTCTCTGATCGTAGTGTCGTGTTTGGACCATCCTGCAGTAGTGCTTGGGCGAAGCCCTGTGCGATCACTTCACCATCACCGTCACCACGCCGTCGTGCTGACGGAACTCATCTTCTTCCTCGACACCTTTGCTGGATCAAGAGGACGAGGGACGTCATCGAGCTGAACGTGTGCAGAACTCGGAGGTGTCGTACGTTCGGTGCTTGATCGGTCGGATCTAGAAGAAGGTCGACTCACTACTAGGAAAAGGCTAATTAGTGGCGCACCTGTTTTGGCCATTAATGGCGCACTACAGGTGCGCCACTATCATCACGCCATTAGTAACTAATACTAATGGCGCACCTCTGGTGCGCCATTAGTATTGCAGGTAACAGTGGCGCACCTTGTAGTGCGCCATTACTATTGCTACAGGTGCGCCACTGGTAACTTTTTTTTGAATTTTTTTGAATTTTTTTGAATTTTGAAGGCGGGAAAATAGTAGTGGCGCACCGTCTAACCCCCACCGTGCGCCATTGCTATTTTTGAATTTTGAATTTGGATCTGGATCGCGATTTTTTTGCCCTTTTTTTGCTCTTTTTTTGCACGATATTTTTTCAAATTTTGTTCTTGTTTTTGGATCTTGTACGTTCTTTTGCCGGAGAGGAGTTCGCCGGAGAGGAGGGCTGAGGTCACCGGAGAGGAGGAGGAGGAGGTCACCGGAGAGGAGGTCGCCTACATCGCCGGAGAGGAGGAGGAGGTCGCCAGAGAGGAGTTCACCAGAGAGGAGGGAGGTGAAACCGTGAGGGGAGGGGAGGAGAGGAGGGAGGAGGAGCTCACCGGAGAGGAGGGAGGAGGAGATCACCGGAGAGGAGGGAGGAGGAGCTCACTGGAGAGGAGGGAGGAGAAACCATGAGGGGAGGGGAGGAGAGGAGGGAGGAGGAGGTCGCCGGAGAGGAGGAGGAGGAGGAGGTCGCCGGAGAGGAGGAGAGGAGTATGGTGGAGGAGAGGAGGAGATGGAGTGGAGGAAAGGTGGAGTGGAGGAGAACAATGAAGAGGTAAGGAGGAGAGGACCCCGCCCAGCCATATATACGTCATAGTAATGGCGCACCGTGGCCAGGTGCGCCATTACTAATTTTTTTTATTTTTTTATTTATTTTGAATTTTGAAGGCTGGAAGATAGTAATGGCGCATCATGGGCAGGTGCGCCATTACTGAGTTTGATTTTTTCTGAATTTTTTTGCCTCTCCAGATCTTGAAAGCCCCTTAACTTTTCGAGTAGATGATTTTTCATATAAAAAACTTTTTCATCGGAGTTCGTATGCAGAAGTTATGCCCATTTTACAAATTCTCGAGAGATTTTGCAAAAAAGTCGAAAATTCATGTTTGTAAATTTTGCTAACAACTAGACCACATATCACATGGGAATCTTATTTTCTTTTATTTTTTTGACATTTCTATCATTTTCATTTATTTTTTTAAACTGAAAAGGCGGTCCAGGGGGTGCATTTGGTGATGTGTAAATGTTAGTAGTGGGGCACCAGGGAACAGTGTGCCATTACTAGTTAAAACTAGTAATGGCGCACTATCCCCTGGTGCGCCATTACTAGTTTAAAAAAAATGTTAGTAGTGGCGCACAGAGCGCATGGTGCGCCATTACTAGTTAACTAATAATGGCGCACTGTGCCTTGGTGCGCCATTTATAGTTTTGGAAAAATAAAAAAATAAAATTTGCTAGTAATGGCGCACCGTGTGTCTGGTGCGCCATTAGTAATGAGGACATTAATGGCGCACCACATACAAGATGCGCCATTAATGTCCATATCAACTATAGCCCTTTTCCTAGTAGTGACTACATCAACCGCGTTGTCAAACGCTTCCGCTTTCGGTCTACGAGGATATGTGCACACACTCTCCCCCTCTTGTTGCTATGCATCTCCTAGATAGATCTTGCGTGAGCGTAGGAATTTTTTTAAAATTGCATGCTACGTTCCCCAACATGTCTATTGTTAGGAAACTTAACCATCTGTGATTAACGAGCTAGTCTAGTAAAGGCTTACTAGGGACACGATGTTTTGTCTATGTATCCACACGTGTATCAAGTTTCTGCTTAATACAATTCTAGCATGAATAATAAACATTTATCATGATATAAAAATATATAAAATAACAACTTTATTATTGCCTCTAGGGGCATATTTACTTCAGACGGGTACCCATCCAACAGATCAACACTACATTTAAGGGTGGTGGCGTAATAGCTAGTTCAATGTATGGCGGAGTCGCGAGCCACCGAGAGGTTCCTGTGATTGGAGAATTGGTTATTGAGAGGAGTATGATGGGCATACAAATCTTACATACAACGACTCGGTAGCTTAGGGTGGCAGCAGCGTCGGAGGTCCACATATTGTGGAGGAAGTCGTTGTAATCAGGAAAGTAATCGTGCACATGATTGTCGAAGGACATACTAGCAGTCACGCGAATGCGCTTAGCAAAACATCATCGCCCATCATTCGTACAAGATCACAAGAGGTGGGGTTTCAGAGAAAACCCCAAAGAGTGTCGAATTCAAAATCTACTCTATGAAGGCATCTCTGGATTGTAGGTCGACAATCAAGGGAGTTTTGAAGAACACTGGATTAAATGGTGTGGATGCTCTCACCAAGCAAGCTTCATCTACCACTCCTCCTAGGCTTGGGAGATTCGGCCTCATTTAAATGCAAAAAATTCACATGGCTTGCTCTAAATATGCCATGGGTTGTCGATCACCTGTCAGCAGGGCTGGCCTCATCACCCTCCATGCGCACTTTTCCCTGAATGAACAGTCGAGGCACATTTGGAGTGTCGTCCTTGCTTGGACTAGCTATCACAACTAGATCGGACCTCGACGTCGGGTAAGTCAGCCAGTCGCCAGGCAACGATGTGGAAGGGCAGACATGCCGCCAGGCATGACGTGGAAAGAAGGAGGGTGTAAGGGTTGATTACGAACATGCCACGCTGGCTTCGGGCACGGCCTAGCCTGTACATTCTCCTCCTCTTTTCAGAGAAAACGACGTCTATGGTGGGATTATTAAAAGTATTAGTTCCCAAGTTCACAATGTCAACGGTGCCAATTCATAGAGAAATCACAAGAAAGGGGGCAACGGTGTACGCACCAGCCGGATCCTCCATCGAAACCAACCAAACAGCTAAAACCGAATGGAGAAGGAGATAGGGACTCATGTCTTTGATTTGGAATGATGAACTGCAAAAGCTGCATCGCCTCCGACTACATCAAATCAATTGAGGGGCAACAACCCCCTCCGGTGTGCGCCACAACGTGCAAGCCCGGGACGTGCGGTACGTGACTACGGCCTCGCAAGAGGCCTATTTATGGGAAAGGCTGCGGATGGTAGCGAGTATGCAGAGTTAGACTTCGGGTTTTGAAAGCTAGGTGCACGTCTCGTCGAACAGTCCACGAAAGCCAGGAGCGACGGACGACAAAAAAAAACAAATATGATGACATACCAACCCACAAATATCTCCTTTATTAGTAGTTATAGATATAGATATAAGTTGCCTGTTTTTTAAATTTGGGTAAGCCATTTTTCTGATCATTGATTATTTGTCAAGGTTCATGGTATTTTTTTCCCTTGTTTTGTTTTATTCTTTTGGGCTGAATTATTATTTACCATTTTTGGGATCAGTCGATTTCCCTATTGGACTTGAATTTTGTTACCCATTGCGTGTTTTTTCTTCTTCTGTTTTATGTTTTTTTTATGGTTATTTTTGGGATGTTGGGGGAGTGTAAATTCATACATGGAAGTACTATACAATATTTGTGTAAATTATAAAGAATCACAAAAATGCATTAGAATATGTTTATTCTTTGCATATTACAAAAAAGTACAATTTTAGTGCAAAGTCGTGTGCAGGTTTTGTTTTATAGTTTTTCTTCTTAAAGGGTAATATCAATGTCTCTAACCCGTTCTTCCTTATATAATTTATTCTTTCAATTTTTAAATTTTATTTTATTTTCTTTCTTCTTTAAGCATAATACCAATGTCACTAATTCATACATGCTATAAAAACTTATTTTTTTCAAATATTGCACTATTATACACTTTATCTTGCATAGTATAAAAATCACAATTTATGTGTAAAATGTGTGCAAACTTTTCATTTTTGTTTTTAGAAAAAATATTTATTCTTAAAGGGTAATACAATGCCACTATTTCATTATTTGTTAGAAACTTCATTATTGAATATATACTTGTTTGTTTATGTAGACACGTAAACACTATACAATATATGTGTAAATTATACTAGAATGCAAAATTGCACTATTGTATGCTTATTGTTTGCATATTACAAAAGTTCAATTTTAGTGCAATATTTGTTATTGTTATTTATTTTGTTTCTTCTAACTAAAGAGTAATATCAATGCCACTAATTCGTTATTCCTTCAAAACTTTATTATTTCAATTTGGCTTTATTTTTTTTCATATTTAAGGGTAATAACAATGCCACTAATTCATTTCTTTTAAAGAACTTCTTTATTTGCGAAAAAATCAGTATTATATGCTTATTCTCGCATATTCTAAAAAGGAGCAATCTCTATGTAAATTGTGTAAAAATTTGGTCATTATTCATTATTTTATTTTCTTCTTCCTGAAGGGTAATAGCAATGCCACAAATTCATTCTTGTTTAGAATTTTTTTTTGTTTTAGGTTTACTTTATTTTTATTTTTGTCCATTTGTTCTTTAAGGTGACACCACCACAAATATTAGAATTTTAAGTGACTAATCCTTTTTCTTCTTTTCGTTATCAGGTTAGCGAGTTTGTATTGTGTTTTATTGTTGCCTCGGCGCAAGAACTGTCGGTTTAATGGGTTTATATTGTGCTTAATTTTTTGTTACGAACTTAAAATGGAATCTATACGTTATTCGCTTGTGCTATTCTTCGGTCACCTGCATTTTTGTTTACTTTCAATTGACTTTCTCGCTGAAGCAAGCCCACCTACAGTGGCTTGGTCAACGCTAAACTAGAGCAGTCTGTAATCCACGTACAAAAGAGTTGTTTGTCAGTATTGGACCAAGCTCATGATCCATATACAATGCTTGACCGATTTATTTATTTTTTGCACAAATTTATTATAAAAAATCATCGAAAATACAAACCATCTCAAATATAATAAAAATCACATTAAGATTCCGCGAGCGCCGAATGATCACTACTACCGCCAAAACGAGCCGTCGGCTTGCCGTCGTTGCCGCTCCTCTACCGAGCCTGCTTGATGTTATCGATGATAGCCGAAAAGTCTTCGTGCATGTTGCCCTTAAGGACCAGCGCCCTAGAGCCGCAGTCGCAGCCGTTGAACCCCTACATAAATCTGAAACACCTGACACCAAATCTCGTCATACGTCACATGACGACAAATCCTAACCTCATCGCCCTAAGGAGGCGACATGAATCTACGCCGGAGCTACCGTTAAGATGGACGAACTTGAGGAGGATTGTACCCCGAAAGAGAAACTCAAAGAAGAAGCACCGTCATCCGTTTGAACACCTAAACTACGAACCGCAACAAAGACAATGGGATTCCCCTCCCTGTCATTGGAGCGGCATGCAGAGAAGAGGTGAATCCACGGGCTCGCCGATGAAATCTAAAGGGAAAAGTTTGCCCTAACCGGCTAGGGTTAGGGAAGAAAAGAGGCGGTAAGGGAAGAAAAACGAGAGGAAGTTGTGGCTCCGCTTGACCGATTTATTAACCAGAATGCTTGAGCAAATCGACTCAAACAAGTTTTGTGATCAGTCGATTGGCCAAAAAACAAACAATTTGTCTAACTCACATCTAGATGTTTTTTAAGGATGTCACATCTAAGCTCCCACAAGTATATAATATAGCAACAAAAAATAAAAAAAACTAAGATAAAAAAAATAGACCATAAACAAAGTGAACATCAACTTAAATGTGACATAACTATGTCACATCTAGATGTGTCCTAGACAGACCTAAAAACAAAAGGGAAACTAGGCAACTTGAACGAGGCCATACCAATATATTGGCGAAAACATCAACGGAAACAACGAAGAGGATGACGGCTAGCGAGGTCATCGCATTACTAGGTCAAGCGTCCTCGACAAGCGAATTTAATAAAACAATGGAGTTTTCTCACACACACGTACACACATATGTGGGATTGAGTTCATGGACAAAATTGGGCTACACGGCGGGAAACCCGTGCTCTATCAGCTATGGGTTCCCTCCTCGTCCTGAAATCCAGATCGGCAAGTGGAAGGCGCACAAAACTCAGGCCGCCCAACGTTCCATGTCTCCCTGGCGCGACATCCGTCCCTATTACAGAGACCAGTTCATCGCGTTGCTGGAGTGGCTGAAGGCCCCGCCGGACCCGTGCTCGGCGTGCGGCGGGTTCGGCGCGGCCCTCCCCTGCTGCAGCGCCAGCTCGAGCTCGCCGAACTGGCCGTGGTGAACCGAGCTCGGATGGACCTCGCTCATGACCGTGTCATGCTGCATGTGGTGCTGCTGCATGCTCCTGGCGCCCCGGGGGCTGCCCCAGGAGCCGCTGCTGCTTGCCGCCATGTAGTTGCTGGCCATGACGGAGGGCGCCACCGGGCTGCCCTGGAAGGCGCTGGTCGTCGACATCGCCGGGGACCGGTTGTGGCTGGAGCTGTGGGCACTACTATCCCATGGCTGAGTTGACAGAAGAGAGAGAGCACAGCTGGAGTCGGCGGCGACGCCCGCCATACATTCGTCCGAGGGGAGCTCGAAGCCGCCCGGGATCATCGGCGCGCCGCCTCCCCCCGAGCTGCTCCCCTGGCCGTTGTACGCGTGGTGGTCGCCGTATCCCGCAACTGCACTGCGGTGAGGGTGGTGCTCATGATGGCCGCCCTGCCAGTGGGTGGTGCCAGGCATGCGGTGGTCGCCGGGCTGAACAGCCGGCCACGGGTCCCTCACGCCGGCCGGGGCCCTCGGGTACGAGAAATCCAGCAGAAAGCTTCTGAGCCTGCCTGGATCTTCTGAAACAAATTTTGCGACAACAGCAGAATCAATACGTTTCGTTCAAACTGCAAGCGTGCACATTCGGTGATAACATTCTTACCGTTGAAGGAGGCGGCAAGCCGGCCATAGCGTGTAGACATGGGTCCGGGCGGCGGCTTCCTCCGGCGCTCGTTGTGACCGGCGAGGCGTCGGCGGCAGCTTCGTTTTCCTTGGTCAAATTCAGGCAGCTGGTGGAACCTGTGATCACAAAAGATTATTACTTGCTGCATGTACGAACTCCACATGGTGGCTTTACAATAGTGCAGATCCATTCAAAGCAGAACCATTGCGAATTGACAAAGACCGAAGAGTCGCCGTAAGGACGAATTTCATATAGACACTTAGACAGTGAAGAAAAGATGAACGACAATAATCAATTGCACGCAACAAAAGCAGAGTGAAGAGTGCCTGACTCTTCCACACCACACCAATTGCATATCATATTGATTCTGATTACATGCATATAGAAAAACTTGGTGCACATGAAAAGAGGGGGGGCGCTAACACTGCAATCAAGAGCCAGATTCTAGCTTAGTATCCTAATACAAGCATGCATCAAATGAATAAACTAACAGGGCAAATCACATGGCATGTGAAAAGCTGCATCGGCGCAGGCAAAGCCAATGGGTTTATCTTAATCTAATGCAGTAAACCAAAGAAACGACTTTTCATGATTAGATCCACGCATCAAGACGAGGGGGGAGGGGGGAAGAGGACCATGTGGATAGAACACCTGTAATCATTCCTAGATGGTGGAAACGTGCAAAGGCTTATGGTACAATACAACAGCAGTCATAAGTGATGCTTTCATCTCTCAAACAACAGTCATAAGTGATGCTTTATGTTTCAAACAAGAGTCATAAGTGATGCTTCAACTTTCAAACAAGTGAAATGCTGGTTCAGGATTTTGTCCTTAACAAGGTTCACCAATGCGCAACATACATCAGATGATTTCTGGCTCAGTTGGGTTATTAGGATTATTGTGTGTGCCGGTATTTTTTCAAATAAATTTATCCACAGCTGAGATGAACAAAACAACAATTCATGGTTTCTGATTGGTGCATCCTGATTCCAAATTGATACTCCATTTTTCTATGTCCTGTACTATCACTAGGGTAGGGTATTAATTTTAGTACAGTAGCACTAGTACAACGGCTGTACTGCTGCTGCTGCTACCCATTCTCTTCTTACATCCTAGCATAGCGTACAGTAGAATAAGGAGGAGAGGAAAAAGAAATGTAGGCTTACTATATGTGCCACTCGGACAAGAATTTCAGGTTGTACAACTTTCTGTCCCTTACTATTCTAGTCAGATTCTACCTGCCCAACCAAATGTTACTCCCACCGTCCCATAATATAAGAACGTTTTTGCCACTACACACTAGTGGCAAAAACTTTCTTATATTATGGGACGGAGGTTTCATTTCTGTTCTTTTCACCAGTGCGCACTACACACCCCATCCGTCATCACTTGAGAATTTCTTTCTTTTCTGGATGTGGCCAAGCAAAGAAGTACAACAAAATGCACAGGCCAATTGCAGAACCTGAGCAGTTTTTTTTACACTTTGCATGCCGCTGCTGGTAGCTAGCCACATGCTGGGAGGGACTCGCCCAATGAATAGTAGAGTTGTGAGAGAGAAAAATATTATGCCAGGATCCATCCACGACTACGCCGTGGAGTTCGAGGTGTGTGTGTCACGAGTGTAACAGTAGCGCAAGAACACGCGGCAAGTACGGGAGGAGCAAAAACGGAGCCATCCGAGGCGCGGGTTGCTGGAGCCGAAGCTCAAATTGCCGGTTGTGATGGAGAGAGAGAGAGAGAGAGGGGGAGGGGGTAGTACCTGCTGCACTGCTGGCAGAAGCGCTGCTCGATGCCGGCGACGACGACGAGCGGCGCCTTGGAGTGCTCCAGGCACACCTTGTGGCGGCAGTAGTAGGTCTTGCCGCCGCTCAGATCCACGCCGCACCCCTCCACCTGGCACCTCGGCTGCTGCGACTGCGAGGCGCTGCCGCCGGCCGCGGGGGTGGAGGCTCCTGACCCTCCACCCCCACCTCCTGCTCGGGCGGGGGCGGGGCCCTTGCCCTTCCTGCCACCCGAGGAGGAGGACCCGGCCACGTCCTGCTCGAAGTAGATCTTCTGGCCGAAGTTGAGCCCGTGGAGGTCGTCCCCGGGCCGTCTCCCGCCGCCGTCGCCGTCGCCGCCGCCGCTGCCCCCGGTCTCCATTGCCCTTGCCGCCGCCGGCCCCCCTCCTCCTGCTGCTTTTGTGAAAGAAAACGCCCGTAGGGGCTAGTGTAGAGAACTGACTAAATAGTGGCGGCTCCCCCTCTTCCCCGTCGTCCCCTCCTGCCAGAAGTGAGAGAAAGGCAGAGAGGGGAGAGATGATGAGAGAGAGGGGGGTGGGAGCGAAAAGATCGAAAGCGGCGGAGGGAGGCGACAGCAATGGTGGCGCCGCGCTTAAAATAAAATAAACCCTTTTTTAGTGTGTGGTGCAGTGTGCTTTGCTCACGCACTCCCACTATTCCACTCCACGCACGCACACCTCACTCTCCCTCCCCAGCTGCTGCTGCTGCCCCCCTTTTATAGCCAAAACGCCACTCTCTAGCTGCCGCTGCTACGAGTACGAGCCCTCTGCGTTTTGCCTCTTATCGTCGTCGTCTACTTTCTAGGGTAGCTCTTGTCGAGCAGGCAGTATAGTATTTGTGGGAGCATGGGACGGCTGTGGCAGCCCGGCTCGGCTCCACTTGGTATACGCGGGCGGACGCCGCGTGCGCGCGCGCGGGCGCTGGGGGGCATGGGGTTTCGCAGCCCGCAGCCAGGGAGGTTGCATGCGGAGAAGTCTACTCAGGGCAATTCCGCCTCCCGTGGTGCTCCGTTGAGAGTGACAGCAAGGCGTCCAAGACCAACGCAAGGACATCTTTTGAGTTACTAAGGCCATCTCCAGCCGTTGGCTCCCCACGGAGCGTCTAAAAGCGTCGTCTGGAGGTGAGCGGCCCTGGGGCGAGTCGGTCCCCAGCCGTCGGCCCCTAGGCGCGTATTAAAAAAAAGGAAAGGCCGTTCGGCGAAGTTATGATAAAAAGTAGTTAAATTTCGGCTAAACATGGCAAATTTCGGTGAAATTCACGCATTTTCATTACATTAACCTAATCTAAAAAGGAAAAAGGGCTGAAGTCGTCGCCGCCATCGCCGCCGCCGGCCTTCTCCTCCTTGACGCGGCGCCCTCGCTGGACCCAGCGTCGCCATGGCGGATCGGCGGCGGCGCGTCGTCGTCGTCATCGTCATTGTCGCATAGGACGACGACCCGTCTTCATCGCGCCGCGTCGGCGCTCCTCGGCGGCGCAGGCGCGTCTTGTTGGCGCTCTTCGCGCCTTCTCCCGCCGCCTTCTCCATCGCAATGGAGTCTGGCGCGCCATTCTAGGGTCGCGTCGTCGTCGTCGAACTCCGCCTTCACCGGCGCCAGCCAACCGTCTTTGGCTTGACGAAGCGCGAAGGAGCCGACGAGGAGGAGCGCGCCGGTCAACGATGCCGGCGCTGTGAGTGCGCCGGCCGAGCGGCGACTCCGCCGCGGGCTCGGCCTTGACGCCGAGTAGGGCCAGAGTGCCGGAGGAGTGCGATGAGGATCGGGAGGAGGAAGAGGAGGTGGAGGACCCGAACCTCCTTGGCGCCCATGGCCGACAGCGTCGGTCTTGCGCCGAGAGTGTGCGGCGGGACGCCCGCCGTAGGCGCCGCTCGCCGATTCGCTGGCCGCCGACCACCGGCGCGCCCGTTAGTGGATGCCATCGCTGCTTCTTGGCGGCGCTGAATACGCCGCCAGCCGCGTGGTTGTCGGCGGCGTCTTGGGGAGGGAGAGTTGGGCGTCGGTGAGGACGCACGCACGATCTCGACCTCCTCGGCGGCATTTCGCCCGAACGGCGTTGGGCAATGGGGAATGGGCACTCCCGGCGCCGAAGTCTCCACCCGTTGGCCCGGCGCGCATGTCCGGCGGCGCCGGATGTTCGCTGAACAGAGCTGTGACTCTGTTCGCGGAGTGAATAATGCGCCGTTAGCCGCCGCCGCGTCTCGGGAAGCGTTACGCCATGGCGACGGCGGGCTGGGCGGGCTCGGGAGAGGTAGAGGAGGGCTGGCGGCGGCGCCGGGAGAGGCAGGAGAGAGGAGGGCTGGACGGCGGCGGCGGGGCGGGCTGGTGTGGGCACAGCGAGTGGAGGCCGCCGGCTTTATAGCCGGGCCGCGCCGTGTACGCGCGCGAGGCGAGGAGGGCGTCGCGCGCCGTCCGTGAAGCGCCGCCGTGAGAATCAATGGCAAAACTGACCGGCGGCAGTCTTGCCATTGATTCCACGCGAACCGAGGCCGTTAAGGGAAGACGAGCGCCGAAGTCGCTGACGCTGCTGGCCAGCGCCTTTTTCACGCCAAAACAGCTTCGCCCGGCGCCCGGGCGCCCAGCCGCGCCGGTTCGGCTGAGTCCGCCGACGCTGTTTTCGCCCAAGCCGGGCGAAAATCGGGCTCTGGGGCGCGATCGCGGCGGCATCGGCGAGTTCGTTCAAATTTAAACATATTTTGTAAAAAAGAAAAAACTACTAGGGGCTGCCCCTCGCCGTCTTCATTGCCGCTCCTCGCCATCTACCTCGCCGCTCCCCGCCGCCCGCCTTTGCAGTTCTACATGCCGAGGAGGATGTAGAACCGCGTGTAGTCGCCGCCTCCGCCGCCGTCGTCCCTGCTGCATCCCTCCCCCGGTTGGCGCGGCGGGTTGGATGGTCCGGGGGCGTTGTCGTCTTCGCTGTCGACGATCACGACACCGTGCTCGTCCTCGCGCCCACGCTTGCGAGCTTCTATCTCCTCCAGGGCCCGGCGCTGCCGGACCATCTCGTAGCGAAGGTAGTCGCCCCGCCCCCATGCAGGCGTCCTCATCGGAGAAGCCGCGCGGGCTATCTCCTCGTACTCGCGGGAGGCGGGCCCGGCTTGGGCTCGACGAGGACAAAGCGGCCGGGGAGGGGGGGGGGGGGTGGAGTCGCCGATCACGGACACCGGAGCTGCGGCGCGCAAGCCGACAAAGCGTGTCTCAGGGCTCCGACTTGACGGGCGGAGGCAGGGAAAGCCCGACAAGCGGCCGGACCAGGAGGAGGACGCCCCGGGCCGCTCCATGCGCCTCGGCGTCCAGGAGCTCCCACGACGGCGTGAGAAGGACGGGGGAGCGGGGTACTCGAGGCGCGGCATGTTGCCGCCCTCGATGTACTCGAGGACGGCCTCCAATGTGCGGCTGGGCACGCCCCACCACCGGCGCCGGCCCTCGGAGTTGAGCCTGCCGGAGGGCACGACGCCGTTCGTCGCCTCGAGCTGCTTGGCGGGCGGCGGCGGAAGTAGGGCTCCAGGCGGGCTATCGGGTGTACCGCGGGCCTTCCCTCGCCGCCAGCGCGAGGGACGCTGCGGATACGTCGATCTCCGCCGCCGCCCGCCCGGTGGGTGGTGGTGGCACGGCACGCCGCGGCCGATCCTCAAGCCCGGGCACTCGCATGTCCGGCGGGGCGGTAGTCACCTCGAAAAGGAGGCGAGCCTCGTCCTCGTGAAGATAGCGGCGCCCGAAGCCATTCGCCGCCGCGCCGTCGCTTGGGAAGCGCTCGACCATTCTTCTGAACTGGAGATGGCGAGAGGAGGAAGGGGGAGAAATGAGCGCGTCAGCGGTGGAGTATCTGTGCATGTCTCCGGCGCGCTGGTGGTCGGCTTATATAGGCGGAGGCGCCGCGTGGTAGGCTTGGCCGGCGCGTTACGCGTGGCAGGCGAGGGGACACGCGTCGCCCGGCATCAATGGAGGCTGACCGGCGCGGCAGCGCGCGCAGCTTTGGCATTGATTCGCCGCGGGAAACAAGGCGATGAGGACGACGAAGCGGCGAGAAGAGAGTCGAAGTCGCCGACGCTGCTGGCCCGCTCTTCAGCGCTAAAAACGATTCGCCCGGCGCCTGAAAGCGACCCCAGTAGCCGGGTTCGGGTTGGGTCCACCGGCGCCAATTTCGATTCGAGCCGGCGAAAACTGGTCCCTTGAGGACGCGACTGGACCTAGGAGGCCTTCTTGGGAGCGCGGCTGGAGATGCTCTAAGCTCCCAGGAAATAGAGCGCTGGGAAAGCTTCAAATTTTTTACTCGAGTGGACTCCGTTTGTGTGCAGGGAAAACGGAAAGAACAGCGCATGCCTGCTACTTAGTACCGCACCGCGGGCCGAGTACTAGTCCAGCGTAAGGATAGCTATAAAACCAGACTAACTGGTGTGGCTTTGTGTGTAGCCTACGCGTTTCACTATAGGTTGGGCCTCGAGCGCCTCAACTTGATATTTAGTTTTTTTTCTTGTGTTAGCAACTGAGCTCAAGCTGTGTGTCGTCCCTGCATCTCACCGTGGCGCCATCCTAACGCCCCGTAGTAGAATCACCCCGTCGTCGTGGCCATGGGGCGATGAGCTCTGCTCGAGGGGTGTCGCAAAGGTTGTCAGGGCATTGCCAGGGCCATGGTCGTCGAGCTTCGCCACCGGGGCACTGTCATGCCGGTCGTCGACCACGATCGTAGCACCATAGTAGTTGGTCACATCATCGCTAACCAAGGGTGTGGCAGCACTGTGACTGGTTGCAACATTTGTCGACATCGGTTGTAGAAAACGCTATTGCCAATTGTTAGAATACAACTTGTATTAGGATTAAGACTCCTATTCGGTTTGTAATAAGGCTAGGTCTGGTGCGGCTTGGCTCTTATATATACTTCTTGTACCGGCATAATATTGTATCAACAATTATGCAATACAATTCTACATGGTACCAGACTTTCGATCATAGGGTATGGCTAACCCGCCAGCCCCACCACCGCTGCCGTCCCCAGCTCCCTCGAGCGGCGCGCTGCTTCTCCTTGCCCTCCTGCGTCGACGCCGCCACCGCGACCTCCACCAACAGCACCTCCTCAACCATCCGGCTGGCATTCGAGTCCCAACTATTGGGGCAAAAACCCTAGGCCCCCGCAGTTCCGCACGACGCCCGCTCCTGCTTCGCCCCCGGCTTCATCGCCGCTCGGATGGCGCCCCTCTCCTGATCCATGGACAGGGCTAGTCTCCAACGATGACTCGTAAGTTTTCTTTCGCATCCGTCGGTCGATGAGGGATCTGCCCGAGGACACGAATGCGGGAGCCGTCATTCATCACTGTCTGCCTACATTTCGACCAATGTTTAAACAAACCGGACGAACTTCATTCAAGCTGGATGATACTCATATAAGGACAGCGCTACGCGTCCGCCGACGGATAATTTGAAAAGATCCACCCCTCAGCAGCCGTTAGATCTAATCCAACCGACAGCCTAGCTCATCCTCATTATTGCAGCAAAGTCAGTGTTGCAGAACCTTCTTCGCAACAGAGGTCATGTTGCAGAAACATTCAACAAAGATTATGTTGTAGTGTTTTCGCCTTCACTTTTTTGCGGCATACATGATGTTGCGGAAGGATTTTGCAACATAAATGATGTTGCGTAAATTAGAGGAAGAATGGGAGCTAGGGAGGAACAAAGGAGGCAACTGCGCTCGAGGGATCCAGATCCAGATCCTACAACACACGAGTTGTTGAGCTGAGAAGACCGCAATAAGGGCTCAATTGCAAAACCATAAGAGATAATGCTAGGTGAGTCAGTAGGACACGCGTCACACGGACGAAGCAATGGACACCAGCGTGCGATCCGCCGAATGAAACCAAGCATTTCCCTTCATATAAACATGATGAAATTCATTACATTTTAGATAATTTTTAACTAGACCCTACTCTAAACCTAATCTAAATGATCGCCGGTGCCCGTTCCCCATGTCTGGCCATGAGCCCCGGATAAGCTCTTGTCTTCGCCTTCTCCAATTCCACCTCAGCGCTCTCCAGCTCTTCCTCCATAGCCTCCACCTCCACAACCATAAGCCCCGAGAAGTGAAGTTGTCCGCCTCCATGTCGCCATCAAGCGGCTAATCGGCCGATGATGTTGAGCCCACCAAGCTTAGCTTCAATGGGAGGGGAGGAGTTGTGGCCTACTTGAGACCCGATCGGCGGTGGGCTACCATACACTACTCTTCCTCGCAGCCGGCGGCGCCCGTGGGCGTGTCGGCTTCGTTGTTCTGGCGGTGGGGCGGTACTTTAGCGTAGCTGGCGATGTCCTACTCATCGCCACTCTAACCGAACACCTCATCCGCCGCCTTGTCTAGGCGGCCTGTAACTCCCCTAATGGAGACGGTACCACCAGTAGTCACTGTGGATGTCGCGGGCAGAGTCGTAGGAGTCGAGCAACACCTCCTGCTCCGCCATGTCCACATCTGACGCGATGGTCGTGTCAGCGTCGAGTTCCTCCTCCATGCCCTGGTGCTCGTCGAGGAGGCCGAGGTTGTACGCATGGTCGGCTTGCGCCTGCCGGAACTTGGTATCCCTCTCCTAGCGCACCATGTTCGTGTAATGGGCACGGGCCTCGCCGATGGTGATGCCGGCATGCACCGGTGAGGAGGGTGGTGCCGGCTTGTCCTCGGCCGTGTCCTCCATTGGGATGTATGCGGCCTCTGCCTACATACCGGCCTGCCAACCGACAGTAATGGCAGAATCTCCTTCTTCTGCTTGGAGGAGAGGGTGTCCTAGAGGGCTTTGGAGTGCGACGAGGCCATGGCTGGCATGGTGCGCAGAGGAGAAAGGGTCCAGAGGAGGATGACTGTGTCTATGGCCGAGGCTGGAGTTTACATAGCGGGCGGATGGCAATGGGCCACGACAGTGTGGTTAATGGTGGGCAACAGAGGGACAAACGGGTGGGTTAGAGAAGGTCCTTGGCAACCGTGTATCATTAATGTACAACAACAGACCGACAAGGTGTCATCTAAAGGAGGAGCAGTCGCGTGCACCGGGAAGCGGCACGGGCGACACTCTCTTGGACGGCGCGCCGCTTCAATGCCCGCAACAGTGAGAGGTTGCATCCGCTTTGGTTGGCATGAATGCGACATTGATGCTCTAGAGTAGTGCTGGCCGTTTTAGGCGGAAAGCGCGCACGTGAAAGTAAGGGGGTTAATCATGGGCCAGGGCAGTCAGAAGCGGACGTGGCTGTGGTGTGGATGCCCGCAAAGGCCCCCCTAGTTTGTCTACAGTTTAAGGGAAAAAGTGCGTCCGAATCTCTTAGCAGACCGATACAGGACCCTGTTGGATGGCAAAACACGTCCGGACCATGCGGTCCGGACGGTTGCAGGTGGTTTGAGGGTCAGCATTGGAGATGCCCTAAGAGCAACAATAGTGAAGTCGGCATACTTTAGTCGCTATGGATGTGTTATGTGTCTCAATTCACACTGGCCCAGGTAATACAAACTTTGGCCATGTTCTCAGTCCATTTGGTTGTCCACAAAGATTTAGGCTGCATTAGGGGAGAAACAAGGCCCCATCATTTGGTTTCCCGTGTTTCGACATTTTTGGTTGGGCTATGTTTGGTTGCATGCATTTTGTCCATTGTGGTTACCTTGCCCCCAATGTGGTGAGCTTACCAACTACCACTCTTATCGATGTTTTCATTGTATGTCACAGGTTAATACCAATATCATAATGACCATGAAATGGCCGAAAATTATCAAGTCCTTTAGCCCATTGCACCAAATCTTACATGCATATGTGCCTACTTCTTCATTATTGTTCTTCTCTTTGAGCAAGATCATGGAGTAATGATCCTTTGGCTCCTCGTTAGTCTTGAGCTCTCTATAGCCATTTTTCTTGTAAACATTCCCTTGTTCATGGCATGTACGGCATGAACTTCCCGAAAGCCTTCCAGAGTACACCATATACCACTTATTCTACCAAGACAAAAGGACATGAATTCAAGAAGTGGGACAGGCAACACTAGTTGACAAGAGAATATGCAACAAAAGCAACATAAGAAACACAAGCATGCATGTTTCAAGTACCTAAAAGCATTACAAGTTCATTCTACCTACAATGGTGTCATCCTACCACCGCAAGTTCACCATCGCCATATAAGGGGTTAGTATATACCAGCTCGAAAAATATACGGGTCGTCAAGAATTTTCATGCCCTATCGACGACAAAATTAACATCATCATCATCATGCATGCCACCATCATTGGAAACCCTTGCACTACACGTAGTAGTACTTGATCAGACAAGTCCTAACCCACAGTGTCCTGTGGTTTTCTCCCATCCCAACAAACCAAAGCCATCGTGCCTTGTTATCCAATAGGTGGCTGTTGGGGAACGTTGCAGAAAATTAAAATTTTTCCTACGGTTTCACCAAGATCCATCTATGAGTTCTACCATGCAACGAGTAACGAGAGAGAGTTTGCATCTACATACCACTTGTAGATCGAATACGGAAGCGTTCTTGAGAGTGGTGATGACGAAGACGTTCCCAACGTGATTCCGATCACCGATGACCAAAGTATCGAAAGGACAGCACCTCCGTGTTCAACACACGACGGGACGATGGCGTCTCCTCCGCCTTGATCCAGCAAGAGAGAAGGAGAGGTTGAAGAAGACAATCCTAATGGCAGCACGACGGCGTGGTGCAGCAGTACTGGTAGTTCTCCCAGGCTTCGCCAAGCTTGCGTGAGAAAGAGAGGTGTTGGGAGGGAGGGCTGCGCCTACAACTATGTTGGCAGCCTCCCCCACCCCTCTATTTATAGGAGGAGAGGGTCAGGGGCCGGCCCTCTAGGGCAAACCCTAGGGGGCGGCGCCAAGGAGGAGGGAGGAGGTGGCTTGCCCCCAAGCTGAGGCGCCCCTTTAGGCTTCCTCCTCCCAAACCCTAGGCGCATGGGCCTGGGTGGGGCGCACCCAGCCCACCAGGGGCTGGTTCCCTCCCACTTAGCCCATGTGGCCCCGGAGAGGTGGCCCTCCCGGTGGACCTCCGGAACCCTCCCGTGGCCCCTGTGCTTTACCGGTATACCACGAAACTTCCCGAGTCCGCTTAACCACTTTCCATATATAAATCTTTACCTCCGGACCATTCCGAACTCCTCGTGACGTCCTGGATCTCATCCGGACTCAACAACATTCGGTAATCACATACTTGTCTTCCTATTAACCCTAGCGTCACCGAACCTTAAGTGTGTAGACCCTACGGGTTCGGGAGACATCTTGAGACATGACCGAGACTACCTCAAGTCAATAACCAACAAAGTGGGATCTGGATACCCATGTTGGCTCCCACATGCTCCTTGATGTTGTCATCGGATGAACCACGATGTCAAGGGTTCAAGCAACCCGTATTCTATTCCCTTTGTCGAGACGGTATGTTACTTGCCCGAGACTTCGATCGTCGGTATCCCAATACCTCGTTAGTCTCGTTACCGGCAAGTCACTTTACTGCATCAGCAATGCATGATCCTGTGACCGGACACTTGATCACTTTGAGCTCATTATGATGATGCATTACCGAGTGGGCCCGGTGATACCTCTCCGTCATACGGAGTGACAAATCCCAGCCTCGATCCGTGTCAACCCAATGGTTACTTCGGAGATACCCTGTAGTGCACCTTTATAGTCACCCGATTACGTTGTGACGTTTGATACACCAAAGCACTCCTACGGTATCCGGGAATTGCACGATCTCATGGTCGAAGGAAGAGATACTTGACATTGGAAAAGCTCTAGCAAAACGAACTACACGATCTTGTGCTATGCTTAGGATTGGGCCTTGTCCATCACGTCATTCTCCTAATGACGTGATCCGTTGTCAATGACATCGATGTCCATAGTCAGAAACCATGACTATCTGTTGACCAACGAGCTAGTCAACTAGAGGCTTACTAGGGGCGATTGTAGTCTATGTATTCACACGTGTATTACGATTTCCGGATAATACAGTTATAGCATGAATAAAGACAATTATCATGAACAAGGAAATATAATAATAATGCTTTTATTATTGCCTCTAGGGCATATTTCCAACAGTGGCTACTGTCGGTGTCAAAACCGGCCGATCTCGGGTAGGGGGTCCCGAACTATGCGTCTGAGGATTGAAGATAACAGGAGACAGGGGACACGATGTTTACCCAGGTTCGGGCCCTCTAAATGGAGGTAATACCCTACTTCCTGCTTGATTGACTTTGATGAGTATAGGGGTTACAAGAGTCGATCTACCTCGAGATCGTAATGGCTAAACCCTAGATGTCTATCCTGTATGATTATGATTGCCTCTACGGACTAAACCCTTTGGTTTATATAGACACCGGAGGGGCCTAGGGTTGTAGAGAGTCGGTTTACAAAGAAATGAAACTTCTTATCCGAACGCCAAGCTTGCCACCCACGCAAAGGAGAGTCCCATCCGGACATGGGGGAAGGCCTTCTATCTTGTATCTTCACAGCCCATCAGTCCGGCCCATGTCACATATCCCGGACGCCCGGGGGCCCCCTAATCCAGGACTCCCTCAGTAGTGTTGGAAATATGCCCTAGAGGCAATAATAAAATGGTTATTATTATATTTCTTTGTTCATGATAATTGTCTATTATTTATGCTATAATTGTGTTATCCGAAAATCGTAATACATGTGTGAATACATAGACCACAACATGTCCCTAGTGAGCCTCTAGTTGACTAGCTCGTTGATCAACAGATAGTCATGGTTTCCTGACTATGGACATTGAATGTCATTGATAACTGGATCACATCATTAGGAGAATGATGTGATGGACAAGACCCAATCCTAAGCATAGCACAAAGATCGTGTAGTTCGTTTAACTTTTCCAAATGTCAAGTATCATTTCCTTAGACCATGAGATTGTGCAACTCCCGGATACCGAGGAGTGCTTTGGTGTGCCAAACGTCACAACGTAATCGGGTGGCTATAAAGGTGCACTACGGGTATCTTCGAAAGTGTCTCTGGGTTGGCACGAATCGAGATCTGGATTTGTCACTCCGTGATGACGGAGAGGTATCTCCGCCCACTCGGTAATTCATCATCATAATGAGCTCAATGTGACCAAGTGGTTGATCACGAGATCATGCATTACGGCACGAGTAAAGTGACTTGCCGGTAACGAGATTGAACGAGGTATTGGGACACCGACGATCGAAGTCTCGCAAGTAAAGTACCGATTGACAAAGGAATTGTATACGGATTGATTGAATCTCGACATCGTGGTTCATCCGATGAGATCATCGAGGAGCATGTGGAGCCAACATGGGTATCCAGATCCCGCTGTTGGTTATTGACCGAGAGTCGCCTCGGTCATGTTCGATGTCTCCGAACCCGTAGGGTCTACACACTTAAGGTTCTGTGACGTTAGGGTTGTAGAGATATTAGTATGCAGAACCCGAAAGTTGTTCGAGTCCTGATGAGATCCCTGATGTCATGAGGAGTTCCGAATGGTCTGAGGTAAATATTTATATAGGAAGTCAAGTTTCGCCATCGGGAAAGTTTCGGGTCACAGGTATTGTACCGACCACGGAAGGGTCCTGGGTCCACCGGTGGGGCCACCTATCCCGGAGGGCCCCATGGGCTGAAGTGGGAGGGAACCAGCCTGGTGGGCTGGTGCGCCTTGGGCCTTCCCCGCGCCTAGGGCAGGAAACCCTAGGGGTGGGGCGCCTGGCTTGGGGACAAGCCACCCCTTGGCCGCCGCCCCCGTTGGAGATCAGATCTCCTAGGTCCGGCGCCCCCAAGGGGGCCTATATAGTGGGGGAGGGAGGGCAGCCGCACCCCAGCCCCGGCGCCTCCTCTCCTCTCCAACACCTCCTCCTCTCCGTAGAGCTTGGCGAAGCCGCCGAGATCCTCGCTGCATCCACCACCACGCCGTCGTGCTGCTGGATCTCCATCAACCTCTCTTTCCCCCTTGCTGGATCAAGAAGGAGGAGACGTCTTCCCAACCGTATGTGTGTTGAACGCGGAGGTGCCGTCCGCTCGCGCCGTCATCGGTGATTTGGATCACGACAGTGCGACTCCATCAACCCCGTTCTCTTGAACGCTTCCGCCGCGATCTACAAGGGTATGTAGATGCAGTCCTTTTCCCTCGTTGCTAGATAACTCCATAGATTGATCTTGGTGATGCGAGAAATTTTTGATTTCTGCCACGCTCCCCAACAGTGGCATCATGAGCTAGGTCTATGCGTAGTTACTATGCACGAGTAGAACACAAAGCAGTTGTGGGCGTCGATGTTGTCAATTTTCTTTCCACTACTAGTCTTATCTTGCTTCGGTGGCATCGTGGGATGAAGCGGCCTGGACCGACCTTACACGTACGTTTACGTGAGACAGGTTCCAACGACTGACGTGCACTAGTTGCATAAGGTGGCTATTGGGTGTCTGTCTCTCCCACTTTAGTTGGAGCGGATTCGATGAAAATGGTCCTTATGAAGGGTAAATAGAAATTGGCATATCACGTTGTGGTTTTACGTAGGTAAGAAACGTTCTTGCTAGAAACCTATAGAAGCCACGTAAAAACATGCAACAACAATTAGAGGACGTCTAACTTGTTTTTGCAGCATGTGCCTTGTGATGTGACATGGCCAAAAGATGTGATGAATGATATATGTGATGTATGAGATTGATCATGTTCTTGTAATAGGAATCACGACTTGCATGTCGATGAGTATGACAACCGGCAGGAGCCATAGGAGTTGTCTTTATTTTTTGTATGACCTGCGTGTCATTGAATAACGCCATGTAAATTACTTTACTTTATTGCTAAACACGTTAGCCATAGAAGTAGAAGTAATCGTTGGCGGACAACTTCATGAAGACACGATGATGGAGATCATGATGATGGAGATCATGGTGTCATGCGGTGACGAAGATGATCATGGCGCTCAAGATGGAGATCAAAGGAGCAATATGATATTGGCCATATCATGTCACTATTTGATTGCATGAGATGTTTATCATGTTTTGCTTCTTATTTGCTTAGTACAACGGTAGTAAATAAGATGATCCCTTATAATAATTTCAAGAAAGTGTTCCCCTAACTATGCACCGCTATGAAGGTTCGTTGTTTCAAGCACCACGTGATGATCGGTGTGATAGATTCTAACGTTCAATACAACGGAGTAAGCCAGATTTATACACGCAATACACTTAGGTTGACTTGACGAGCCTAGCATGTACGCACATGGCCTCGAACACGGAAGACCGAAAGGTCGAGCATGAGTCGATAAAAGATACGATCAACATGAAGATGTTCACCGACGTTGACTAGTCCGTCTCACGTGATGATCGGACACGGCCTAGTTAACTCGGATCATGTTTCACTTAGATGACTAGAGGATGTCTATCTGAGTGGGAGTTCATTGAATAATTTGATTAGATGAACTTAATTATCATGAACTTAGTCTAAAATCTTTACAATATGTCTTGTAGATCAAATGGCCCACGCTAATGTTGCCCTCAACTTCAACGCGTTCCTAGAGAAAACCAAGCTAAAAGATGATGGCAGCAATTATACGGACTGGGTCCGGAACCGAGGATCATCCTCATAGCTGCCAAGAAAGATTATGTCCTAGAAGCACCGCTAGGTGAAGCACCCATCCCGAGAGAACCAAGACGTTATGAACGCTTGGCAGTCTCGTCTGATGATTACTCCCTCGTTCAAGCGGCATGCTTTACAACTTAGAACCGGGCTCCAAAAGCGTTTTGAGCAACACGGAGCATATGAGATGTTCAAGAGCTGAAAATGGTTTTCCAAGCTCATGCCCGGTCGAGAGATATGAAGTCTCCGACAAGTTCTTCAGTTGTAAGATGGAGGAAAATAGTTCACGGTGAGCACATACTCAAAATGTCTAGGTTGCACAACCGCTGACTCAGCTGGGAGTTAATCTCCCGGATGACGCGGTCATTGACAGGATCCTTCAGTCGCTTCCACCGACCTACAAGAGCTTTGTGATGAACTTTAATATGCAGGGGATGGAAAAGACCATTCCTGAGGTATATTCAATGCTGAAGTCAACGGAGGTGGAGATCAAAAAGGAACATCAAGTGTTGATGGTGAATAAAACCACTAAGTTTAAGAAAGGCAAGGGTAAGAAGAACTTCAAGAAGGACGGCAAGGGAGTTGCCGCGTCCGGTAAGCTAGTTGGCAGGAAGAAGCCAAAGAATGGACCCAAGCCTGAGACTGAGTGCTTTTATTGCAAGGGAAGTGGTCACTTGAAGCGGAACTGCCCCAAATACTTAGCGGACAAGAAGGCCGGCAACACCAAAGGTATATGTGATATACATGTAATTGATGTGTACCTTACCAGTACTCGTAGTAGCTCGTGGGTATTTGATACCGGTGTCGTTGCTCATATTTGTAACTCAAAGCAGGAGCTGCGGAATAAGCGGAGACTGGCGAAGGACGAGGTGACGATGCGCGTCGGGAATGGTTCCAAGGTCGATGTGATCGCCGTCGGCACGCTGCCTCTACATTTACCTACGAGATTAGTTTTAAACCCCAATAATTGTTATTTAGTGCCAGCTTTGAGCATGAACATTGTATCAGGATCTCGTTTAATTCGAGATGGCTACTCATTTAAATCCGAGAATAATGGTTGTTCTATTTATATGAGAGATATGTTTTATGGTCATGCCCAGCTGGTGAATGGTTTATTCTTAATGAATCTCGAGCGTAATGTTACACATATTCATAGTGTGAATACCAAAAGATGTAAGGTTGATAATGATAGTCCCACATACTTGTGGCACTGCCGCCTTGGTCACATAGGTGTCAAACGCATGAAGAAGCTCCATGCAGATGGACTTTTGGAGTTTCTTGATTACGAATCATTTGACACGTGCGAACCATGCCTCATGGGTAAAATGACCAAGACTCCGTTCTCTGGAACAATGGAGCGAGCAAACAACTTATTGGAAATCATACGTACTGATGTGTGCGGTCCAATGAGTGTTGAGGCTCGCGGTGGCTATCGTTATGTTCTCACTGATTACTTGAGTAGATATGGGTATGTCTACTTAATGAAACACAAGTCTGAGACCTTTGAAAAGTTCAAAGAATTTCAGAGTGAGGTTGAGAATCAACGTGACAGGAAAATAAAGTTCTTACGATCAGATCGTGGAGGGGAATATTTGAGTCACGAATTTGGCACACACTTAAGGAAATGTGGAATCGTTTCACAACTCACGCCTCCTGGAACACCTCAGAGAAATGGTGTGTCCGAACATCGTAATCGCACTCTATTAGATATGGTGCGATCTATGATGTCTCTTACCGATCTACCGCTCTCATTTTGGGGCTATGCTTTAGAGACTGCCGCATTCACTTTAAATAGGGCTCCGTCAAAATCCGTTGAGACGACACCGTATGAATTATGGTTTGGGAAGAAACCTAAGCTGTCGTTTCTAAAAGTTTGGGGATGCGATGCTTATGTCAAGAAACTTCAACCTGAAAAGCTCGAACCCAAGTCGGAAAAATGCGTCTTCATAGGATACCCTAAGGAAACCATTGGGTATACCTTCTACCTCAGATCCGAAGGCAAGATCTTTGTTGCTAAGAACGGATCCTTTCTGGAGAAAGAGTTTCTCTCGAAAGAATTAAGTGGGAGGAAAGTAGAGCTTGATGAAGTACTACCTCTTGAAACGGGAAGTAGCGCAGCTCAGGAAGATGTTCCTGTGGTGCCTACACCGACTAGAGAGGAGGTTAATGATGATGATCAAGGTACTTCGGATCAAGCTCATACTGAACTTCGTAGGTCCACAAGGACACGTTTCGCACCAGAGTGGTACGGCAACCCTGTCTTGGAAATCATGTTGTTAGACAATGGCGAACCTTCGAAACTATGAAGAAGCGATGGCGGGCCCAGATTCCGACAAATGGCTAGAAGCCATGAAATCCGAGATAGGATCCATGTATGAAAACGAAGTATGGACTTTGACTGACTTGCCCGATGATCGGCGAGCCATAGAAAATAATGGATCTTTAAGAAGAAGACAGACGCGGATGGTAATGTGACCATCTATAAGGCTCGACTTGTCGCTAAAGGTTAGCGACAAGTTCAAAGGGTTGACTATGATGAGACTTTCTCACCCATAGCGAAGCTGAAGTCCGTCCGAATCATGTTAGCAATTGCCGCATTCTATGATTATGAGATATGGAAAATGGACGTTAAAATAGCATTCCTTAACGACTTTCTTAAGGAAGAATTGTATATGATGCAGCCGGAAGGTTTTGTCGATCCTGACAATGCTAACAAGGTGTGCAAGCTCCAACGCTCAATCTATGGGCTGGTGCAAGCATCTTGGAGTTGGAACATTCAATTTGATGAGATGATCAAAGTGTTTGGGTTTACACAGACTTATGGAGAAGCCTGTGTTTACAAGAAAGTGGGTGGGAGCTCTATAGCATTTCTCATATTATATGTGGATGACATACTTGTTGATGGGAAATGATATAGAATTCTTGGAAAGCATAAAGGCCTACTTGAACAAGTGTTTTTCAATGAAGGACCTTGGAGAAGCTGCTTATATATTAGGCATCAAGATCTATAGAGATAGATCGAGACGCCTCGTTGGTCTTTCACAAAGTATGTACCTTGACAAGATATTGAAGAAGTTCAATATGGAACAGTCCAAGAAGGGGTTCTTGCCTGTATTGTAAGGTGTGCGATTGAGCACGACTCAATGCCCAACCACGGCAGAAGATAGAGAAAAGATGAGTGTCGTCCCCTATGCCTCAACCATAGGGTCTATTATGTATGCCATGCCGTGCACCAGACCTGATGTAAACCTTGCCGTAAGTTTGGTACGAAGGTACCAAAGTAATCCCGACATGGAACACTGGACAACGGTCAAGAATATCCTGAAGTACCTGAAAAGGACTAAGGACATGTTTCTCGTGTATGGAAGTGACGAAGAGCTCGCTGTAAAGGGTTACGTCGATGCTAGCTTCGACACAGATCTGGATGACTCTAAGTCACAAACCGGATAATGTTTATTTTGAATGGTGGGGCAGTAAGCTGGTGCAGTTGCAAGCAAAGCATCATGGCGGGATCTACATGTGAAGCGGAGTACATGGCAGCCTCGGAGGCAGCGCATGAAGCAATATGGGTGAAGGAGTTCATCACCGACCTAGGAGTCATACCCAATGCGTCGGGGCGGTCACTCTCTCTCGTGACAACACCGGAGCTATTGCCCTTGCCAAGGAGCCCAGGTTTCACAAGAAGACCAGGCACATCAAGCCGCTCAACTCCATTCGTGAAAATGTTCAAGATGGAGACATAGATATTTGTAAAGTACATACAGACCTGAATGTGGCAGATCCGTTGACTAAACCTCTCCCTAGAGGAAAACATAATCAACACCAGAACTCTATGGGTGTTCGATTCATCACAATGTAACTAGATTAGTGACTCTAGTGCAAGTGGGAGACTGTTGGAAATATGCCCTAGAGGCAATAATAAAATGGTTATTATTATATTTCTTTGTTCATGATAATTGTCTATTATTCATGCTATAATTGTGTTATCCGGAAATCGTAATACATGTGTGAATACATAGACCACAACATGTCCCTAGTGAGCCTCTAGTTGACTAGCTCGTTGATCAACAGATAGTCATGGTTTCCTGACTATGGACATTGGATGTCATTGATAACGGGATCACATCATTAGGAGAATCATGTGATGGACAAGACCCAATCCTAAGCATAGCACAAAGATCGTGTAGTTCGTTTTGCTAGAGCTTTTCCAAATGTCAAGTATCATTTCCTTGGACCATGAGATTGTGGAACTCCCGGATACCGTAGGAGTGCTTTGGGTGTGCCAAACGTCACAACGTAGCTGGGTGGCTATAAAGGTGCACTACGGGTATCTCCGAAAGTGTCTGTTGGGTTGGCACGAATCGAGACTGGGATTTGTCACTCCGTATGACGGAGAGGTATCTCTGGGCCCACTCGGTAATGCATCATCATAATGAGCTCAATGTGACCAAGTGGTTGATCACGGGATCATGCATTATGGTACGAGTAAAGTGACTTGCCGGTAACAAGATTGAACGAGGCATTGGGATACCGACGATCGAGTCTCGGGCAAGTAACGTACCGATTGACAAAGGGAATTGTATACGGGATTGATTGAATCCTCGACATCATGGTTCATCCGATGAGATCATCGAGGAGCATGTGGGAGCCAACATGGGTATCCAGATCCCGCTGTTGGTTATTGACCGGAGAGTCGTCTCGGTCATGTTCCAGATGTCTCCGAACCCGTAGGGTCTACACACTTAAGGTTCGGTGACGCTAGGGTTGTAGAGATATTAGTATGCAGTAACCCGAAATTTGTTCGGAGTCCCGGATGAGATCCCGGACGTCACGAGGAGTTCCAAAATGGTCCGGAGGTAAAGATTTATATATAGGAAGTCAAGTTTCGGCCATCGGGAAAGTTTCGGGGTCACCGGTATTGTACCGGAACCACCGGAAGGGTCCCGGGGGTCCATCGGGTGGGGCCACCTATCCCGGAGGGCCCCATGGGCTGAAGTGGGGAGGGGAACCAGCCCGTGGTGGGCTGGTGCGCACCCCTTGGGCCTTCCCCTGCGCCTAGGGCAGGAAACCCTAGGGTGGGGCGCCCCTTGGCTTGGGGGCAAGCCACCCTTGGCCGCCCCCCTTGGAGATCAGATCTCCTAGGGCGGCGCCCCCAGGGGCCTATATATAGTGGGGTGGGGGAGGAGGGCAGCCGCACTCTAGCCCTAGCGCCTCCCTCTCCTCTCCAACACCTCCTCCTCTCCGTGAGCTTGGCGAAGCCCTGCCGAGATCCTCACTGATCCACCACCACGCCGTGTCTGCTCATGGATCTCCATCAACCTCTCCTTCCCCTTGCTGGATCAAGAAGGAGGAGACGCTTCCCCAACTGCACGTGTGTTGAACGCGAGGTGCCGTCTGCTCGGCGCCGGTCATCGGTGATTTGGATCACGACGAGTACGACTCCATCAACCCCGTTCTCTTGAACGCTTCCGCTCGCGATCTACAAGGGTATGTAGATGCACTCCTCTTCCCCTCGTTTCTAGACAACTCCATTGATTGATCTTGGTGATGCATAGAATTTTTTTGATTTCTGCTACGTTCCCCAACAAGTAGCCCCTGAACCAGGCTTCAATGACGATGTGTCCGGGGCGCAGATTGTCTTCGGCATTGCAAGGCAGGTTCCTCCTCCGAATACTTCAAAGCAGTTGAACAAGAGAACTATATCCGGCTCCGAATAAGTCATGTCAACTGACAACTTTTTCGGCGAGACATTTATGTCTGGCCTTATTACTATTCTGAATAGTTTTGTGGCCTCCTGCTTCGCGCTTCGAGGCACGAACTCTATTGACACGTCTTGTCAAAGCAGAGATCGTGTCCCCTTATCACGGGATTCTCATCAATACGAGTTTGTGTAATCCAACCGTGCCGTCTGCACGACCCCTTGGGAATAGGCGAGTTTTAAGGCTTGTGAGGGGGCGCTTGATATTCACTGCTTTTATAAGGGGATAAGGACCCATCTTTTTACCTCACGCCTTCTTCTTCCTCAGCCCTTCCATCCCTGAGCTCCAGCGCCCAAGTTTCAATCTTTTCCACCGCCACCAAACACTCCAGCCATGTCCGGATCCGGCTCGCAGGGCAAGTGGATGGCTTCCTCCGTCATGGAGAGGAACATTAAGGAACTCCAGGAAGTGGGGTATTTGGCCGCTGAGATCTCCCATCGGCTTCCTGCCAAAAAGCAGAGCATCCCTACTCCGGAGTCTAACGAGAGGGTAGTGTTCATCCCCCACTTTCTCCGTGGACTAGGGTTTCCCCTCCACCCATTCGTCTGTGGCCTCATGTTCTATTATGGGCAAGATTTCCAGGATCTAGCCCCGAATTCCTTCCTCCACATTTTGGCGTTCATCGTCGTGTGTGAGGTGTTCCTCTGCATTTCCCCCCACTCCGGCCTATCGCTCAAGGTCTTCAACGTGAAGCCGAAAGTGGTCGATGGTCAACATGCGGAGTGCGGTGGTGCCATGGTGAGCAAGCTCCCCCGTCACCTGGCCCAAGGGTGCCTTTGTGGATACCGTGAAGGGATGGCAGCAGGAGTGGTTCTACATCACGGAACCCCGTGACACCACATGGGCCGCCACTCCTGAGTTTAAATCCGGACCCCCAACGCGGCTTGCATCATGGATTAACAAGGGCCTGGATTGGTCGTTGTCCGACGAGGTGATGAAACTGCAGAAGCGCGTCAAGGATATGATAGAGAAGGACACCAGCCTTGCTGATGTGATCCAAGTGATGCTTTTTCGCCGGATTCTCCCCTGCCAGCGCCGGTCTCTCCATATGTGGGAGTTCAACCCGGCTCACCTTTGGACCCTGCAGTGATTCTTCGACACGACGCGCGAAGAAATCTGGAAGCTGCTTTTCAAGGCCCAGAAGTTGTGGCCGGAGACGAGCGAAGACATTGGCCTCGAGTGCGCCCATCCGGCCACTCTAGTAAGTCCTCTGATTTCCAAATCATAACTTCAACTTGTAAATCCAAGGGATATGTTGAGCCTTCCATTCTTCCTTCAGGGCTGGACAAAGAAGGTGGAGCGGATTCGATGTCCGGCTCCGCTGCCCGAAGACCCAGCCATTCCTCTAATAACAAAGATGTTGGTCCCGGCGCCGTACTAGGCGCCGGAGAAGAAGGCCAAGAAGAAGGGCAAGGAGGCTAGAAGTGGCCTTCGCCGTAAAGGTACTTCGGATGCTGCGTTCGGGGATACCGAAGCTCTCTCCTCCCACGGGGGAGATGAAGACGAAGAGGAAGAGGAGGAGAGCAATTCCCCCCTTAAGGGGGGGAAGAAGAAAAGGGCGGCTTCCGTGGACCTGAAGGCGGAGGCGTCCAAGAAGGGGAAGATCTCCCTTTCAGACGATTCAGAATCGGACGCCGAAGTGATCCCCGAGCGGCGCCCCAGGCCGAAGCCCCTGGCCGAATCGTAAGTATTCAAAGATACTATACATATATCTGGCCTTTTACAAATTGTAGGATAACATATCATTTACGTATTTCTGTCCGGCCCGTGACCTCCCACACCAATCATCATCTTCGGGGAACTCTTTGGCGCCGGAGATGATGGAGAGTGAAACGTCTCCGCGAACCTCTCCACCACATGCCACGGATGACACTGAGGAGTTGTCCCAAAGGACCTTTCCAGGCCAGGGAGAGGTGCAGAAGGCTGCTGAAACGGCGCCAGAGGGTAATTCCTCGGCTACCAAAAACATGAGGGGCACAGCCCCCATGGAAACTGACGATGGGGGCCCGGACCAGTCCGGCCCCCAGCCGAATACCACTCCGGACACCCACATGGCTCCGGAATCGAGCAAGCAGCCCCCTTTAAAGGAGGGGGGAGTGTCGACTCCACCGGCGACCTCCATCAATCCGGAGGCACCGGACACGTTGAGGGAAGCACATCAACGTGCTTCCATTGTGGAGGAGCACCGTACCTTGATGGGTATGGTGGTTGAGAAGCGGACTGAACGAAGCTTTCACTAGCCTGTTAACAGGCTTTGAGGTATGTGATATAATATGCTTAGCCGCTTTTCGTATTGGAAGAATATGCCTTTATATAGATAGTAGCCCCTGAGACTCTGTTCGGCTCTTTGGAAAAAGGAGCCGGGCAGAGGATCAAATATTCGCTGGAGATAACACGCTTATCTATTTTGATAAATAGGCTTCACTGTTAGCGGCTTCAGCCAAGGACGCTGAAGTTTCCGGACTCCAGCGGAAACTGAAGCTGGCTAACGATGAGATTGACCATATTAACAAGCGGTTCAATGAGGCTCAAGGTATGCTTTTAAAAGACCCCTTACAAGCCTGAATTGTAATGCAAACTCAGAGTTTTAAGCTCATGTGCTGCTATGTATATGATTGTAAGCAGCGCGACCGAGGTCGAGGCCCTCAGGAGTGCCCTTGCCAAAGCCAAGGAGGAGGCGAGGGCAAGCAAAGCGGCCACAGACAAAGCGGCTGTGGATTTAGAGTCCGAAAAGATTGCCCGCCGCCAGTATGAGGAGAGGGTGACCGAAGTGGAGCAGACGCTCCAGGATGCAGCCAACAAGTGTGAGTCCTTGGAGGAGAGTAATAAGGCCCAAGCGGCCGAACTCACCAAGGCTCTTCAAGAGGCGAAGGAGGCACGGACCGAGTCCCGGGAGGCTGGCAAGGAGATCAAGCAAGCCGAACAGATAGCGGCTGGTAAGCCTTTTCTTTTATAGAGTATATTTTGCGGTCGAAGATATGCTTTGCTAAATCAACTATGGAGTGCTCCAGACGCCTTTGCGTATCTCCCGAGAAGTGCTGCCGATGTCGCCCGATACTTTTAGGCCCAGGAAGGGAACGCGACGGAGAAGCTCTTCTGGTCGCAGTACTTGGCGCCGGAGCGGCCAGCGTTGCTAAACAACCAGATGATGCAACTGGCAGAGCTGCATAGGATGTCTGGTTTGGCCATGAAGGACATCATAGACCGGCTATGGCCAGCCGGACCCATTCCGAACAGCTACTTCGGCCTGGTCAAGTGTCTCGGTGACGCCTTGCCCCGAGTTGAGGCTGTGAAGCGCTCAACATGCATAGAAGGTGCGCGGATGGCCTTTGCCCATGTCAAGATGCACTGGGCGAAGATGAAGGCCGCCGTCGTGGCAGTTGAGGGTCCGCTCGGAGGCAAGGACACCGCAAGCCGGAGCAGTATCTTGAAAATGTCCTCGAGGGTGCCCGTTTGATAGAGGTTCAATGCTCAAAGGATATAGTGTTCAAGTGAATGTATCTGAACTATCCCGACCTTGTATTATAAACCATGGCTTTGTAATATATTTATGCTTTTATCTGAACTACATACCTCCTGTGCGGCCGTATTTTATTATTCTTGAAAGTTTGCCAGTCGTCGGCTTCAGCCCCCACGTAGATGCTACGGGGGTGTTCATAATGTGTAATCACTCTTGAAACAACGTCTTGGTCCATAAAGGAGGTGACCTACATAGAGTCGGTTACAATGGTAGGAGATCTACATATCCGTATCGCCAAGCTTGCCTTCCACGCCAAGGAAAGTCCCATCCGGACACGGGGTGAAGTCTTCAATCTTGTATCTTCATAGTCTTGGAGTCCGGTCGATGATGATAGTCCGCAAATGATAGTTCGGCCGATGATGGTAGTCCGCTATCCGGACACCCCTAATCCAGACTCCTCAAGAGCCCCCTAACCAGGCTTCAATGACGATAAGTCCGGCGGTATATTGCTTGGCATTGCAAGGCGGGTTCCTCCTCCGGATGATAGAAGATTGTGAACACCGGGATAGTGTCCGCTCGCAAAATAAATTCCACATTCCACCAAGAGAGAATAATAATATACACAAGTTCAATCTGCCGACGCTTTCCGTGGCATGACGCCACACCACTACCAAGCCATTACTCAAATTGTTTTTACTTTACCACCTGAGCGATTTAGCGAAGCGGTTTCTTGGCACGCCTTGTTGAAGCAGAGATCGTGTTTCCCTTAATCCGGGATTCTCATCAATATGGGCGTGGGTAACCCAACGCGCCATTGATGGTGACGCTTGGGAGATAAGCGAGTTTTACCAGGCTGGTGGGGACGCAAAGACCTCTCCCGCCCATATAAGGGATAAGGATTCACCTTCTCACCCACGCCTTCTTCCTCCTTTGCTTATCCATCTCCAAGACTTTCGAGCTCCAGCGCCCAAGTTCACAAGATCTCGTCTCAACCTTCTCCACCATGTCCGGAGCGGGAGGTAAATGGTTGGCCTCCACCGTTAAGGAGGAGCAAATCACCAAACTGCGCGGCGCCGGATACCTCTCCGGCGACATCGCGCACCGGCTGCCCGATGAGGGGCAGCTCATCCCCACCCCCAGGCCCCATGAGAGGGTTGTCTTTCTTTCCCACTTCCTCCGCAGACTGGGCTTTCCACTTCACCCCTTTGTCCGGGGGCTCATGTTCTACTACGGCCTGGATTTCCATGATCCGGCGCCAACTTCATCCTCAACATCTCGGCATTTATCGTCAGGTGCGAGGCCTTCCTTCGCATCCAGCCCCACTTCGCCAGGCTCAAGACCTTCAATGTCAAGTCAAGGAAGTGAAGGGCATTCAAGCGGAGTGCGGAGGCGCCATGTTGGGCAAGATGCCCAACGCCCTTGGTTCAAGGGGCCTTCGTGGAATCCGCCAAGGGGTGGCAATCGGGTGGTTCTACATCACCGAGCCGCGTGACCCTAAATGGGCGGCGGCCCCGAAGTTTAGATCTGGTATCCCCACGCTGCTCACCTCCGGAAAGAGAAGGGCTTGCTGTGGGGCAGTTTGAAGGAGCCGACGGACTCCAAGCCCGTATCAAGAAGCCGGTGAAGAAGCTCAGCTGGTTAACGTGGTCCAGTCATGCTCGTCCACGGATTCTCCCATGCCAAGAGCGGGCATTCATTCTATGGGAGTTCGATCCGAACAGCACCAGCGCTGAACAAGCTCTTCGACACAACGCTGAAGGCGCTGGAAGGTGCTGTTCAAGGGCGCCGGTTTCGCATCCGCGATCAAGATCGCGGATTTCGCCGCAGCGCCAGTCGACGAGGTAAGTGATTCTACCCTTTACGGACACTTGTCTTTCATAGTTTGACTCTATGCGGGTTTTAATTTCCCTTTTCCTTTGACAGACTGGATGAAGAAGGCGGAGCAGATTACTGACGGCCCCTATGCCGTAAAATCCAAGAGACGCCGTCTAGCGAGGCTGCTGGTCCCGCACCGCACGTGGTGCCGGAAAAGAAGGCCAAGAAGGAGGCCACGGTGCTCGAAGAGTGCCCGCTTTGGTGTGCGACGACTGGGGCGGACTCCTCCCGAAAATGAGGAGGAGGAAGAGGACTCTCCCGGAGGAGGGAGAGAGGAAGAGGAAGGCTTCCCCAACAGGGAGGCCGGAGGGTCCAAGAGGGAAGGACTATTCCTCGACAGCTCGCCAACATCAACGCTGGCGAGGAAGAATGGCCTTCAAGGGCCAGCCTCCGGCGAGATCGTAAGTATCCGGATTCTGAATGATTTATAATTTCTTTTTCTCGTGTCACATAGTGTCTTTCTAATGCCGCATGCTGCCCGTAGTCCGCCAGTGATGATCTCCCCGCTTCATCGATCAGGTCGTTGGCTTCGTCAGATGTAGACTCCATCTCGACCGCCTCCACCTCGCGACGCCGAGGACGCCGAGATGGGATCCCGTAAGGGACCCATCGGGGAGGCTCGAGGCGCCACAAGGCGCCTCCGGACTTTTGCGCCGGACTCCACAATGTAACCCGCAGTGGTTCCGAGTCCGCCGGGCGCCCTTCGAACGAAGGGCAAGACCGTGACGCCGCGCGATTCCGGCCCAACCGAGGCGCCGGGCAATTTGTTGGAGGCGCTGCAGAGCGCTTCCATCGAGGAAGAACACCGCACTATTATGAGTGCGGTGATTCAGAAGGTGCAGCTCGCCAAAGGCGGGCTGACCAAGCCTCGCAATAGCCTTCTATCGCTTTGAGGTAAGAAGTTAAAATATGCAATGTAATACCGCATAGACAGTAGCCCCGATGCTCGGTTCGTGTTCGGAAAGGAAAGCCGGACCGAGGATTTAAAAAAAGATATACGCAGGGTTGCTAAAAATTATGTCAATATGGGTTGCAGGCTGCGCTGCTGACCTCTGCCAGACCGATCATGGAGGTCGGTGCGTTGAAGCAGAGCTCGAGCGGTCCGGCAAGAGCTCGGCCGCCAGAAGAAGCAGCTCAAGACAAAGAAGGTGAGTAACACCACTTTGAATTTGTACCTTATGAAAATGATTTAGGTTGCGACAAAAAATAACAAGGATAACATGGGTACTGCAGGGCCACGAACGAGGTGGCGACCTCAAGGAGGCCGTGTTCACGGCCGAACGCAATGCGCCCAACGGGCAGAGGCGAGAAAAGCAGGAGGCGCGGGTGGCGGTGGTTCAGCAAGAGCTCCGTGCTCTCATGGAAAAGCATGAGAGTTTGGAGCATGACTCAAAGACTCGAGAGTCCGAGCTTGCCTCGGCTCTCGAAAGTGCCAAACTGCCAAGGCCGAGGCCCATAAGTCCCTTCAGAGGTTGAGTTGATGAGGAAGATAGCGGCGGTAAGGCATTTTTCATGCAAAGCAAGCATGTGAATGTAAATTACGTGTTACTTACCCGAATTCGAGCTCTCTGTATGCGTTTGCAGATCTGCCTCGCAGCGCGTCTCGATGTCAGCCGCATTCTACCGAGCCGAGGAGGGAGCTCAACGGAGAAGGTCTTCCGGTCTCAAGATGCTTTGAGGCCGCCATCCGGTGCCCCTAGCGACCAAATGAAGCAGCTGGTCGAGCTTCACAAGGTGGCCGAAAGGCCATGAAGGGCCCTCATAGTCCGGGTGTGGCTCGAGAGGCCATGCCTGGAGCTACTTCGCCTCGTCAGGCGACGGCTGGTGGATGCGTGCCTCGGGTGGAGGTTATCAAGCGCCCGCTTGTATTGAAGGTGCTCGTCGGGCCCTTGCCCGCAAAGGTGCATTGGGGCAAGCTGGATGCGGAGAAGCTAATCACTGACGCGCCACCAGCGGGCAAGGAGCATCGTACGCCCGAAATTTACTATAAGGCTGTCCTGAAGGGTGCCCGCAAGATTGCGGATGAGTGCCCCAGGGATGTAATTTTTGAGTGAATTCGCAATGTGTTATCCTGTGCGCTGAAAACCTTGTTCATATGCGCTAAGCAACGCTTGTTTAATTTAAAATATTACCTTCTGTGCGGCCGTTTATTAAATCTGAGAGATGGCAAGTCGTCGGCTTCAGCCCCCATGCCACGAGTGCTGGGGTGTTCGGGATAAACTTGAGCACTCTTGTTCCCATTTTGGGTCCATCTAGGAGGCGCCAACACAACGAACAAGGCAACCAGACTTATAGTGCTTGAACACTCTCACTTAGCCATAGAATTCTATAATTTTAAATTTCGTGAAGCCCTAGTATTCGAAGACCGAATTGGGGCGCTATCCACGCCTTCACCGGACATAATCCGAACTTCGCTCAAGCGGCGAGGTCTTTATGGACCCGAAAGGACCTCTCGAACAGCGACCAGTCTCTCGCCTTATCATGCCGGGCAGTTTAGCTTTCCATCGAGGCGTTAACCCGGCTCAACCGGGCGCAATCGCAGTGGTTCTCCCAGTGCTACCTTAGCCGATAGAACGGAACGTAAGGTGCCAAACATGGGAGCCGGGCAAACCCAACTATTGACCCAAGGCATGATTCGAGCTGATTCATATAATGCTATAAGTTCGGGTGCCGCACTTGTGAAAGTGTGTGGACTTTATCACACCATAAAGCGGAGGACATAAGCCCTCGTGTGTTTGGCGCACTAAGATGCACGGGTGCAACATGTCGAATCGAACATATATATATATAAAGTAATGCAATTATAGGCAAAAGTGCTGCATTTTATTCGAGAAGATATGCTATCGGTGTGGAATGATACAAATAGTGCGGAAAGCAAGGGATTGGACGAATTAAAGGCGCTCCCTCCGTGGGTAGGCCGCGAATGTTGTATTTTAACAAATTTAATGCTCGTGATGGAGACCACCTGAGTGTTCGCCGCGCCTTTGTCCTTCCCTGGCTGTTGCATCATGAGTTCGGCAGGTTCGCCACGGACTGAGTTCTGTATAAAAAGAGAAAATAAAAGAAAAAGAGCGACACACTTGGGAGCCCCCGGTGTGGTCGAACCGCACTGGTCTGTTGTGGTTGTGCCCTTCCCCTATGCCCATGGTATCTCCGTATGCGTAATTATGTACGCGGAAAGTTTGTCTTGCAATTTTGCGAGGGCTGGGGTTAGCCGCATTGTTACGCTGCACGGAACGCGCTGTGGTCTTGGTTGATGTTGCTCCGAAGCACGCTTTGGTCGTGTCCGGTCGCTTAACGGCCGGACTCGAGAATTGCCTTAAAAGGCTGCTCAGATTTCGCCGAGAGCCAGCTGTATGTTCCTCCGCTCGGAGGGAGCGCCTGTTTCCATTGACCGCGATGACTCCACGAGGGCCCGCATCTTGAGCTTAAGGTATGCATAATGCGGCACCGCGCTGAATTTTAAACGCGGTTCGTCCGAGCGAGCGTGATAGCCGCTGAACGGGACTATGTCAAGATTAACTCGCTCGAAATTATCCGGGATCCAAGACCACTTCCAAGGTAACCGAGCCTGCATAATTGGCCTCGACACCTGGTATGACGCCTTTGAAGGTCGCCGTTGTAGGTTTAATCTTGAAGGGTCTATGCCCATCTTGCGCCCGTATCCTCGATAAAGAAGGTTCATACTCTGCCGCCGTCCATCGACTCTCGTGAGGTGAAATCCATCAACGATTGGGTCTAAAACCAATGCGGCGAATCCGCCATGGCGGTATCGGTGGATGGTCTCTTCGATCGAAAGTGATCGGGCAAGAGGACCATGGGTTGAATTTTGGGGCGACCGGCTCCATCGTATACGCCCCTTAGTGCACGCTTCCGCTCCCTCTTGGGAATATGCGCTGCGATATCATGTTTACCGCTTCGAACTTGAGGGGGGAATCCTTTGTCCTCTGTTGTTCGGGCGGCCGGTCTCTTCCTCGTCATCGCTGTGTAGCCCCTTGTCACTGTTTTTGGCGATTAATTTGCCTACCGCTTGAATACCCAACAATCTCTATTGGTATGGTTAGCTGGCTTTTCGGGGTTCCATGTATTTGACAAGAGCGGTCGAGTATTCGGTCCAGATTGGGCGGGCCCGTGTTGGGGAACGAGTAATTTCAAAAATTTTCCTACGATCACGCAAGACCATGGTGATGCATAGCAACGAGATGAGAGTGTTGTCTACGCACTCGTGAGACCAGCAGCGGAAGCGTTGACGCAACGTAGAGGAAGTAGTCGTACTTCTTCCCGATCCAACCGATCCAAGTACCGAACGTCGGCACCTCCGAGTTCTGCACACGCTCAGCTCGATGACGCCCCTCGAACTCCGATCCAGCCGAGTGTTGAGGAGAGTTTCACAAGACGACGGCGTGGTGGCGATGATGATGTTCCACCGCGCGGGGCTTCGCTAAGCTCCGCAACGGTATATTCGAGGTGTAGTTTGGTGGAAGGGGCACCGCACACGGCTAAGGAACGATCTCAATGATCAACTTGTGTGTCATGGGGTGCCCTCTGCCTCAGATATAAAGGAGGGAAGGGAGGGGCTGGCCGGCCACCAAGGGCTGCGCTGGGAGTCCTACTCCCACCGAGTAGGATTCTCCCCCAATCCTAGTCCAACTAGGATTGGCCAAGTGGGAGGGAGAGAGGCGCCACCCTTCTCCTAGTCCTAATAGGACTAGGGAAGGGGAAGGTGCGCCAGCACTTGGGCCCCTTTCTCCTTTCCACTAAGGCCCATCAAGGCCCATTGACCCCCGGGAGGTTCCGTAACCCCGGTATCGGTAAAATTCCCAATTTCACCCGGAGTGATTCCGAGTCCAAACATAGGCTTCCAATATATCAATCTTTATGTCTCGACCATTTCGAGACTCCTCGTCATGTCCGTGATCTCATCCGGACTCAACAACCTTCGGTACATCAATATCATATAAACTCATAATAACCGCATCAAACGTTAAGCGTGCGGACCCTACGGGTTCGAGAACTATGTAGACATGACCGAGACACCTCTCGGTCAATAACCAATAGCGGGACCTGGATGCCCATATTGGTTCCTACATATTCTACGAAGATCTTTATCGGTCGATCCGCATAACAACATACGTTGTTCCTTTGTCATCGGTATGTTACTTGCCCGAGATTCGATCGTCGGTATCCAATACCTAGTTCAATCTCGTTCTCGCAAGTCTCTTTTCTCGCCCCGTAATACATCATCTCACAACTAACACATTTAGTTGCAATGCTTGCAAGGCTTATGTGATGTGCATTACCGAGAGGGCCCAGAGATACCTCTCCGACAATCGGAGTGACAAATCCTAATCTCGAAATATGCCAACCCAACATGTACCTTCGGAGACACCTGTAATGTACCTTTATAATCACCCGATTCGCCAGACGCTTGGTAGCACCCAAAGTGTTCCTCGGGCAAACGGGAGTTGCATAATCTCATAGTCATAGGAACATGTATAAGTCATGAAGAAAAGCACTAGCAACAAACTATACGATCAGGTGCTATGCTAATGGAATGGGTCATGTCAATCAGATCATTCAACCAATGATGTGATCCCGTTAATCAAATAACAACTCCTTGTTCATGGTTAGGAAACATAACCATCTTTGATTAACGAGCTAGTCAAGTAGAGGCATACTAGTGACACTCTGTAGGTTTATGTATTCACACATGTATTATGTTTCCGGTTAATACAATTCTAGCATGAATAATAAACATTTATCATGATATAAGGAAATAAATAATAACATTATTATTGCCTCTAGGGCATATTTCCTTCAGCCTCCCACTTGCACTAGAGTCAATAATCTAGATTACACAAGAATGATTCTAACACCCATGGAGTCTTGGTGCTGATCATGTTTTGCTCGTGGAAGAGGCTTAGTCAACGGTCTGCAACATTCAGATCCGTATGTATCTTGCATATCTCTATGTCTCCCACCGACCAAATCCGGATGGAGTTGAAGCGTCTTTTGATGTGCTTGGTTCTCTTGTGAAATCTGGATTCCTTTGCCAAGGCAATTGCACCAAGATTGTCACAAAAGATTTTCATTGGACCCGATACACTAGGTACAACACCTAGATCGGTTATGAACTCCTTCATCCAGACTCCTTCATTAGCTGCTTCGAAGCAGCTATGTACTCAGCTTCACATGTAGATCCCGAACGACGCTTTGTTTGGAACTGCACCAACCGACAGCTCCACCGCTTAATGTAAATACGTATCCGGTTTGCGATTTAGAATCGTCCGGATCAGTGTCAAAGCTTGCATCGACGTAACTGCGTTCTGACGAGCTCTTTGTCACCGCCATAAATGAGAAACATATCCTTAGTTCTTCTCAAGTACTTAAGGATGTTCTTGACCGCTGTCCAAAGGATCCACTCTGGATTACTTTGGTACCTGCTCGCTAAACTTACAGCAAGGCACACATCAGGTCTGGTACACAGATTGCATACATGATAGAGCCTATGGCTGAAGCATAGGAACATCTTTCATTTTCTCTCTATCTTCATGGTGGTCGGGCATTGAGTCTTACTCAACTTCACACCTTGTAATACCGCAAGAACCCTTTCTTTGCACGATCCATTTTGAACTTTTTCAAAACTTTATCAAGGTATGTGCTTTGTGAAAGTCCTATTAAGCGCCTTGATCTATCTCTATAGATCTTAATGCCCAATATGTAAGCAGCTTCACCGAGGTCTTTCATCGAAAAACTCTTATTCAAGTATCCCTTTATGCTATCCAGAATTCTATATCATTTCCGATCAATAATATGTCATCCACATATAATATCGTAAATGCTCAGAGCTCCCACTCACTTTCTTGTAAATACAGGCTTCTCCAAAAGTCTCAGATAAAACCAAATGCTTTGATCACACTATCAAAACGCTTATTCCAACTCCGAGAGGCTTGCACCAGTCCATAAATGGATCGCTGGAGCTTGCACACTTTGTTAGCTCCTTTGGATCGACAAAACCTTCTGGTTGCATCATATACAACTCTTCTTCCGTAAATCCATTCAGAATGCAGTTTTAACATCCATTTGCCAAATTTCATAATCATAAAATGCGGCAATTGCTAACATGATTCGGACGGACTTAAGCATCGCTTCGGGTGAGAAGGTCTCATCGTAGTCAATCCCTTGAACTTGTCGAAAACCTTTTGCAACAAGTCGAGCTTTATAGACAGAACATTACCATCAGCGTCGCCTTCTTCTTGAAGATCCATTTATTCTCAATTGCTTGCCGATCATCGGGCAAGTCAACCAAAGTCCATACTTTGTTCTCATACATGGATCCCATCTCGATTTCATGGCCTCAAGCCATTTTGTGGAATCTGGGCTCACCATCGCTTCTTCATAGTTCGTAGGTTCATCATGTTCCAAAGAATATGACTTCCAAAATAGGATTACCGTACCACTCAGTGCGGATCTTGCTCTGTTGATCTCTGAAGTTTCAGAGAAACTTGATCTGAAGTTTCATGATCATCATCATTAGCTTCCTCCTATTTGGTGTAGGTGTCACGAAACTGTTTTCGTGATGTACTACTTCTCAATAAGGGAGTAGATACAGATTATCTCATCAAGTTCTACTTTCCTCCCACTCACTTCTTTCGTGAGAAACTCTTTCTCCAAAAAGTTTCCAATTTAGCAACAAAATCTTGCCTTCGGATCTGTGATAGAAGGTGTACCCAACTGTCTCCTTTGGGTATCCTATGAAGACACATTTCGATTTGGGTTCGAGCTTATCAGGTTGAAGCTTTTTCACATAAGCATCGCAGCCCCAAACTTTCAAAACGACAACTTTGGTTTCTTGCCAAACCACAGTTCATAAGGCGTCGCCTCAACGGATTTAGATGGTGCCCTATTTAAAGTGAATGTAGCCGTCTCTAAAGCATAACCCCAAAACGATAGCGGTAAATCAAGAAGAGACATCATAGATCGCACCATATCTAATAAAGTACGACACGACGTTCGGACACACCATTACGTTGTGGTGTTCCAGGTGGCGTAAGTTGCGAAACTATTCCGCATTGTTTCAAATGTAGGCCAAACTCGAACTCAAATATTCTCCTCCACGATCAGATCGTAGAAACTTTATTTTCTTGTTACGATGATTTTCCACTTCACTCTGAAATTCTTTGAACTTTTCAAATGTTTCAGACTTGTGTTTCATTAAGTAGATATACCCATATCTGCTCAAATCATCTGTGAAGGTGAGAAAATAACGATATCCGCCACGAGCCTCAACATTCATTGGACCACATACATCAAGATGTATGATTTCCAATAAATCTGTTGCTCTCTCCATAGTTCCGAGAACGGTGTTTTAGTCATCTTGCCCATAAGGCACGGTTCGCAAGTGCCAAGTGATTCATAATCAAGTGACTCCAAAAGTCCATCAAGATGGAGTTTCTTCATGCGCTTTACACCGATATGACCTAAACGGCAAGTGCCACAAATAAGTTGCACCATCATTATCAACTCTGCATCTTTTGGTTTCAACATTATGAATATGTGTATCACTACTATCAAGATTAAGTAAAACAAACCATTCTTCAATGGTGCATGACCATAAAAGATATTATTCATATAAATAGAACAACCATTATTCTCTGATTTAAATGAATAACCGTCTCGCATCAAACAAGATCCAGATATAATGTTCATGCTCAACGCTGGTACTAAATAACAATTATTTAGGTCTAATACTAATCCGAAGGTAGATGTAGAGGTAGCGTGCGATCATGCGATCACATCGACTTTGGAACCATTTCCCACGCATTGTCACCTCGCCCTTAGCCAATCTTCGCAATCCGTAGCCCCTGCTTCGAGTTGCAAATATTAGCAATGTAACCAGATCAAATACCAGTGCTCTGCGAGTATTAGTAAGGTACACATCAATAACATGTATATCACATATACCTTTGTTAACCTTGCCATCCTTCTTATCCGCCAAATACTTGGGGCAGTTCCGCTTCGGTGGACCAGCCTGCTTGCAATAGAAGCACTCGTTTCGTGCTTAGGACCAGACTTGGGTTTCTTCTCTTGATCAGCAACTTGCTTGCCGCTCTTTTGAAGTTTCCTTTTCTTTCCTTTGCCCTTTTCTTGAAACTAGTGGTTTTGTTAACCATCAACACTTGATGCTCCTTTTGATTTCTACCTCCATGCTTTCAAAGATCGCGAAGAGCTCGCATTGTTTTGGTCATCCCTTGCATATTATAGTTCATCACGAAGCTCTTGTAGCTTGGTGGCGTGATTGGAGAATTCTCAATGACGCAATCATCCGGAAGATTAACTCCCAGTTGAATCAAGTGATTGTTATATCCGGACATTCGAGTATATGCTCACCGATGAACTGTTCTCCTCCATCTTACAGCTATAGAACTTATTGGAGACTTCATATCTCTCAATCCGGGCATTCGCTTGAATATTAACTTCAACTCTGGAACATCTCATATGCTCCATGGTGTTCAAAACGACGTTGAAGTCCCGGTTCTAAGCCGTAAAGCATGGCACATCGAACTATAGAGTAGTCATCACTTTGCTTTGCCAGACGTTCACAACTTCTCGGCGCAGCCCTTGCACCAGGCCTGGCACCTAACGGTGCTTCCAGACGTAATTCTTCCGTGCAGCAATAAGGATAATCCTCAAATTACGGACCCAGTCCGTAATTGCTGCCATCATCTTTCAACTTTGCTTTCTCAAGGAACGCATTAAAATTCAACGGAACAACAAAGACGAGCCATCTATCTACACATCATAGACAAGCAAGATACTATCGGTACTAAGTTCATGATAAATTTAAGTTCAATTAATCATATTACTTAAGAACTCCCACTTAGAAAAATATCCTCCAATTCTCTAAGTGATTGCGTGATCCATATCAACTACACCATGACCGATCATCACGTGTGATGGAGTAGTTTCAATGGTGAACATCAATATGTTGATCATATCTACTATATGATTCACGCTCGACCTTCGGTCTCCGTGTTCCGAGGTCATATCTTATATGCATAGCTCGTCAAGTATAACCTGAGTATTCGCGTGTGCAACTGTTTTGCACCCGTTGTATTTGAACGTAGAGCCTATCACACCGATCATCACGTGGTGTCTCAAAGACGAAGAACTTTCGCAGCGGTGCATACTCGGGAGAACACTTCTTGATAATTTAGTAAGGGATCATCTTATAATGCTACCGTCAATCAAAGCAAAATAAGATGCATAAAGGATTAACATCACATGCAATCAATATAAGTGATATGATATGGCCATCATCATCTTGTGCTTGTGATCTCCATCTCAAGCACCGTCATGATCACCATCGTCACCGGCCGACACCTTGATCTCCATCGTAGCATCGTTGTCGCCTCGCCAACTATTGCTTCTACGACTATCGCTACTCCTTAGTGATAAAGTAAAGCAATTACATGGCGTTGCATTTCATACAATAAAGCGACAACCATATGGCTCCTGCCAGCTGCCGATAACTCGGTTACAAAACATGATCATCTCATACAATAAAATATAGCATCACGTCTTGACCATATCACATCACAACATGCCCTGCAAAAACAAGTTAGACGTCCTCTACTTTGTTGTTGCAAGTTTTACGTGGCTGCTACGGGCTGAGCAAGAACCGTTCTTACCTCGCATCAAAACCACAACGATACTTCGTCAAATAGACTCCGTTTTAACCTTCTCAAGGACCGGGCGAGCCACACTCAGTTCAACTAAAGTGAGAGAGACAGACACCCGCCACCACCTTTAAGCAACGAGTGCTCACAGCGGTGAAACCAGTCTCGCGTAAGCGTCTGGCGTAATGTCGGTCCGGCCGCTTCATCTCACAATACCGCTGAACCAAAGTATGACATGCTGGTAGGTAGTATGACTTGTATCGCCCACAACTCACTTGTGTTCTACTCGTGCATATGACATCAACGCATAAAACCAGGCTCGGATGCCACCGTTGGGGAACGTAGTAATTTCAAAAATTTTCCTACGATCACGCAAGACCATGGTGATGCATAGCAACGAGATGAGAGTGTTGTCTCGCACCCTCGTGAGACCAGAACGGAAGCGTTGACGCAACGTAGAGGAAGTAGTCGTACTTCTTCCCGATCCAACCGATCCAAGTACCGAACGTCGGCACCTCCGAGTTCTGCACACGCTCAGCTCGATGACGCCCCTCGAACTCCGATCCAGCCGAGTGTTGAGGAGAGTTTCGTCAGACGACGGCGCAGGACGATGATGATGTTCCACCGGCGAGGCTTTCGCCTAAGCTCCGCAACGGTATATTCGAGGTGTAGTTTGGTGGAAGGGGCACCGCACACGGCTAAGGAACGATCTCAATGATCAACTTGTGTGTCATGGGGTGCCCTCTGCCCTGTATATAAAGGAGGGAAGGGAGGGCTGGCGGCCACCAAGGGCTGCGCAGGAGTCCTACTCCCACCGGGAGTAGGATTCCCCCCAATCCTAGTCCAACTAGGATTGGCCAAGTGGGAGGAGAGAGGCCACCCCTTCTCCTAGTCCTAATAGGACTAGGGAAGGGGGAAGTGCGCCAGCACTTGGGCCCCTTTCCTCCTTTCCACTAAGGCCCATCAAGGCCCATTGACCCCCGGAGGTTCCGTAACCCCGGTACTCGGTAAAATTCCCAATTTCACCCGGAGTGATTCGAGTCAAACATAGGCTTCCAATATATCAATCTTTATGTCTCGACCATTTGAGACTCCTCGTCATGTCCGTGATCTCATCCGGGACTCGAACAACCTTCGTACATCAATATCATATAAACTCATAATAACTGCCATCGAAGCGTTAAGCGTGCGGACCCTACGGGTTCGAGAACTATGTAGACATGACCGAGACACCTCTGGTCAATAACCAATAGCGGGACCTGGATGCCCATATTGGTTCCTACATATTCTACGAAGATCTTTATCGGTCGACCGCATAACAACATCGTTGTTCCTTTGTCATCGGTATGTTACTTGCCCGAGATTCGATCGTCGGTATCCAATACCTAGTTCAATCTCGTTCATCGGCAAGTCTCTTTTCTCGTTCCGTAATACATCATCTCACAACTAACACATTTAGTTGCAATGCTTGCAAGGCTTATGTGATGTGCATTACCGAGAGGGCCCAGAGATACCTCTCCGACAATCGGAGTGACAAATCCTAATCTCAAATATGCCAACCCAACATGTACCTTCGGAGACACCTGTAATGTACCTTTATAATCACCCGATTCGTTGTGACGTTTGGTAGCACCCAAAGTGTTCCTCGGGCAAACGGAGTTGCATAATCTCATAGTCATAGGAACATGTATAAGTCATGAAGAAAAGCACTAGCAACAAACTATACGATCAGGTGCTATGCTAATGGAATGGGTCATGTCAATAAGATCATTCAACCAATGATGTGACCCCGTTTAATCAAATAACAACTCCTTGTTCATGGTTAGGAAACATAACCATCTTTGATTAACGAGCTAGTCAAGTAGAGGCATACTAGTGACACTCTGTAGGTTTATGTATTCACACATGTATTATGTTTCCGGTTAATACAATTCTAGCATGAATAATAAACATTTATCATGATATAAGGAAATAATAACATTATTATTGCCTCTAGGGCATATTTCCTTCAGCCCGGAGTGGTTCTTTTGAATGGCTTCTTCCGTTGACCGGATTTGGAGCCTCGGAATCTGGCGTTGACTGCCGTATCCTCATTGCTGTCGCCGTTAATGCGGCGTTTGTTTTTGTTTCGACGCAACCTGCCATTGCGGTCCTTGGTATCCGGACTGCCAGCGTTTTTGCTGAGGTTGCTACTGCGAGCGAGCTAGCTATCCTCTCCCGCACAGAAGCGGGTCATGAGGGATGTGAGGGCTGCCATGGATTTCGGCTTCTCCTGTCCTAGGTGTCCGGTGGTCGCACATACGTGCCCTGGAAGTTGTCGAGGAATGCGGCTTCCAGGTCTTCCCAGCATCCAATTGACTCTGCGGGCAGGCTGTTAAGCCAATGCCGAGCTCGTCCTTTAAGCTTGAGCGGGAGATATTTGATGGCGTGAAGATCGTCGCTGCGGGCCATGTGTATATGGAGGAGATAATCCTCAATCCAGACCGCGGGGTCTGTTGTGCCATCGTAGGATTCGATATTAACGGGTTTGAACCCTTCAGGGATTTGATGATCCATTACTTCGTCAGTGAAGCATAGTGGGTGTCTTGGCGCCTACTGATTGAGCAATATCGCGGCGTAGCTCGAGAGCGTTATCTGCTGTGTTCCGCCCGGCTGGAGTAGTTGTATCCGGTCGACGGTATTAAATGCGTGGGTCGTGGGGCGTCCACGTGATCCATAGATAGATCTGGATTGTCTTTCCTTGTCCTCCAATATATCTCACAAGTCCGGCGCGTTCCCCGTGGCTTCCTGCTTTTAGAGCGATGCCGGGGTACGGTTTTGGTGGAGGGCTTGCACGCCTCTCTATCGCGGCCACGAGGTGGTCGGTCTGCCGTATTGTCGCTGGTGATGCTGCCTCCTCTAATCGGGGGAGCAACTTGCGTTTTGGGTAACTTTTGGAGGGGCGTTCGAGTTCATACTCTTCGGACGCGAGGACCTCGGTCCATCACAGCCGGCCAAGAGGGTCTTGATCAGCTTGAAGCTGTTGTTGCTTTTTCTTTAGGCTGTTTGCCGTGGCCATTAGCCTGCGTCTAAAACGCTCTTGTTCGACGGGAATCCTCAGCACGACGAATTCGTCGTCGCCGAGGCTTGCCTCGTCTCCGGAGGGAGGTAAGTAATTGTCATCCTCGACCTCTTAAATGCCGCCGCTCTCTCGAGGGCTTGCTTCCGCCTCCTCTGTCTTTGGATCGTCTTTGGAGGGAGTTGTCTTCGACACTTTACGGGGTGTTATTACCTCACGTGCGGAATCTCCATTCTTGCCGTGGCGGGATTTAGAGCGGCGCCGCTGACGTCGGCGCTTGGGCTGTTTCTTTAAGGAATCGGCCTCCGCTGCTTCTTCGCCGTCCCCATCTTTTGGGGTGTCCACCATGTATATGTCGTATGCCGAGGTGGTTTTCCGGTGTCCTGTAGGCCTTTGGTTCTTAGTAGTCTCCGCATCGTCGTCCATACCGTCGATGTCTTGGAGTCGTGTCGAGTCGTCGGTTAAATCGTCGGCGGTGGCTACGAAGTGGGTGGTGGGTGGGATCTGAATTTCTTCGTCATCCGCGTCCCAACCGTCCCGGCCGTAGTTCGCCAGGCTCTCGGATAGCGAAGATGCTTCAATGAATTTATGATATCGCCCGAGGGCGAGTGCTCAAAAGATGTCCGCAGCGGTGAATTCCATGATCGGCGCCAATCGGATTCGACGGCGAAGTGCAGGAGGTTCGAGTCCGCAGGAGTCGGCACCTCGAGTCATGGGCTTTACGTGAGACAAGGTAAGTTTTCGGCTCCATCGCCGTGGAATTGCAGCTCCCGGCGGTGTCCAGCCATCCGTCCTCGATTCGACGATCGGCTCCGGACTATGAGTAGGAGCGGATTCGTGTCGGACCTCAAAGGGCTGTCCGTGGCGAGTTAGGTCATGCCCATCGTGACAGCGCTGCACGCTTTCGGCTGTGGCTCAGATCCATCGAGATCGAGTCCCCGCGATATCGGCCATGAAGTTTAGGCTTCCAAACCTGACCTGACGGCCAGGGGCGTAGCTTTCGATCTGCTCCAGATGGCCAAGGGAGTTGGCCCGCAGATCTTGGCCGCCGAATCTGAAGATCTGTCCGGGGAAAAAGGTCTCACCCAGGACTGCGTCGTTGTTGATTGAAGAGGCCATCAAGCCTATCGGTGACGACACAGAGGAACTCTCAATGAAAGCACCAATGTCGGTGTCAAAACCGGCGGATCTCGGTAGGGGGTCCGAACTGTGCGTCTAGGTGGATGGTAACATGAGACAAGGGACACGATGTTTTACCTGTGTTGGGCCCTCTTGATGGAGGTAAAACCCTACGTCCTTCTTGATTGATATTGATATTGTGGATGTTTACAAGAGTGGATCTACCACGAGATCAAGGAGGCTAAACCCTAGAAGCTAGCCTATGGTATGATTGTAAGGGTTGTTGTGATTGTAGTCCCTACGGACTAAAGCCATCCGGTTTATATAGACACCGAGAGGGCTTGGGTTACATAGAGTCGGTTACAATGGTAGGAGATCTACATATCCGTATCGCCAAGCTTGCCTTCCACGCCAAGGAAAGTCCCATCCGGACACGGGGTGAAGTCTTCAATCTTGTATCTTCATAGTCTTGGAGTCCGGTCGATGATGATAGTCCGGCAAATGATAGTTCGGCTGATGATGGTAGTCCGGCTATCCGGACACCCCCTAATCCAGGACTCCCTCAGTCAGTTTTCGGCTTTCTCTACTGAGGTGTTTGACCAGACGAACCAGAAACACAATCGCAGTAGTTCTCCCTTTACTAGCTTTGCCGAACAAGCGGAACGTAAGGTGGTAAGCACAGGAGCCGGGCAAACCAACTATTTACCAGAGACATGATTCGGAGCCGATGCATATAATGCCAAATTCAGGACGCCAAAGTATACTATAAAAGTGTTCATACTTCTCTTCTTTCTTTTGAAAGAAAAGATATATGTGGCTAACTAGAGCCCCTAGGAATTTAAATCGTGCCGAGGTATATATGCCAATATGACGCAAAGAGGGAATACAGATTAGGAAATAAGCCAATACTGAACAGGGTTGGGCGAAACTGTTTCCATTATAGTCTGATTGATACGTCAAAACGTATTCTTATAGTGAATTCCATGATTATCGAGCCTATTTTACATGCCCCGGATTTGAGAACAAGGGAAAGCTGTACACAGGTCCTAAAAAAGGAAAAAATTGATCTTGAAGATCCTTTGGACACTCTGCCGCACGTCTGCGCTGCTTTTCGCCTTGGTGTATGATCCTTTGAGAGGATCAATGGTCGAGTATACGTAAGAGGCCTAAAGAAGGGCTCTTGGTATCATCGAAGAAGTGATGTGGGTTGTAAAGAACCTGAAAGAAAAAATAAGAAGAAAAAGAAAAGAATACGAGGGTCCGCATAGGGTCGAGCCGTATTGTGGACCTTGCTTTAAGTGTGCCTCCGTCTTTGCCCATGGTATTTTTAGTGCGTAGTTATGTACGCGCGATACGTACACCACTATCAAGTTGGGGTTTTGATGGAGGATGGATTGCTAATCTAGCTCTGGACGAGACAGACTGTCATTCTGCAGGGTACACCAGACTCGTTTGATAGTGTCCGGGGCCTTGACTGCCAATGTAGTATTTGGCTTGCTAAGGCCACCCTGTATTTCGGCTGCGAGGAGTGAGGTATGCTCCCCAGTATGGAGGGAACGCTCCATGTTTCCGTTGACTGTTATGACGCCACGTGGTCCATGCATCTTGATCTTTAGATAAGCGTAGTGCGGGACTGCATTGAAATGGGTGAATGCGGTTCGTCCGAGTAGTGCGTGATAGCCACTGCGGAAGGGGACGATGTCAAAGATCAGGTCTTCACTTCGGAAGTTATCTGGTGAGCCGAAGACGACTTCCAGCATTATGGACCCTGTGCAACAGGCCTCGACGCCGGGTATCACTCCATTAAAGGTGGTTTTAGTGGCCTTGATTCTTGATGGATCAATACCCATTTTACGGACAGTGTCCTGATAAAGCAGGTTAAGACTGCTGCCGCCGTCCATAAGGACTCGCATGAGGTTGAATCCATCAATAATTGGATCGAGGACCAATGTTGCCGAACCTCCATGACGGATACTGGTCAGATGGTTTCTGCGATCAGAAGTGATCGGACAGGCTGACCATGGGTTTAATTTTGGGGCGACTGGCTATATGGCGTAGACGTCCCTTAATGCGTGCTTGCGCTCCCGCTTAGGGATATGAGTAACGTAGATCATATTCACCATTTTGACCTCAGGGGGGGGGGGATTTGTTCTATCCCCCTGTGTTCGGTGGGCGAGGCTCTTCATCGTCGTACTCGTTGGGCGGTCCTTTCCCCTTGTGTTCGGTGTTTAGCTTACCGGCCTATTTAAAGACCCAACAATTTCTGTTGGTATGATTGGCAGGCTTGTCAGGGGTGCCATGAATCTGGCAAGGCCGATCGAGTATTCTGTCCAAACTAGATGGTCCATCCTTGTTTCCTTTGAATGGCTTCTTCTGCTGTCCTGGTTTAGAGCCACTGAATCCGGCGTTGACCGCCGTGTCTTCTGTATCTTCATTGTTGCTTTGACGCTTGTGTTTGTTGCGTCGTGGCTTGCCGTTGCCGTCTCTGGCTTCGGAGGTGCCAGGGCCGCTGGTGCTATTGCTTCTACGAGCGAGCTAGCTATCTTCTCCCGCGCAAATGCGGGTCATGAGTACGGTAAGGGCTGCCATGGACTTTGGTTTTTCTTGGCCGAGGTGTCGGGCGAGCCACTCGTCTCGGATGCTGTGTTTAAAGGCCACGAGGGCTTCGGCGTCTGGACAATCCACAAATTGGTTCTTTTTAATTAAGAACCTGGTCCAGAGCTTCCGGGCTGATTCTCTGGGTTGCTGGACTATGTGACTAAGGTCATCGGCGTCTGGAGGCCGAACATTGGTACCTTGGAAGTTATCTCTAAAGGCATCTTCCTAATCTTCCCAGCTACCAATAGAGTTTTCTGGGAGGCTATTTAACCAGTGACGTGCTGGTCCCTTGAGTTTTAAGGGGAGGTATTTGATGGCATGTATATCGTCACCGCGGGCCATGTGGATATGGAGAAGGAAATCTTTGATCCATATTGCGGGGTCCGTTGTTCCATCATATGATTCAATGTTCATGGGTTTAAACCCTTCTGGGCACTGCTGCTCCATTACCTCATCGGTGAAGCATAAGGGGTGTGCGGCACCTCTGTATCGGGCGGCGTCACGATGCAATTCGGATGAAGTCCATATGCGGTTTTTGGCCCGGGTGAGGTTGTGCCTATTGCGCCAGGCCGATGGTCGCCTTCTCGCGTTGGGGCACGCCCCTTGATCCAGAGATCGATCTGGCTTGCCCTGCTCTATTGTCCAGGTCCTGCCGTAGGTCGTAGGTGTATCCTGGAGCCACTGTCTCTCTGCCTCTACGGTGAGGTGGTGCGGGTTGGTGTTCGGCGTAGGTAGCCGCTTTATCTTGTCCACGTGGTGGCCAGTCTGGTTCATCAACACGGTCGTGTCTTGACGGTATGGGCTCAATGGCCTCGTCGTCAAATTGTGGAAGTATCCAACGCTTCGGATAGCCCTTTGTTGGGCGTTGAAGGCCGTACTCTTCGGCAGCCAGGACTTCGGTCCATCTGTCGTTAAGTGTATCCTGTTTGGCTTGGAGCTATTGCTGATTCTTTTTCAGGCTTCTCGTAGTGGCGATTAGCTGGCGCTTAAAGCGCTCCTGCTCGAGTGGTTCCTCTGGCACGATAAAGTCTTCGTCGCCCAGGCTCACATCATCCTCAGGGATTGGTAGATAGTTACTATCCTCCGAGCCCTCGTTCCCGACTGGATCGTCATGGTTAACTTGCCCATCCTCCCAATCATCCTGGTCGGATGTTGGCTCGATAGGGGCTTCGGGGTATTCGGCGTTCTATGGTGTGTCATTATCTCCGGTGCCGGTATTGCTGTGTTTTTCGCGACGCTATTTTGAGCTGCGCCGCTGACGTCGATGCTTTGGAGGTGCTTCAGCAGGCTTGTCCTCAACCGGATCCTTCCTGTTGTCGTCGTCATCCTCTTTTGGTGTGTCCACCATATACACGTCATATGTGGAGGTGGCCTTCCAACGTCCGGTAAACGGCGGGTCTTGTACTTGTTCGTCTCCAGCATCGTCGTCCATGTCGTCACTGTCTTCGAAGGCGCAGTCCAACATGTCGGTTAAATCTTCGACAATGGCTATGAAGTGGGTGGCGGGTGGGACGTAAAATTCACCGCTCTCAGCCCCTAGTCCGGGCTGGGCGTAGTTCGGAAGTGATTCCTCTGTAATAGAGAGGGATCGCATTAAGTCTAGAGCCTTGTATAAGAGCGAGGTCTGGACGGGTAAACGAGAGTCCGCGGGGCTGGCCGAGGTGAAAGCCTCCTAGCCATGCCTACCTGGCACGGACTTCGAGAGTTCGGATCTGGAGTCCGGGGCCGAGTCAGGCCTTTCAATAATAGGGGGAACCCGGTCTGATTTCGAGTTTGTCGTGGACATAATCGCCTCCAGATCCTCGATAGTGCGGTTTGCAGCGGAGAGTCCGGTGGGCTCCAAACTCCCACCTTCGGACCTGGTGGTTTGCTCCAGATCTAAGGCCAGAGCAGTGGTTGGGGACGTGATCCCTTCGAAGATCAAGTCTCCTCTGATATCAGCAACATAATTTAGGTTCCCGAAACTGATCTGATGACCAGGGGCATAGCTGTCGATCTGTTCGAGATGGCCAATCGAGTTGGCCCGCAGAACGAAGCCACCGAATATAAAAATCTGGCCAGGGAGGAAAGCTTCCCCGGAAACAACATCGTTGTAGATGATCGAATGAGCCATCGAGCCTTCTGTTGATGACACAGTGGAACTCTTAATGAAATCACCAATGTCAGTGTCAAAACCGGCCAATCTCGGGTAGGGGGTCCCGAACTGTGCGTCTGAGGATCGAAGGTAATAGGAGACAGGGGACACGATGTTTACCCAGGTTTGGGCCCTCTTAATGGAGGTAATACCCTACTTCCTGCTTGATTGACTTTGATGAGTATAGAGGTTACAAGAGTCGATCTACCTCGAGATCGTAATGGCTAAACCCTAGATGTTTAGCCTGTATGATTATGATTGCCTCTACGGACTAAACCCTCCGGTTAATATAGACACCGGAGGGGCCTAGGGTTGTACAGAGTCGGTTTACAGAGAAAGGAAACTTCTTATCCGAACGCCAAGCTTGCCATCCACACAAAGGAGAGTCCCATCCGGACATGGGGGAAGGCCTTCTATCTTGTATATTCACAGCCCATCAGTACGGCCCATGTCACATAGCCCGGACTCCCGGGGACCCCCTAATCCAGGACTCCCTCAGCTGCACTACGACAAAAGACTTCCGTGATGATACGTGTTTGTCACAGTAGGTCATGTTTTCTGTATGCATGTACATCCAGGATGATTTTATGACAGAATCAAGATAGTCATACATGCATGACAATACCAAAATTATCATCACGGAAGTGTCCACTTCCATGACGAAAAATGGCGCGTCATGGAAGTGTATTCGTCAAGGGTAACCGACACATGGCATCCACTGTAACGGGTCGCCATTAAGCTATCGGGTTTTGGTTTATATCCGATAACCCGTTAACAGCCCGAACCAATGGGGATTTTCCACATGTAAAATTATCATTCGCCGGAGGATCCACGTTCTTAAAGAAGATTTGTATATGATGCAACTAGAAGGTGCTCAGCATTGGGACAGATGTCATCCACACCTTGTACGGGAGGCTCCTGTGATACGTTGACATGCGACAAGGCCCAACAGTGGCCCATTTAGGTGAAAGAGGCCGGCCCAGTCAAAATTAGCAGGCCGACCCATATAGGGCCTACTTGTGTTTGGTCCATTTATACCCATGGCCCATACGAGATGTGCCAATTCGGCCCATCAACGACCCGTTAACTATTTGACACCATTGCAGCCCATCATCAATTCGAGTCCGTTATCAACCCGTTATATATTTGGGCTCAATATCGACCCGACGTAGTTTCGGCCTGTTAACAGCCCATTCAAGGGATGGGCCAATTTTTAGGATGTACGTCTTTCGGTCTTTTAGCGTCCCATTTAATGTTGGGCCAATTTCCAGCCTGGTGTGTCTTTCAGCCTGTTAACGGCCCATAAAGGAGTTGGGCCATTTGTAGTCGGACCTGAGGTTGGGCCTCTTAACGGCCCATGTTCTTCATGGTCCAATACCAGCCTGGTTTCTATTTGGGCCTGCTAAAGGCCCACAACACAGTTGGGACATATACAGTCCGACCTGACTTCCGGCCTTTTAGCGGCCCATGCTCTTCATGGTCCAATACCAGCCCGATGTCTCCTTCGGCCTGCTAAAGGCCCACAATACAGTTGGGCCATATATAGCCTGACCTTAGTATTGGCATGTTAATGGCCCGTGAAATCGGCTGGGCCCACATATTGCCCGCTTCAATGTCGGCCTGTTAATGACTCGAGAGGTAACTGGGCCAAGTATTAACGGTTGGCTGGTTTCAATTATAGCGGCCCGATAGAGCTTTCGGCCTGGTTACGGCCCATCAACTTATTGGACCCGCTAAAGTTCGATCATGTCTGCAGGCCCAATTAGACAAAGTCGATTTCGGCCCAGCTATAGTTTGAGCCCCTTACGAGGAGCATCCAAAACCTCAATCAAAGGCCTAAGAGAATTTTGGCCCCTGCGAGATTGGGGGCCCATTAAGGGTAGTGGGCTGCTATCCTTCACATAGGGCACACGACGGTTCGTACTAGCTATTAGTTTCACTACTTTTTTGGCTTCCTAGCGACCAGTTAGCTGGAATGCGAGGCGCGCTAAGCAAATTTACGGCATACAAGGAACATCGTAGCACATCCAGCATATATTACACGAAACTACATCCATTGGAGAATCAAAGATTGATGCTAGTGCAAATAAATGATCAGAACTTAACGATTTACAACCTCACAATCTGCAACCTCAGTGCGGATGACGCTGAGGGAGTCCTGGACTAAGGGGTCCTCGGGCGTCCGGCCTGTTATTCATTGGGCCGGACTGATGGGCTGTGAAGACATGAAGATCGAAGACCATACTCGTGTCCGGATTGGACTCTCCTGGGCGTGGAAGGCAAGCTAGGCGACCGGCTATGAAGATTCCTTCTTATGTAACCGACTCCATGTAACCCTAGATCTCTCTGGTGTCTATATAAACCGGAGAGCATAGTCCGGATAGGAGACATTCATTACCATATATTCATAGGCTAGGCTTCTAGGGTTTAGCCATTACGATCTTGTGGTAGATCAACTCTTGTAATACTCATATTCATCAAGATCAATCAAGCAGGAAGTAGGGTATTACCTCCATAAATTGGGCCCGAACCTGGGTAAACATCGTATCCCCTGTCTCCTGTTGCCATCGATCCTAGACGCACAGTTCGGGACCCCCTACCCGAGATCCGCCAGTTTTGACACCGACATTGGTGCTTTCATTGAGAGTTCCAATGTGCCGTCGTCAAAAGGTTTGATGGCCCCTTTAATCGTTGATGATGACACTGTCCAGGGAGAAATCTTTCTCCCCGGACAGATCTTCGTGTTTGGCGGCTTCGTACTGCGGGCCAACTCGCGTGGCCATCTGGAGCAGATCGACAGCTACGCCCCTGGCCATCAGGTTAGATTCGGAAGCTTGAACTACGTTGCGGACATCCGTGGAGACTTGGTCTTCGACGGATTCGAGACCGCGGCAATCGCTCCCCGCCGACCGGATGGACATGGCTTAAACCTGTCATCGGGCGCATCGGGAGAGCTCCTGCAACAACTCTGGCCTTAGATCCGGATCAGATCAAGTCCCCCGAAGATGGGAAGCTCAACCCCATCGCAGGGGCTACCGATTCTGCGGCGTTGGAGCCGCTCGCAGATTCTGCTGCGTACGGCACCTGCATCAACGGAACCCCGGACTCTTCTCCGGCGTCGAGTTCCGAACCCTGCGAGCCCGCGGATACCGAACTCGATTGGTTATCAATCTTCAAGTTCAGCGCCGCAGATGTCTTCCAACACTTTCGCCCATGGGCGACCTACTAAACTCATTAAAAACCTATCCTGGCGGATGGCTCGTCGCCGAACTATGTTTGGTTCGAACTTACGGTGGATGATGGAGAATTTGTTTCCCACCGCCACCCACTTTATAGCCACCGTCGAGGACCCAACCAACACGCCTGACCCCCGCTCCGAAGACATCGCCGGCATGGACGACGATGAGGAGCAGGGCTAGAGCCTCCTACCCGCTAGACATGGGATGGCCACTTCCTGGTATGACGTGTGTATGATAGACACACCCGACGACGCTCTCGACAATGACAAGGAGGATCCAGTTGCGAATAAACCTCTTGGTACACAGTCCGAACACCAGCGCCCACGGCGCCGCTCCAAGCCACATCGCCCAAGAGAAAACACTGCTAGCACCAGAAAAGATAGAACTCCGGACAATGAAGACCCTGTTGAGGAAGAATCCGAACAGGAGGAACAGGAAAGTGGGCAAGACAGCCCTGATGAACAGGACACATGTGGAGACTCGAAGGACAGCAATTATCCCCCACCCTCCGAGGAAGAGGAGATCCTCGACAACGAGGATTTTATCATACCTAAGGAACCTCTCGAGCAGGAGCGTTTCAAACGCCGGCTTATAGCCACTGCAAGGAGCCTAAGGAAAAAACAGCTGCAACTTCAAGCAAGCCAAGATTTGCTCAATGATAGATGGACCGAGGTCTTGGCCGCCGAGGAATACGGCCTTAGTAGCCCAGAAAAAAGCCACCCAAAGGGTAGGTGGCTCCCTCAATACGGTGGCAGGGCGCTGGAGCCCACACCACCATCGAACAATGCGGCAAGCCGGCCACAGTTCGGTCCAGACAAAGCAGCAGCCCAAACAGAGCAACATACCAACCCATCCGACCGTCAAATCAAGAGTAAAACAGCTCGAGGGTACACCCACGACACCAACCGAGACCCAGAAGATAGAGCAGGGCGCACAAGATGAATGTACAGATCACAGAGATACACCCCGACTGACTATGATGGTCACCCGTTCGGACACCACAAAGCCAACCACGCCCGGTACGAACTCCGTAAGCGGAGTCCGCCGGAGGTGCTTCATAGTGTGGCCCAATATAGAGGAGCCGCACACCCTCTCTGCTTCATCGACGAGGTAATGGAGCATGAATTCACAGATGGGTTCAAACCCATTAACATCGAATCATACGACGGAACAACAGATCCCGCGGTATGGATCGAGGATTACCTCCTCCATATTCACATGGCTTGCGGAGACGACCTTCATGCCACCAAATACATACCTCTCAAGCTTAAGGGGCCAGCTCGCTACTGGCTAAACAGTTTACCAGAAAATTCTATTGGTAGCTGGGAAGACTTGGAAGACGCCTTTCGAGACAACTTCCAAGGAACATATGTCCGGCCTCTAGATGCCGATGACTTAGGTCACATTGTCCAGCAGCCCGGCGAGTCAGTCAGGGAGTTCTGGACTAGGTTCTTAGTCAAAAAGAACCAAATTGCCGACTATCCAGACGCAGAAGCCCTCGCAGCCTTCAAACACGGCGTCTAGGATGATTGGCTAGCGCGTCACCTCGGCCTGGAAGGACCCAAATTCATGACAGCCCTTACCGCTCTAATGACTCGCTTTTGCGCGGGAGAAGACAAATGGCTCGCTCGTAAAAGCAACAATGCCAGCGACCCGGGCACTTCCAAAATTCGAGACGGCAACGGCAAGCCACGACAAACCAAACACAACAGCCGCAGCACAGTGGTGAACACCGGATTTCACAATCCGAAGCCCGGTAAACGGAAGAAGCCACTAAAGGCAAACCAGGATGGACCATCCACCCTTGACAGGATATTGGACCGACCTTGTCAGATTCACTGTCACCCTGATAGGCCAGCTAGTCATACCAACAGAAACTGTTGGGTCCTTAAGCAGGCAGGTAAACTCAACGCCGATCACAAGGGAAGGAGGCTACCAGGCGATAAAGACAACGGATCGACTCGCCAGCCGAACACCAGGGGCCAGAAACTCTTTCCATCTGATGTTCGACCACTCCTAGAATGGAAATAGCAGTTCGGCTTCCGCCGCCCACCTACTGTGCTGGCAAAGTTTACACCACGCGTACATAACTACGCACTCAAGATACCATGGGCATCGGCGGAAGCATAATATGGACAACCCTGCAAAGATCCCCGTAACGTTTAAGCTGTCTTTCTTATTTTTCTATATAATTTCTTAGAAATAGGTGACCATCAGGACAACATCTACTTCTGACTCTCTTGAAGTTCGGATCCACACACTCACCTAAGGGGCCACTCCCGTTAAGGATGCCCATCCCCGAGGACAGGCGGCGCAGACATGCGATAGGAGGTCCAAAAATAAGCTTTTGTAGTTCGCACTCTTCTTTTCGAGCCTGTACCATGCCCTTTTCCTCTGTCCCCAACCCCGAGCATGTCAAATAGCTGGGTTGTGGTTTTTACTCTTTATATATTTATTATTGGCATATTGCTCCCAATAAACTTTACCCGAACTTATATTTCATGCTCTTTCTACAATGAGTCCGGCCGTAACGGCTGACTTACAAGACGCGCCTCGGCATAACTTGCCAGGGGCCTGGTATGAAACAAACGAGTCGCCAGTAAAAGTCCGAACAGCTCTATAGCGTACTTCGGCATCGCAAGTTGGCCTTATATGCATCAGCTCCGAACATTGTCTTTGGTCAATAGTTGGGTTGCCCGGCTCCTATGCTTGCTACCCTACGTTCCGCTCTATCGGCTAGGGTAGTAAAGGGAGAACTACTGCGATTGTGCCCTGGCCTAGACCGGATGAGCACCTCAGTAGAGAAAGCCAAAAACTGACTGTCATGATGCGGCGAGAGCTGGTCAACCACTTGAGGACTTATTCGAATATTTAGTGATTCTTCGTGTCACATGAGGGATCTTTTTTAGATCAACATATGTAAGGCACTATACACCGTATACATACGAGGGGCTATCTCGTAGCCCCACCATAGAACTCCTATGGTTAAGTGAAAGTGTTAATGCCCTATAGTCCGATTGCCTGGTTCGCCGCATTATCACCTCCTTTATGGACCAAGACGTTGGATAAGGAGTGATTTAATGCTTTTCCAAACACCCCTGTCGTGGTTTTGTCACAGCAGATGTCCTAAGGAAAGGACTTAGTCGTGGAGCCATCGCGCGGGTTAGCTTAAAGGGGTTAAAGCGGACAAGGGACGCAGAGAGTTTATACTGGTTCGGCCCCTTGTGGTGAAGGTAAAAGCCTAATCCAGTTGTTGTGGAATTGCTAGGGTTTCGCTGACCAGGGAGCGAAATATGCTTTGCCTGAGTCTCGAGTTGTTGTCCCTTCCTTGAACCGCCGCCGGGTCATCCCCTCACGGGTTGACGCCCGTCGGTTTACAGAATCCCGAGGCCGGCTCATAAACGTGTCCGGCTCGGTCTCTGCTTTTTCTATATTACAACATAAGTTTACATATCAATGTCGGTTTATGTCAAGAGGCCTTAAACCGGCCTTGGGCCCTGGGTCTTTATAAAGCGTCACCATCCTTATCTTCATGGGCTTCAAGTACAGTGAACCGTTATGGG